>CM062296.1:698110109-698710109 GCA_031216915.1 Pictodentalium vernedei
AATCAAAAGGATGGAGAAAGCCATGCACGGTGGAAGAGGGTTGATGGTGAGAATGAGTCCCGCTCAATTGAGATACAATTTGAGAATGAAAGGTGGTTTCCTACCGCTATTGGCAGGAATAGCCGCAAAAGCATTACCCTTCGCCGCAAAGGCGCTACCCTTTCTCGGAAAGACTCTCGGCGTGGGAGCTCTCACGGGACTCGCTAGTTCGGCAGTTGAGAAATTAATGGGTGGCAGCGGACTGTTTTTGAAGAAGGGAGGAGCCGTGTGTCGCATCCATGTAGACGACAGCGGTAAAGGATTGTATCTAGAACCCGTTAGAGGTGGCAACTCTCTGAGAGGAAACGGTCTCTATCTGAAGAGTGGACGGAACGTCGAGCGACTCGGCAAGTGTTTGTTGCTCAGTGAGAATTCGCTATTTAAGAACATACCGATTTTGAATATGTTATTATAAATATAAAATTATATAAAATATATAAAATCATAGAAAGTATAAAATAATATATTTAAAATGGATAAAAAGGTGGAGAAACAAATTTATCACCTGGATGAAAAGGTGGAGAAACAATTTGATGATAATGACGAACATCGCGAGCCAGAGAGTGAAAAAATAAAAAAATGGTTAGACGCTAATGATGGATATCTAAGGAAAGAACTAATGAAAGAGATAGATGAAGCGTGGGATAGACGGTTGAGAATGAGACAATGCTTTCCACGGTCACCACTACCTTCTGAAGAGAATGGTAATGATGCGAGTGTTACCAAGAGATGCACAACATTCGTTCATAATTATGATTTGGATAAACAAAAATGTTACCATAAACGTATCACATCACAAAGAAAAAGAAAAAAAGAAAAAGAAGAATCAATTCTGAAATTTGAGAGAAAAGGAAACGTTATTATAATATATTATGATGATAGTGAAGAAGAAGGAAAAAAAAAAAAAGCAATGAGATCTAAAGATGATCTTATTTTTTTTTTTTTTTTTTTCATTTTTTTTCGCTAAAAAATCAATCACTCTATTGTTTATATTTCCAAGTCCGTTATTAGCATGTTGACACTCGTGTCTTCTCCTTTTTCAAAAACGTGTTGAATGTTTATCTTTACTCTTTTGAGTTTTTTTACATCGGTCAACTCGCTCTCGCCACCCAATTTCTTCACAAGTTCGAATGAGATGTTTGGAAATATGTAATTTCCATAGGGCAATGACAAATCGTCCTTGTCGAATTCTCTATCTTCGGCGATGATGATGTTCTGCAGATCGCTTTGGTACTCGTAAATCAAGTCGAGCGCGGCTTCATCCAATTTCAAAGGCATCTTATATTTCTCGTATTTGTGCTCTAAGCCCTTCGTCTCGACCTCATTCAATTCGATGGGATCATGTCATTGTAATCTATAGATTTTATGACCGAATTTCTTATACGTTTTGACTCGTTTCAATTTCAATTCGCATCTTTTAGGTGTTGTTGTCTTCATGATTGATTATTTAGTATTTAAATAATAATTTGTTTAAAAAGTTTTTTTTTTTTTTACTCTTTATATATATAAAAAAGTTGTTTTTTTAATTTTTAATTTTCTTTAATGTAAAATTTTTTTAGTAAAAGTTTTTTTTTCTCTTTATATATATATATAAAAAGTTAAATTTTTAATTTCAATCTCTCTATTGTTTATATTTCCAAGTCCGTTATTAGCAAGTTGACATTCGTCATTTTTCCACATACGAAAATGGTGTGAATGTTTATCTTTACTCTTTTGAGTTTTTTTTCATAGGCGAATGCGCTCTCACCACCCGATTTCTTCACAAGTTTGGGTGAGATTATTGGATATATGTAATCTCCATAGGACAACAATAAATCACCCCTGTCGAATTCTCTGTCTTCGGCGATGATGATATTAATCAACAGTTTGCTTTGGTACTCGTAAAACAAATCGAGCGCGGCTTCATCCACTTTCAAACACATTCAATATTTGTGGTAGTAGCGCTCTAAGTCCACCATATCGACCTCATTCAATTCGATGGGATCGTGTGGTTGTAATATATAGATATTAAAACTGGATTTCTCATACCTTTCGTCTCGTTTCAATTTCAATTCGCATCTTTTAGGTGTTGTTGTCATGATCGATTATTTGTTTTCTTATGAATTCTTACAAATAATGTATATTTTAAATTTTGTATTTAAAAAATGGAATTTAAAATTTAACTTTTTTTTTTTTTTTTTTTATTATATATATATAAAGAGTAAAAAAGCAAAACTTTTGTAACAAATTATTTAATACAAAATCCCCCCCCCAAAAAAAAAAAAAAAATATTCTTACAAATGAAGCAAACAGATAAAACAATGGTAAATTTAAATGAGAAAACCATACCTCAGTTAAACGAGATTTGTAAACTATTACAAATTTCAGATTTCAGAAATCATAGAACTAAATCAAAAAAAATTGAAGTCATACAACAATATTTGCGAAACGCTAGAAAGGCAAACGAAATGTCGATAGCAACGACATCAGAAGATGCATCGGTTGTGAAAAATAAGAAGATGACTAAACGAAAAGCCATTGAAGAACATCAAGTTTCCAAAGAAAAGAAAAGAAAAACTAAAACAAAAACGAGTGATGCACTTCAGATTCAAGACAAACGAGATATATCGAGCGAAATTCAACGAGCAATCAACGAAAAGAAAGGAGAAGAATATGTAACATGACTCGTTGCGGAACTATTCCAATCGAAACCCGTAGTACGGGAGAGTGCGATCAAAGGCATTTTTAAAACTTTCGACGTGATTCCCTCATTGAAGAAAGTTGATCCGAAATTGTTCATGGAACGGGTGAAGAAAGAAGTATTGGATTTGTTTCGCGAATACATGAACGTGGGATTAAAAATTAAGATGATACTCCATTGCATAATGAATAAATTCGACGTGAAGTCCGGCAAGAGCATCGTGAAAAATGCATATTTCAGATCTAACGTCGAACCCATATTTCGAGGTTCAGATCTATCGGACGTTTTCGAAAAGATGAAAGACAAGATGTTGACGTCTCTCGCGAATTATCAACATGAAGGTAGTAATTGGACGTTTGGTGAGGTGTTGAAACTCGAAATTCACATGAATAAAAATGAACCGTTGAAAGGATCTTCCTACTTGGAATTACCGTATTTCTTGACTAAGAAACACGCCGTGGTCAACGTGAGAAATAAAGATGATCAGTGTTTTAAATGGGCAGTCACCTCCGCTTTATACCCTGTCAAAATAAACTCTGATAGAGTTTCTCGTTATGAGGAAACTTCTAAAAATCTCGATTGGACCGGAGTGTCTTTTCCAACAGAGTTAAAACATATCGAATGTTTCGAGGTTCAAAATCCCACCATAGCAGTGAACGTCTTGGGATACGACGACGAAAATCAAAAGATCTATCCTCTTAGACAGACTTTGTATCTCAGAAGAGAAAAGACGATTATTTTATTATTGATTTCGAATGGTGACAATCGTCATTATTGTTGGGTTAAACATCAGAGCCGATTACTGTCAAGACAAAATAATAAACATAAACATAAGATATGTTTATGTTGCAACTGCATGAACATATTTAAGACCGAAAAATCATTAGCGAAACATCAGGAATATTGCAACGAAAATCAAGGTGTCGCTGTCGAAATGCCCAAACCCAACACCATCGTGAAGTTTGAAAATCACAATAGAAGGTTAAAAGTACCATTCGTCGTGTACGCCGATTTCGAATGTTTCACCACGAAAATGAGTTCCTGTCAACCCAACGCTCTTCAAAGTTACGTCGAAAGATATCAAAAACACATACCTTCAGGCTATTGCATTTACGTGAAATGCGCTTTCGACGCGCAACACGACATGGGTCCCTTCACCTACACAAAACAGTGCAAAGACGACGACGTGGCTCAAAGGTTCGTGGAAGAGTTAGAATCGAAACTTCAAATGTTATACGACAAATTCAAAACTCCGGTGAAAATGATCATCACGCGAGGGCAGCAGGATGAAAATAACAGAGCCACCGAATGTCACATATGCAGACAATTGTTCGACGAGAATTCGGAGGAAAATAAGAAGGTCAGAGACCACGATCATTACACGGGTCTGTATCGCGGTCCGGCTCACAGCAAGTGTAATTTAAAATATTGAGACGCCACTTTCTATCCGGTGATGTTTCACAATTTCTCGGGTTATGACAGTCATCTGTTCATGAAAAATCTCGGCACCTCACACGAAGAATTAAATTGCATTGTGAACAGTGAAGAAAGATACATTTCCTTCACGAAATGGAAGCTCATGGAGAAGAAAAGAGTACTCGACGGAAATACATTGAAAGAAAAAACGAAATTCATTCGTAGATGCATACGTTTCATCGACAGTTTTAAATTCATGTCGACCGCTCTGGAAAAATTAGTCGATAACATGAGCAAGGATAAATTTAAAATCATGAGCAAACATTTCGAAGAACGAGTAGACATCATGTTGAGGAAAGGAGTCTATCCTTACGATTACATGAACGATCTAAAGAGATTTGAAGACACCGCACTACCTTCAAAAGAAGATTTTTATTCAAAATTATATGAATCTGACATTTCCGACGAGAATTACGAGCATGCTAAAAACGTGTGGAAATCATTCGATATGAAAACCATGAGAGATTATCACGATCTCTATCTGAAGACTGACGTTCTACTCTTGGCAGACGTGTCCGAAAATTTTCGAGATGTCTGTTGTCAAAATTACGATCTGGATCCCACTTGGTATTTCACCGCACCCGGTTTGGCGTGGGACGCTCTGTTGAAGACCACCGAAGTCCAATTGGAATTATTATCCAACGTGGACATGTTGCTCATGTTCGAAAGGGCTGCGAGAGGTGGCGTCTCGATGATCTCCCACAGACATTCTGAAGCTAACAATCCCTACATGAAAGAAGGTTTCGATTCGAAACGGTCGACTAAATACATACAGTATTGGGACGCCAATAATCTGTACGGTTGGGCTATGAGTCATCCTTTACCAATTGGAAATTTCGAATGGGGGAAGGAACCGGAAGAGATGCAAAAATGGAGAGACTATCCTTGCATTTTAGAAGTCGATTTGAACTATCCGGAAGAATTACACGATCCACACAACGATTATCCGCTGGCTCCCGAACAAATGGAACCGAATGAAGGCGACGAGGAAAAACTCATTCCCAGTTTATTTAACAAACGTAACTACGTCGTCTACAGCGAGAATTTGAAACAGTACATTGATTACGGGATGAAAAAATACATCGATCTCAACACGAATCTCAGAACTCGAGCCGAGAACGAATTCGAAAAAGATTTCTTCAAACTCATGAACAACTGCATGTACGGCAAATCGATGGAAAACATCAGGAAGAGAACCGATGTTCGACTCGTCACGTCTGAGAAAAGAGCTAAAAATTAGTGGTGAAACCCAATTACAAACACCGAACCATATTCGACGAAAATCTAGTGGCCGTTCACATGCAAAAGACGCACCTGAAGTTCGACAAACCGTATTATCTCGGACCGATCATCTTAGATATCAGCAAGCGATTGATGTATGAGTTTCACTACGATTACGTCAAATGACAATTTGGTGACAAAGCCAAACTACTGTTCACCGACACGGACAGTTTAGTTTACGAGATAGAGACGAAAGACGTCTACCGAGATATATCTCCGGACGTGGCCAAGTGGTTCGACACGGGCAATTATCCCGTCGATCACCCATCCAACATTCAATCGAACGACAGCAAGAAGGTGTTGGGTGAATTTAAGGACGAGAGCGGCGGTAAACAAATCGTTGAATTCGTGGGCTTGACACCCAAACTGTATGCTTATCGTCTAGAAGATGATGAAGAGATCAAGAAGTGCAAAGGAGTTAAAGCATGCGTGGTGAAGAAAAACATCTCTTTCCAAGAGTATAAAGATTGTCTGTTAGGAAGTGGTCCGGTGTATAAGACTATGAAATCGATTTGAAGCGAAAATCATGACTTGTATACCGAAATAGTCAACAAGATTTCGCTGACGGCCGACGACGACAAGAGATTCGTGTTAGACGATAAAATAAGCACTTTGGCACTCGGAAATTGGACTTTGGATCTAATTTTAGATGATATGAATGGAGATGATTGGATTCTAGATGCGATTGTGGATGATAAGATTCCAGATATGATTGTGGATGATAGGATTCCAGAAAATCAAGAAGAATTAGATGAACACAAAATTATGGAAATCGATAGTGACATCGAGAAAGTTAGTTTAAAAAGAAAAAGAAAAAAAACGAAAAAAAAAAAAAACGTCATTTTTAGTAAATTATAATAAAATAAATAAAAAAAAATATATACTTATTTATGAATAAGAAAATAAAGATATCCGTAGAAGGTGTTGTCTTACCCAACAAACCCCTATCCAACATCGATCTGTTGAATGCAGCAAAACATTTGAAAATCTAAGATTTTCTAGGAGTGTTTTCCAGAGATGCCTTGCCAAAGAGAAGACCACGACAATCGGAATGCGGAATTTTAAATCTAGACGATTCATCGGGTGAAGGCACTCACTGGGTGGTGTGGATGAAGAACGGGAAGAAGAAAAATTATTATTTCGACAGCTACGGATCTCACCGCCAAAAGAAATAAAGAACTATTTCAACAAATCGATGGTTTGTTACAACACGGAACAAGTGCAATCACCACATCAAGTGTTTTGCGGTCACCTGTGTCTCTACGTTCTCAAGAGATGGTCTGAAGGAGATCGATTTCAAGACATTCTCAATGATTTACATTAGAGAGAGATTTTTTTTTTTATAGTATATATAAAGATAAAAAATTATTTTAAAAAATTTTTAATCGAATAAAAACGAAAAATAAAATAACATAGTTCATTTTTAATAAACTGCGTTTTGAACACATTTTTCTGAAAAAAAAAAATTCTTACAACAACATGCCAGTCGATAAATTTGGTAGAAGTGACGACGAAAAAGTCAACCCGAGAAAGAAGAGGAAGACGTTCGAAGTCGACGATGGTTACGATGTTGCCAACTTGGACGAACGTTACGTTCGGAGATACGAACCTCGCGAAGAACCTTTGAACATGAATGATAAGAAGCTCTACAATCTTCCCGAGCTGATAGATCTCGCAGATACTAAAAAATACGTCGACAGGGGGAACGCCGATTTCGAACGAATCCTGCTAGATAATTACATGGATAAAACCTTGACCGACGATCTCGATCTGAAATCCAAACGTTTGGTGAACGTCGTGAATCCCGTAGATCCCACCAATGCCACGACCAAGAGATACGCGGACGACACTCATGCGAGATCCAGCGAACACCTGAGAAATAGATACGTTCAGAAAATGATGCACTCGGAATTGAATGCCAATTCTAACAAGATAACAAACGTGGCCACTCCCACGAATCCCAAGGACGTGGCGACCAAACACTAAGTAGATCTGGAACAGAGAAAGTCTGACAGATGAGAAATGAAATCGAATCTGAATGCGGGATTCCACAAGATATTGAATCTGTCAAAGATCGATGACACAGATGCGGACTCAACCACGGTCAACAAGGGCTACGTAGATTCTGCCATGATACAATCGCAAGAATACCTAGAATCGCAAGTGGATGATCTCTACCTGAACAAAGAATCTGGCGGAACCATGGAGGGTGGCATCAACATGAACGGTCACAATTTATTCGGTCTCAATCACGATCGCGAATTCGATTCCAGTGTGGTAAGCAGGAAGTACGTGGACAACAACTCAGTCTGGAGAAAGGGTGACATCATGGAAGGTAAACTAGACATGGGTGGATACGCACTCACGAATCTACCGGATCCCGTGAACATGACGGATGCCTGCCAATTTACTCGGTTTTTGAGAAGACGAGTCATACATGCTCTTCAGAGCCTCAGCGACGCAAGGTCCCGATTTATCCTTCAAAGCTCTGATCCAGCCGTATTTGGAAAACACGTCGATGACCGTCAATAGATATTTGACGCCCTCCTTCCACCTCGAAAACGATCTCATGTCGACCAAGTCGGCAGACCAAACGTCATCCAGACCCTTCACGAACACCCTTCTCTTTCGAAATTTACGCACTATGGGTTTGTGTAACTCCTCGGCCAATTCGCTCGTCAATAATCATTTCTTCTTCTTTTCAGATGCACTTTTTTTTTGAACACCCCATCCATTTTTTTTTTTAAAAAATTCTGTTGTTATTATATATACTTGTTTTTTTTTCAATCGCTGCTCTTGAGTTCTATCATCTTACTGAATTCCTCCCTGGCCTCTTTCCTCCCCTTTTCCATGAGAGAATCCTTCATCTCTTCCTTGATGATCTGACGAGCCTTGATTCTCACGGCTTCTTTCATGGCATCGTATTTCGTTTTCTTGCTCAATATCGCGAAGTATTCTCCATCCGATATCCTACCGTCTTTCAACGCCATAGAAATCATTTCGGAAATCGTGTCGATCTTGGAGTCAGCCAAGACGCGAATCTTGTCGTGTTTCCTCGCCTTCAGATATAATTTCCTACTCAAAAAGTTTCCGAGCGTGCTAAACAATCCGGCGGCGAGACCCTCTCCTTCTACGGTCAACACGATTGGAATGCCGACCGCGGTCGACAACAATCCGATGCCGGCCGCGTGTAAACCCATGGAAATCGTGATGAGTGTCGTGTCGATCGCGTTGACGACTGTCACGAAATGCGAATACTTCTTCTTGAGGGAACGACGAGAATCTCTCTCTCTCGAGTCAGATACAATTGGATTCTACTGATTTGATCGATGCAATACCTCTCTCCTCTTTCTCTTTCTTCTAGCGACGGCGCCGTCGGCAAAACGCCGTTCGGCTTCTCGTCCTCGTCGTCCACTAACGTCGGATACAATTTATTTCTGATTCTCATTTTGTGTTTTTTTCTTTCTTTCTTTCTAATTAGATAAAAAAAAAATTTATGTGTGTATTTATTTATTTTTTTTTTTCTACTCTCCCTTATTTTTATATCAACGAAAAAAAACTTAGACGTATGCTTCGTTCAGCAATAATTTCTTGATGCATCCCTTGTCTTCTAAAGTCAAACTTCTACGCGCCAATTTCAGTTCTTCCGAATCTGTGGGCCTGTCTCGATTCTTACAGAAGAGTAATCTCTTCCAAAACGTGATCACATCGTTGAATTTAACGCGTTCGAACGCCGGTTCGAAATACATGACGACCATATCTTCCCTTTCCATCGTCAGACACGAATGATTCTCGTGATCGAAGTCTAGATGATCCCGACACCCGACGCATCGTTCTAACAAGATGGGACGTAGTTGTTCGTTCACGCAGATTGCGTATGCTCTCATCAGCATGTTTAAAAGAAACCTCGCTCTAATAGTCTGAGAATCGCTCATGATTTACGTATTTTTTTTTTATTATCTATTCGATTTGATATATTTAATTTTCTAAATAACTATTTATTTATATTTTTTTTTCTCCCCTATATATATCAATCAAAAAACGTGACAGCGGGCTCGCGAATTTCCAACACACCGACGACAACAACACTCTTCATTCAGATCGAGTTTTTTACGAGAATCGAGCGATCCGATCGCTCGATCAGCTGAGGTTTTTTTTGAGAATTTCTCATAGTGGAGGAATTCCCCTAATAATGTCATAAATGGGAGAAAAAAAACCTACCGCCTCAAAACAATTGCGGGTTCTGAATCATCTGTCTCAACACAATTGCGGGTTCTGAATCGCTGATCTAGAGTCCTCAAAACTGTTTTTTGATGATGACCCAGAATTTTTTGCTTTTGCTCGCGTTCGCCAACGATGGGCCGATGGTCTGATCTGCGATGGGAACGTCGACGAAAAATTACGTACAAGATACAAGCGAAGATGTACGATTTCACCCTTTTTTTAAAAACGCGCGTTCACCACGAGTATTTGAACGTTAAAAGCGCGATCTAGGAGTCACAACTGTACATGGGGGGGGGGGGGGGGATTCAAGATCATGTACAGTTTTGTGAACAAGCGTGTGATTTAACACTGAATTCCACGTTGGTGAACGCATCGTGAACGTATGTTGTACATGTACATGTACAAGTGATAGTAGATCGGCCTTTATTACCTACTGAGCTCGTTCCAACGAGGGGTAATAACCTATGTTTTTGAGACAAAAAATGAAAAAATAATGAAAATTAATTGGCGACGTATGAGAATAGCGCCTGCGGTTTTGGCCGTTACGTTGGGTAAAGGGTTAACAGTAAATCTCCGATATAAAACAATGGAATCGCCAGCAAATTTCCTGTGAATGAAGCATCGGGTACAACCCGGTGCTTCTTTCATTGAATATTTGCTGAAAATTTCTGATGATTAATTGAAATTGCGCCCGTGGACAACTCTGCCCACTCGTAGATTTTGACCATTCCACGGCGGCTGTACTGTAACAACAAACGTAACAGACCATCATCGTGCACATAACTTAACGAATTTTTGGCAAGAAGTCTTCTGAATTACAAGAATATTGAATTCGACACAATAAAATAATCGTACTTTTGTTGGGATCTCTGTCGGGTTACCTGTAAAACCACAACAGGCTAACTGACCTCTTGTCTAAAACGAAAAGAGGACGACAACAGCACACACAAATTCTTGAAAATCTGAGAATATATGATTTGATCCCCTAAAACATAGTTGACCCCTCGCTGGGTTAAGGTACGGGAGATGAGACGTCATAAGCCATTTTCTTGAGGTTAAAAAGCAAAAAATAATAAAATTTTAATGGACATTTTTCATTAGGGTTTAATATATTCCTTGGTTTTCACGGAGCCGTTTTTAAAGAGAAAATCCTGTAGCCGGGAAATTCCCGTTTTTCATAACATGCAATCACGAATACGAACAGCAGACAGCTGGTTGTAATTACTACTGAGATTTGTGAATGCGACAGTTCCCTGGGCTGGCAGCATTAGTATTTAGAACAGCATGCGTCCAAAAATAACTCTTCGCACCAACGGGATCACTCCGAGCACTTTTTAAAAAGCGGGTGTACACAAAATTTGAGGTATAATTAGCGCTAAATGGCTCGAAAAAATACCAAGGTGAGAGCATATGCCCAGTTTTACAAAATTCTGGCATCTATGTTTATAGGGTTGACTTTATCTCAGAAAACGTGTGGGTGGGAGGGTACGAGTCAACCCCAATCTTCCATGGCTACGCCGCTGGCTACAGCGTCATTCCCGTTTCCGTTTTGTCCTTATTTTCAGGGAACGGAAAATTTTCAGATTACAACCCGGAATTCCTGGTCTCGAATTAACCCTTTGCATTCTGCTGGCGGATATTCCTGTCCAGAACAGGATTTCTCCTGCCACTGAATTAAATATAATTTGGGTAAATTTAGTCCAATTTTCTTCCTGTAAACTGAACAGATTTTTTATCATTGATCTCTTGAGTTAAATTTAGGTGGATTTTCCATCAAATTTAGTCATGGCTGCTTAGCAGCAGCCATGACTAGATTTGATGAAACACATCTTGAAAATACTCAGCCGGTTGAGAGTTAAACCCTATTTGCAAATATCCCCGGGAGGTTATGGCAAATACACCAGGTAACGGGTTAAAACGATAATAATATTCGAGCTGACATGCGTAATAAAATGTCCAGCTTACAAAGCATTATTTAAGTATGACAGTAATATATATTTTCCGATTGGCGACTATTATAACGTTCAGGCGAAACGATATATGATCGCATCACTTTGACAACTTTTTCTGACTGGAAAATAGGGAGTTTTGCAACAAATAAGAGATAAAAACTGACAGGAAAGGAAGAATCGGTCAGGTGCACATATTTTTCATGGAATTCACAACAAAAACACACCAATAGTCAATCGCATTTTCCAGGTCAAAAAGTCATCAAATCACCCTCTTTATTTATCTCGAATATTCACCAATAATGCAAGATATCAGAAGAATGATTCAAACGTTTATGGAAACAATATATTTTCACAACGCTGCTTAATTTCAGAGATTGCAACAGTTCAAGGCGGGTAACTCTATTCAGATATTTAGTACAGTCATACCCACACATCCGGACCATTACAGGATGTTTTCTTTCAGAGCGAGGAAGCCATTTCGATTAAAATGATAGTTGTGGCCGAAGTCGGGTAAGTTGCTCTAGAAACGGCGATGGTGACATTTCGAAGTTTGTAAAGGATATGTTTTGGTAACAGGTTTGATGGTGTGGGCATGGAGAAGCTAACGTGCAAGTACCAATCCTCTAATCATAAATAAAAGTGTTAAGCCTTTAACTGATTTTTTTGACAACGTATTGTACATTACAAAACAACCAGTCTTTCAGGGGATATTGCTTTTAGTTATGCCGACAGGGACCTTAATGTAGATGTTGGTGTTCTTAAGTAGAGATGACATGATGTTTGTTATATTACAAGAGTCGATGCCAGCGACCTTTGACGACTTTTGCCCACTGGATTTTGTCAACGGGGGGAATTCAAAGCAATCAAACCAAAGGTTTTTGCGCGCGGACAGTGTGGGATTAATTTAACCGCTAAATATCACTACTCTTTGACGATCTTTTCCCGGTCCCCGGAAAATCCACAGCGTGGAATCCGATTCCGTATCTCTATAGTATGACGGGCTATTTACGGGTGCGTTCGAATTCGCATAATCAGCTGTTCCGGTTGCAGAGAGTACTTTACTGCGAGCTGAAATGGGTGCGCTCGAACGACTGTCCGGGTTTGTTTACAGTTTCATCTCCAAGCAACAATTTTTTACGTATTCATGCGCATAGGGGGATTACCCGGAAGTGTGCATCTGTTACAAAAATAAGTGTAAACAAAAATAGTTCTTTCCTACTTCAATACAATTTACCAAAAAAGGTGGAGGGAATTGGTAAAGCTAGCGTTGGCATGCGATATTGAACTATAAGTCATACAATAAGCCTGTTATCGCCACAGTGAAGTGATCTGGGTCGTCGTATCACGTCTCGTTGAGGAGGTCAGATCGCTGGATCAAACGAGTCGGCGGCAGCTCGTTTGATCCGGCTACCTGACCTCCTCAACTCGACGTGATATTACGACCAGGATCACTTCACTGTTACGATAATATGTATGTAGGCGATTATTCATCCATTCTCTGTTATTCAGGCATGTAAAATCGGAGGGATGACTGCCTACAAGCACCCCATAAACATTTCTTGTTGAACGTTGTTGCAACAAAAACGCACTGTCGATGATGTGACAAATCAACTCACATGACGACGAACTCGGTTGTTAAAAAATAACAGACAAGCAGAAAGTTAATTTTAGCAACAGTGTTCATCACGCTATCTGTTGCCAATGGTGCCAATTGCACTTAACAGATTTGTTTGGCACCACAATACAGCACTTGATACCAAAATGTGGCACCAAAATATACTTTTGGTAGCTCTCAAAGACTTCGTGTTTTTTTGTGTTATTTTTTTTTTTATAATACCCCTGCCTGACGACTTACGCGAGACAGGATTCACGCTCGTCAAGAAATCTATCGGTAATATGTATGACCATGGCTCTTTGTTATTGGTGAACTGAATTGACACTTTATCAATTTAATCTGATTCTTATCAAACATCTTTTTTACCAGCTTAATTTTTGTTAGCCTTGTGGAAGATAAGACATTGTTTTCTAATAATTTACTTGAAGTGAATAAACATTGAGTAAATAATAATCACGAAATTATTTTGTAAATTTACCCTTTTAATTAATGAATGAATGAATGAATGAATGAATGAATGAATGAATGAATGAATGAATGAATGAATGAATGAATGAATGAATGAATGAATGAATTAATTAATTAATTGTTTTAGTTTTTTATTATCAGTATTTTTATCATTTGTGGGTGTTTTTGCAACTAAAATACTTTAAAGAGCCGGATAATACTAAATTAAAATATTGTACTTTGAGTGCATCAGGGCGCCATCTGTAATGCCTTAGTATTGCATATGGCGCCTTGTTGCACCGGAAAGCGGTACGTTGTTAATTTCTTTTCATTTACAATCGGCTTCCACTTGGCGCCAAAAAATTCATTTGGCACCATACAAAATTCCACTTGACACCATAATATTTCAGAACATTGTTTGAGAGTCCAGCCAAAAAATAGTGGTCATAATTCAACCTAAAGTTGTTATCAGTGCTCATGCAAACTTTTATTGTGAAAGGAAGAAAATATTTCCACTTGTCACAAATATAGAGGATATCTACAAGCGCTCGTGAAAAATAAAACGTTCATGTCCACAATCATGAGATAATTCCCGATATTCACTAAAACAGCATAGATTTTCTTTTTATTATATTCTACGTGACATTTTACTGCGCAATATTCAACCCAATTCGACTGCAAACAGTTTCAAGACAATAACAAAAGGCTGCTGATCGTTCTTTCAAGGCGACCTTGAAGGCCAATTCCAGATCCTGACTAAAACAGAGTAGATTTTCTTTTTTTTTGTATGCTACGAGACAATTTATTGCACAACATTCAGCCCAATTCGACTCTAAATGCGTATATTTCAAAACAATAACAAAGATCAGCTGGTCGTTCCTTCAAGGCGATGCGGCGAAGCACGACGTCATTTAGGACGCTCCTGAGGGATATTCCTCGATATCCATCGAATCGATGGATATCGAGAAATATCTTTTAGATAATTTGCGATAATTCACAGGCTACCATCTAATAAAACAAGTATATTTTTAAATATATTCCTAGGCCTGCATCTATCGTCGGTTCAATAGTAATACACAGCGTCTCCAATGGTGTCCGAAATATGTAGGGGGGGGGGGGGCGGGAGGGGGGGGGGGGGGTTGAAAAATAATGTAAATTCTCATTCAACTTCATTATATTATGTACAACATTAACTAAAAAGATGAACTGCTTGAAAAATCTTCTTCGCCCCTGTATCTCGGTGAGTAACCACAAACGCCCCAGCGACACCCTACGAATCTTCTTGCCTGAATTCTGTTATTTCTAAGTACCAATCCAAATTTAGCAAATGTAGAGCTGAAACGGTTAAGGGATTTTCTTGATCGATTAATTACGTGGATTAACCTTGGTTAACCGATTAATCGCTCGTCCAAATAGATATCTGAGTAATTGCCATACCGTTGATGATTTACAGCATGAACCCTTTACCCAACGTAACAAACAAAACCGACTAGGCCTGTATACAAAAATCTCCATTCAAATTTATTATGTTTTCAATTTTTGTCTCAATAACAAAGCTTATGACCCCTCGTTGGAACGAGCTCGATGAGCTCGTTCTAATGAGGGGTCATAAGCTATGTTTTTGAGACAAAACTTGAAAATTTTTAGTAATTCATGAATTTATTTTGCAAGTATCGTCTGCTACCCGCAATGGGTAAAGGGTTAAGAATTTCTAGCTACTGATACAGTATGATGATCATGCAAGTAAACAAGTATGTCAGCGAGTAACTTGCATGCTTTACTCTGTCTCATATAATTGATGTGAGTCAATGTGACAATGTTTACCTGTTTTGGAGTAAGTTTGTTCCTTTGTTAACCAATATAATTCAGTAGTTCAAAAGTAACGGTTAATCGATCAATTACTTTTTGGATCGATCAAGATGTTGATCATTGATTAATCGGTTAACCGTTTCAGCTCTAAGCAAATGCTTATTGTCATATATTTTCTCCTCTTGTGAATGTCTCTCGCTGTACCCGTGTCGCTGTATTTTGTTCCCAGATATCATCTACAGTAAAATATATACAAAAGTATTGCTTGCTGTTGTATCCCTTTTCTTTAATTACTGTTAATTACTCTGTTACTAGCACTTCGAAAGTGTGCAATCATCATGTATGCTTTTAGAAATAAGATGTAGTTTAACTGGTAGAGTGCTGGAAGCCCATATTAGGGCTTTATTCTGAAGTGCAGGTACCACAGCTTGAAGGCTCATCATATTCAGTGCATGTGCTTTGTATTATCTTTGAAGTGATATTATTTAGTCTGTAAGTGTTTGACTTGTTACAATTTATGGGAGAGTGCCCATAGGCACTCTCCCATAAATTGTAACAAGGCAAAGACATGTGTACAAGATTTGATGGTCAAAAATAATTTAGCACTCTACCAGTTAAACTAAAAACAATGTCTTGTGATGGACGGTACTGTTCAAAACCAATTCGACAATCTTGATTCAGGTTTTTCCCGCGGGGTGGGGGGACGTCATTGGATAATCAGATGTTGTGTTAATTCACAAATCATAAATCCCTCTCTCTCTCTCTCTCTCTCTCGTCCTATTTATTTCCTTATGCAACATTGAATGCAAGAGGCTAAGGAACAATCAAACATTTGTGTTAATATTAATACTGATATTCTTGCCATTCTAACTTATTTTATTTTATTGGTGCTTAAGGTCACATATTTCTGCACAATGGCTAATCATGACCACGACAGTTTTACGGGTGGAGGAAGCCGGAGTACCCGGAGAGAACCACCGAGCAACTGTCAGCTCCCCAACATTCTAACTCCACACAAGCAATGTTAGCATTGGTTGAAGACAGGTGCACCATCGACGTGCAGTACGCCTTAGTACACAGCGTCACCGTGCCCCCACGTGGGCATTGGGGGTGAAGTGTCTTGCCCAAGGACACAACGCGGTTGCCGCAGGTGGGATTCGAACCGAGGACCTCTCGGCTTGCAGCCTGCACCTCTACCAACTGAGCCACCGCGCCCCCTGCCATTCTAACAGGTTATATGTAGCTTTGCTTGTTTTGTGGAGACGACGAGTTATAAGCTGTCAGCTTACAGTCGAATCCACCAGCGTGTTGTATTCACACTATGTTTGCTTGTACATTTGGAAATAAATATTGTTCAAACTAAAAACAATGTAGCAATGGAATAGTTGGTGTTTTTAGGTTGATTCAGACGCATTCGTTTTATACAGGGACCCATCCCATAACGCAGTTGCAATTGCGTTTTCTTGAACTGTATTTTGTTTCTGTGACTGTGAATGGTTGAAAGCGTTTAAACCTTTAAGTCCCCTACAGCCACAAACTTCCACATTCATTTTGCATTGAACACGTTGTCGCAAGTGTGTTACATCTTGATAACTCTACCGGATTGCTGCATTCATCTTTACAAGGTTTCTGCATCATTGTTGGCGTCTTAACTATGCTACATATAAATAACTATTTCTTAATAGCCAAATAGCCGACCGAGCAGCTTGGACCGCCCGAAAGACGTTTATTTTCAAATAAAACAATCTGTATTCAGCCTATATTCTGTATACAATAATATGTTATTAAACAGAACTGTAATGTATGCCCATCCTTGACGTAAAAAGCCGCCCAGGAACAACTAGAGATAAAATACCTTTTTTTTTTTTTTTTTTTAAAAGGAAAAATACTCTAGAAACCTGTGTCCAATAGCACGTGCTAAGTACGTCTCAGGGAAGTTACTGGACTTGCAACTTGAAATAAGAAAAGTGAAAATAATGTGACACTTTTAGCTTTCAACATGAATTTTCAGATACGATCATGAATTCAAAATTGACTGGTCCAAGCAATGGCGACGGCTAGAATTGAAAATACTAATTTTACCGCCTTCCACCAAATATCACATGCACCAAATCTACAAAACGATTGGTAGTTACAATAAACTATTTGTAACGTCACTGCTTTCCAATTTTCTAATTGGCTAACGATTTCCTAATTTTTTCATTGGTCCAAAACGACCAAACTAACATAAATGAACGTTGAACACAACGTAAAGACAAATGTTTTCCGCTATTCTACGAAACGCGGAAAAATAATATTCCAACAATGATGTATAAACATTGTTATTAAGACTTTACAACTGAGAACATGTATATACGGCAGTTATTAACCGAGAGGTCCACGGTTCGAACCCCGTCCCGAATAACTGCGTTGTGTCCTTGGGTAAGGCACTTAATCTCGATTGCCCACGTGAGGGCACGGTGGTGCTGTGTACTACAGCGTGCTACACATCGATGATACACCTGTCTTCAACCAATGCTAACCCTACGTATGTGGAGTTAGTACGTTGAGAAGTCTGACAATTGCTTGCCGTTGCTCGGTGGTTCTCCCCGGGTACTCTGGCATCCTCCACCCGTAAAACTGTCAAACACGAGGTGACCCTGGCTGTCGAAAGTGTCGTTAAAACTCCAATAAACAAACAAATCAATAAATAGAAAGAAAATACAATTCTGGAAAATACGATATTAACTCTTTCAACACTTGAGGCCGCTTTTCCGGTCCAGCAACACAATACGTCATAATTTCATTAAGTAGGATGGCTACTAAGTGAACGTGTGTGGTAGAACAATTAATATTTTCAATGTGCAGCCCCAAGGCTGCACGTTGAAAATATTAATTGCTCTACCCCAAATAATGGATATGGACGCTTCCAATTTCTGCCATTTAACTGGCATGGAAGATACCACCAGCGTTCGAAGGGTTAAAGGTAGAAAACTGATTAAATTATACCAAAATCTAATATTTAAAAAAAAAAATTCTTTAACAAATGTTCGTTCTTTAGAACGAGCTCATCAAGCTGGTTTGGATGTGGAAAACAAAGATGTAGGTTTGAAAAAAAACCCAAATTGTTTACAGGGGAGAAGGGATAGTACACGCACACTCATGAGCAAATACGTACCAGTGGTGCACAGTAGTTATGCTCTCGACAAGATTCTCTCATTATGTCTTACTTAGCTTCTACAAACACTGTTTACAGACTTAATTAGAAAGATTGTTCATCACATACAAGTTATAAACCAGATTGCTGGTCAATTCATTGTTGGCTGACCAGAATTAACTCTATAACGGTTTCCCTATATACCGAATCTGACTTCAAATACCGAATCTGACCTCAAATAAATTAATTATACGTTTTTCCTAATGGATTTGTCGGGTTTGAGTGGGCCTAGTGGGTTCTAAAATAAAACTGTCACAGTAAATGTTCATGAATTTCATGTAACGGTAGTAGTTATTGGTGAAACGGCGCAAGTTCAGTTTTCGAACATCACCTAATTTTCTCAGGAACAGGATGTGGATCAGGAACGGGTACCTAATCTCAGGAATGCAAGAACAGAGAGAAAGCACATTAATCCACGCAAGTGAATAAACATTATTCCAATGTTTGCCCACTATAACAACACACTAATCGTACCTCTTAACCCCCTGTTCCCATCGTCTATATAATTTATAAAATGTGTCTTTTTCTCGCCTTTATCAATTTTCATTGAATTCACAGGAACAGTTACCGCCGGAGGGGGATAAATTTCAGCAGCCAAATATTTCTGCTCGACAGGTTTTATTTATTTATTAAACATTCACCAGATTAGTACCGATTACAACCTGTTGTTTAATGTTGTTTCAGTGAACTATTAATACAAGATATAGTTTATTGTTACATGATTCCATATCAAGTTATTTTTGAAAGATAATAAATCAAACAATTTGTTTTAACGTGTAATTTTCTTATAAAATCCAACATGAAGTGGTTGGGGTTGATGCTGTCACTGCGCACCGTACTATCGGATGGGGACGTAAAATGGCTGGCTTCTGTGCAGAGAGAGACACACCCTGTGCAGGCTAAAGATCTCTCTGTGGTAGCATAGAGCAGAGCTGCAGATATTCGTCCCGCAAGCCTAGCTTCACAAAAACCAAAACAGTGAAATATCGCTAACGGGGGTCGTAAGGGACGCACAGTACCATTTCGTTCTCCGCAGACATGCAGACTTAAACCAGCATTTTTTCGGAACGGAGGAGGTAGGGTATTTGGAATTCTGGGACAAGCAGATAGGCGTACCATAAAATTAGGTGATGCTCGAAAACTGAACTCGCGCCGTTTCTCCAATAACTACCGTTACATGAAATTCATGAACATTTACTGTCACTTTTTTATTTTAAAATAATTATATACCCACCATGCCCACTCAAACCGACAATTCCATTAGGAAAAACATACAATTAATTTATTTGAGGTCAGATTCGGTATCTGAAGTCAGATTCGGTCAGATTCGGTCAGATTCCAGGGACCGACCTGGGCTTGCGCCAGTGCGTATTTGGTTCTGAAACATCAGGACCTGGCTCTTAAATCTCAGAAATAGGCTTCTCAGTTGGCACGTAACTTCTCAGATCACATTTTGATATTCTTTCAATGGATAATCGAGAGAGACACTCTTACGTGTATTGTATATATTATTATCATTTATCATTGCTGTAGAGTGCTTAAGTTAATACTTCAAGTCTTAATTAACAAGCATTAATCTTCACTGTGGTTTTTGATCAAGTCTTGGCTGCCTAAATAGGCAGCCAAGACTTGATCAGAAACCACAGTGAAAATTAATGTTTGCTACAGTGTACTAAATGAAAATGATGAGAGCTATTACATACTTGCTGTGTGTGTTACAAACAGCAGTGTGACTCCGTAAATTGAAATCTGGCGCATGAATTGAAAAAATAGGCTCCGAGGCTAGAGCGTGTTTTAAATAGTCCTGATCGGTCCCTGAGATTCGGTATATAGGGAGACCCCTCTATAATACTGGCTATTGTATACTTAGCTAATTACCAAATGAAAGCAAGACTTGAGATTAACAGCTCACAGTAGATTGAACTATTATATTGATAAACAATACTACTCTGTGTCAATGAAGGAATGAAGGAACTAGGGGGGGGGGGGGGGGGCATGCCTCTGTTGAACTGAAACAGGTATACATAGCTGGTAGAACATGGCATAATTCTGAAAAAAATTCAAATATTTTCAAAGGAATGAGTACGAGTATGAGTATTTGAAATTATATGAGTAAAGTACGCGTATTGAGTACTTTGCACAAAAAGTGGTACTCGAGTACTACGAGTACGTGTACTGAGTACTTTGGACCCAGCCCTGGACAAGAACATCGTATTAAAGGCCATGTGTTAAAAATACCTGGGGCACATTAAGGAATGGCTAATGACGGGGCAACTCAGATAATAGGAAACAATGAATATGAAGATGTTTATTCATACCGACCCCGCGCCTTTCAAATCGTAAAATTCCAGAAATATGAAAAAGCCATCTTATGAATTTAGTCAATTTGTCTTCCAAAACGTAGCTTTGATCACTCACTGGACCGGTCTCTACGCGTTTGTTCCTGTCAGTCTAATTTCAGACCGGTATTATCTATTCGTAATAATATCTGCCCTTTGCGTGTTATTGTCTACAAATTGAAGTGTAGGATCTGTTGGAAATCTGTTCGCTTGAAAATTAAAATCTCTGAAGAGGAGATAAACACAGAACGACATTCGCTTGTGAATGGGTTAATCAATATGGGACGAGTGCCAGCGCGGACGGATAGAACGAAAGGCCAAAGGCCTCGAGTTTTATCCTTCCGCGATAAAACAAGTGCCATATCGAATAACCCATTCACACGCGCGTGTCGTTCTGTGTTTATTACACGCCTTCACGTATATATATATATAAAAAAAAATATTAGAAGGACACTCAGAAATTCATTTCTCAACTATCAACAAAAAGAACACAGTTCATCGCCAACCACATTTGCGAGGGGAACCCGTGTTACTATTTCGTCCCATGAGTTCCAATGTGTTCTATCTGCCCACTGGCGTATAGAACTCATGGGAACTCGGGGGACAATTTCCAGCTATCGCTAGCGATTCAAATTGCGTTGCACAATTTGTAGAAAATTCCAGTGAGATTTTGCTTTTATTTAAAAGTAGTCCGTCAACGATTTCCGTTCCACGTAACAGATTTTCATTTTCCGCATGGTTTGGTGTTGCTGTAGATGGGGATTTCAAAGAACGGGCGTGTAATAAATATCATTTCTCTCGTATAAGAATATTTAAGAATAATAATGATGTTGTACTTGTGGATGTCTGATCGAAATACCACATCTGGTCTTCTCCTGACTAAAAGTTAGCGGACGCAGTTAAAACCTTTGCGTTAGGCTGGCCTGCCTATCTCCGTTAACAGTGTACAGAATGGTAAGGCGGGAACATTACTGCCGTACAGAGAGTCAAATCGAAAGTGTCCAAGAACTGCATGTTCAATTCTGCACGAAAACAAGTCGGGTGGTTTGAAAACGTGGATTTGGGATAATCCGAGCCTTCGAGAGTACTTTTGTTCAACTGAACAAAACCACCGTTCCATATCGCCCAAACAATCACGTGCCCCATTAAAAGACGACCTCTATCACCAAAAATGGAAGATCGTAAAACGTTCCAAGAAATGACAGGCCCTGTGCATTCACAGTAAAGCACGTATCACCTTGATATTAACGTCACAATATGGCCGCTCGCGGCTATTACCACGGCGACCCACGTGATTGTCAAGGTGATAGCTAAAAGTTGCGATTTTCTTGTCTAAAAGTGTAAATATTTTCGATAATATTTCTGCATGGGTTAAATGTAAAGCGTAACGATAGGTATATGACGGACCGAGAAAACCGATTTGTCACTCAAACTCTGGTAATTACTAATTGAGCATGAAAGTTAACTGGTAAAGTGCTGAGTTTTTTCTGACAACAAATCAAAGCTCATCATATACTGCTCTATTACATTTAATTGGATAGTGCCTTATAGGCACTATCCATTTGAATGTCAGAGAGCAAAGTATTGTATAAAAAATCTGATTCATATCAGGGACAATAAAGGCTTCCTCAGGCAGAATGTAGCTACAGACAGTTATTGCCTGTCACTTTTAGTAAAGCCCAAAATAGGGCTTCCAGCACTCTACCAGTTAATGTCCATTATGGCGCATTTGTTGAACACCACATGGGCTATCTGATAACTGATCAAAGGAGTTCTCTCATGTAATAATTATCTACGAAATTATGGTCAGTTAAGAATAAATTATGGTAAAAACAATGCATAACACGTGTAACACACCCATATTACGCATCTATCCTGACTCCGAAATGTCAAAAGATACCAAAATGTAAGTCTTACAAAGGAACTTTAAAGCGAGTGTTAAATTAAGATAGATCTAAGCGGCCAAGTTCAGGAGAAGCTATTAACTGAGAATTAATATTCTGGCTATCTAAATAAAAATCGGGGGAGTTCTCGAAAAATTCATTCCAGCCAATTCTAGTCTGAAGGTGTGTAGGGCTGTGGGTCGTTGCGTGTAGATGGGGGTGTCCCATGCTAAAACTCTGTGGGTAGGGAGTGATTGACGTTTTGTTTTCTTATTCTTTTGGATTTCATGTAAGTCACCAATTATCATATTTATTTTTTTATATATATGTATTAAAATTGTTGTTTTTAGTGAACCCCTGTTGATTTATGCTTTTCGAGGAAAAGTTATTAACCCCTTCAGGATAAGAACCACTCCAACAAAAGTGAAACGGGCGGATTCGTCACGGTGAGACATACGTTCACGTACGGATTCAGGCAACACTCTTTGAGTTTTGGCTGAATACGCGGCGTGAATCTATTTCTTCCAGCAGCGACAAAGCCCGGTTTCCGACAGTGATACCTAGCAGACACCGCTGTATGACGTCAACCAAGTGTGGCATTAAACGTGCATCTCCTTCTACTCTCGCGCTTGGGGAATCCAAATATCTCGAATAGTCTCTATAAACAAATCAGAGAAAGCTAGTCATTTACTCCCAATACGCTCAACAGCAATACTTTTTTTGAATTATGAAATATTTTCAAATGTTACATCTTCGAAAGCATGCGCTCATTCCAAGCAGGGGTCAAAAGTTATATTTTGGTGGCAAAACTGGAGAAACTAAATCTGGATGGCAAGTTTTCTGTATAGTATTGAATGGACTCGGCCGGCCTGGTTATGTAAATCGTCCCTTGAGTTTCAATGTGTTCTATGTGCCAGTAGGCACATAGAACACATTTGAACTCAGGGGACGAAATGGGTCAACACTGAGAAGAAACTTTTGTGGCTACAAGCTTATCGAAGTATTCCAAGGTTTCTTTTCCGGAGCTATGTAGTGTTTCGCAAGAAAATATTCTTAAAAGGATGTTGGAATTCTAAAAGAACTCTTGAGGAGTTGGTTGTTTTAATCTTTTTTTTATTACGACCAGAGACAAGACTTGACACAAAATGTCCTGATTAACTAGAAATATTAATTATTCTGCTCGCTTGATCCTTCCAATGAGAGATGCAAGCTATGTTTTAGATGCAAACATTGGGGAACCAATGAGATTTTATCGGCGATTGTTATGAATAGCAGTCGCGGAATACGTTGGGTTAACCAGAAAAGAAAGTTTTCTAATAATCAATCTACAATAGAAACCTATTTTCTGGTTCGCAAAATAAACAACGGAAAAGTGTGTCATTTCGTACATGGACCAGATACCGAAGACATTCTCATATTCTGAAATTGAATTTAAAACATATTAGAACCTTGGCTTTTTCTATCATACAGATGGATGAAAAGCTGTCAAATTTATCTGAGAGATGTCAGTGAACGTATCAATGTGCGCTAATTCGAATTTCTTCATTTCCTAATAATTCATCAAACTAATACGCGTGTGATCCAGTGTGATCTAGAGAAAAGTTAACGTTACACTGAACTCCAAACGGTCTAGTTACAAGATATAAGGCTTTTTATGACCCTAGTTTTGAAGAGTACCTTGATGGCACCTTTGGGGGGTCACTGTTGTTCAACCTGAGGTCGCGGTCCCTGAAGCGGAAGGGAAAAATTGGGAAATCAGTGAAAAGGAGTGCCAGGTGTGTAATTTGGGCGAGGTGGAGACCCTGGAACACGTTCTTCTAGAATGCCCAAAATACCAATCTAAAAGAATAAGATTCACAGGGAGTACAATGGGAAGTGGGATGGGAGAATGAAGGACATGTGGTTAGTGGGAGATTCAAAGGAGAGGGTTAATATGCTAATCGGAGAGATTGAGAAGAATGGGGCAAGGGATGTCATCAAGCAGTTCGTCTCCGAGTGTTTGGAGGAGAGAAGAAGCGTGGGAATAGGGAGGCAGTTGGGAGTACAGGGGTAACCAGGGTCTTCTCATCCGAGAATCGCGACAAATCAGCGGCCGGCCAAAGTGTTATTATTATTAATATGACATTCGATTGCCCAAACAAGACTAACAATTCAACCAATTCTATCGTATTTGACAGAGCTCGATAAGTTATTCAAATAAGCTGTAGCTGGTTAAACTTTATCGCTTTACCTAACATGAAAAGCAAACGACTCTTGCCAAAAAAATTCCTGAATAACTAATTTTTTATCTCAAAAACATAGGTTATGACCCCTCATTGGAACGAGCTCGACGAGCTCGTTCCAACGAGGGGGCATAACCTATGTTTTTGAGCCAAAAAAAAAATAATGAAAATTAACTAGCGCTTTTTGAGAATAGTGCTGGCAGATTTTGGCCGTTACGTTTGGGAAAGGGTTAAACGGCATTATTACCACTTTAGCGGGCTTTCTCTATTACATTAACAAAGTATAATAGAGCATTTCAAGAGCATAATGCTCTGCTTCAAAAAGTCACGTGAAGTGTCGGGCCGTTAATGGATTAAACATCTCATTAACAGTCTGACACGTCACGTGACTTTTGTTCCTCGCTGTCGTACACTCGGAAATGGAAACGGTTTCCGGAAATGGTTTCAACTAGTAAACAATGAGATTTTTTTTTAAAAAATATCCGGCAAAGCTAGTCCATAAGAACAATCAGCTGTATATAAAAAGTAAGTCTGTATACATTTTAAGCCTTTATCTCTGACTTGAAAGAGATAAATATCGGGTCTATTTTTACGTTTTTCAAACATCGTTGCAATTGAAAGCGTGTCTGTGTTGATTACGTGATACTCCTGTGACACCAGTTTGGTCGACAACAGACGATAATAATAATAATAACACTTCGGCCGGCCGCTGATTTGTCGCGGTTCTCGTATGAGAAGGCCTTGGTCACCCATGTTCTACCAATTGCCTCCCTATTCCCGCGCTTCTTCTCTCCTCCCAACACTTGGAGACGAACAGCTTGATGACATCCCTTGCCTCATTCTTCCCAATCTCTTCGATTAGTATATTAACCCTCTCCTTTGAGTCGCCCCCCCCCCCCCCCTAACCACATGTCCTTCATTCTACCATCCCACTTCCCCATTATACTCCCTTGTTCTTTTAGACTGGTATTTTGGGCATTCTATAAGAAAGTGTTCCAGGGTCTCCACCACGCCCACGTTACACATCTGGCACTCCTTTTCACTGTTTTTCCCAATTTGTCCCCTCAGCTCCAGGGACCGCGACCTCATCTTGAACAACAGTGACCCCCAAAGGAGCCGTCAAGGTACTCTTCAAAACCAGGCTTCTCTTTATCACGCAGACCACCCAAAGATCTCTTTGATTTGACCCCCTCTCGCCAATTACGGTTACAATCCTCCATGACCCTTTCTCTGACGATCTTTTTGCCCTGGTTTGCCCCAACATCAAGGTCCGAAATCTCCAATGAGTAGTTTTCTACTAGCTCCCTCACTTGGACCATCCACCCCGTCTTGATATTTGAGTTGAAAGTTCTCAGGAACATTACTTTACACCATCGGCTATCGGAGAGATTTATCAAATAATTAAGATAACCGAGTTTCAATAGGTCTATCCTGTCCTTCATCCTCATCCACCCAAGCTCACCCCTGATCGCTTCTTGCGCTGTGGCATTACTCCAGCCTGTTATCCATCGGCCTGCATCGTTCTGCAGGATTTTTTTTTAACAACTGTGTGGTTTAGGGGTACAACTTCCGTACCGTATGTTATACTTGGCAGACCCTCCATTTCCCAAATAGTTTTCCCCACGAAAACCTTATTGAAACTGTTCTCCCTATAAATTTCATTTGGTTAAGGATTCGCTTCCCCTTCAGAATCAATTTATTTGTGTGGTTTCGGTAAATGCCTCTTCCTGTGATGTTTATATTTACCCCCAGGTACTCATAGTCACTAGCCTCTCCTACACTAAGAAGTCTACTGCTACCTTCCGGAATGCAGAACTCACCCACTCTCCACCTTCGAGTGGGGTCCACTTTGCAGCACACGGGTATAACTTTGCTCTTGCTTTCATTAAGTTCGAGTCTCCATTTGCTCCCATATTTCCCAACAATTCCCAGCATCTTCGCTAGACCCTCTTCGCTTTCTGGCACTAGCACCATATCGTCTGCAAAAATAGCCCTGGGATCTTCAAGTCACCAACTGCAACCCCCTCGTCGCTATGCAGGAGTTTATCTCCTAAACCTTTGATGTACAATGCAAAAAGAATTGGCGAACGGATACACCCCTGTTTTAGGCCTATCTCCATAGGCACACGTTTTGTTGTAATGTTTATATAATGCTTTCAAAATCCCAACAAACTCGACCCCCAAGCCCAGAACCTCCAGCTTGCGCCACATACCCTCCCTCCATACTCTATCATATGCCTTTTTAACACCCAAAAAGGCCATGAACATCTTTTTCTTTTTTGCTTTCGCGGATTCTATCATTTGGGATAGCGTGAAAAGATGATCAGTGACTCTCCTTCCCTTCCTGAAGCCATTCTGGATTTCTCTCAAAAAAACCCTTCTCTTCGATCACCTCCTCTAATCTCCCATACAGGACTTTACAAAAGACTTTTCCTATGTTGGTGCTGACAGAGATTCCTCGATAGTTATCCAAGACGTCTTTTTCCCCCTTTTTGTGAATAAACGTCACTTTACTTTCCCTCCACTCCTTTGGGACCCCTTGTTTTTCTATGGCTAAATTGAATAGGGCAGTTAGGCTTTCCAAGAGTTCCTCGCCCCCTTTTTTGATGAACTCGTTAGGAATTTCGTCCACCCCTCCCGCTTTTCCATTCCTTAATTTCGAGATCACCCTTCGCACCTCCTCAGTTTTGATTTCGCTGCACACATAGATTTTCCTCGACCTGGTTCGGACACTCTGGTGGGTTCCCCATGCCCCATCGCTTATCGTTTACCTTTTCCCAGTGCTTAACTAGTTCTAATGCGATTTGATCTCGCTCTTCTGTAACTCTGCCATCTACTTTAATGCTCTGTGGGTTATTCCCTTTGATAGGTTTGTTCACCCATTTCCAAAATACGGTCGAACTCGACCCCCTGTCGTTCTTATCGTCCTAATAAGACTGCTATTTCGCATTCTCCGATTGTCGTCTTTAATCTTGTTTACTTTATTTCGTGCTTGTTGGTATTCTTCCTTTGCTACCATGGCCGCATTGCTTTTCACCCCCTTAAGTTTTCTACTTCTCCTGTATGCAGCACATTTAGCTTTTCTAACATTTATGGCCCTTTTCAGTTCTTCGTTCACTCTGTACCCAAGTTCCTGTGTTGGCACCCTAATCTTTCCTACACATTCCTTCCCTGCCTCCACTAGGCTCGCAACTATGGCGTCGGCCATCTTCTGGACACTGCCCCCCTTGTGTACGGCTGCAAGCTTTGGTTTCAGTTTTTCTTCGAACTTCGCCCAGGCGGCATCCTTTTTGAGTTCCCAAACCTCCTTGAAGCTTCCTTTGCTTTTCTCTAGGTTTTTGGCCCTCATCGTTACTGTAATCAAGTTGTGATCACTATCCAACTCCGTTTTTCCCTCATCATCCACTTCTACCCCTATCACCTCCCTCCATAAATTCCTATCTGTGAGAATGTAGTCAATTATTGATTTTCGGTCGTTTCTCTCCCAGGTCCATTTCCCCTTACATCTAGCGTCCCTGTTCTATCTACTATCATCTGTCAAAATTAAAAACGTTAAAAATGCCATGTAGATACGGGGGCCAAAACGTTTTCAGAATACATTTGTACTAGTGGTAATAATAGTAATAACATGACTTTGTGGAGCCTTGTGGCTTATTAACGGCCCAACAGGTGTGAATAACATCCCTTCAGCTTTTTGACGGCTTAGTCTCGGGCCTTTCATAAGCTGTCGGGCTGTTATTCACACTTGTTAAGCCGTTAATAAACCACAATGCCCTCCAAAGTCATGTTATTGTTATATGATGGTAAAATTACATTTGGTGCTGAAAACGTTAGCATTTCGACCTCACTGTAGAGAGGATTAAGCGATGCTGTTAATAAAAATAGAATGATAAAAAAGAACTTATGTTGTAGTACAGCGGTCTTCAAACCTTTCCACAACCACGAATAGCAGAACATTTCTAACTAAAATTTAAATTTTGGCCTACAAACATAGATTATGACCCCCATTGGAACGAGCTAAATGTGGTCGTCTCTTCGAGGGATCATAAACCATGTTTTGATGGAAAGTTAAGGCTCAGGGATGACAGTAGATTTCTCTACATCCCATTTGTCTTCTGCGTCTCACTAATTCTACATTACGCGAGTAACTGAACGCTCCTGCAGTCTGCTTGATCTACTTTTAGTATCGTGCCCAACTCTAGTTGGAAATTGTTCTGTTATTCCTCCCTTTTGTAGTGACCACCATGCTACTGCTGTTACGTTAAAATTCACAAAGAGTAAAACTGCCTGTTTTAAAAGACAAATTTGGGATTATAGTGATATGGATATAAACGGATTAAGGCACATTTTGCACAAACTACGTGGGAAGACTTTTTCACGGAAAATTTAAATGATACCACAGAGAGCCTTACATCATATATCATTGAGTCAGCTAAAAACTACTTACCAAATGAAACCATTAAGTACGACCGAAAGATAAAGCTTGGATGAATTCAACGATCCGTAAAATGATGAGAGTGCGTGATCGATCACACAGAATAGCTAAGCAGACAAATAGGGCCGAAGACTGGGCTAGATTTAGGCATGATAGAAATGAAACTATAGAACTCATACGGGCAGCCAAAGCAGAATACGATCTTAAAACGGAAACCTATGTATCAACTCGAAACTTTGGCAGTAAACACTGGTGGAGGACACTTAAATCATTCTCTAAAGAGCACAATGTTTCGCATGAATTTTTCCCGCCACTCGAAGAAGATGGGGAAATAATTAGCGATGCAACCTCGATTGCAGACTTACTAAATACGTATTTTGTTGATCAAGCTAACTCTGTCGATGACAAGGAACTACCACCCATCCCACGTTGTGAAATGAGCCTGGAATCCATAGTAATCTCTGAAGAAGAAGTAATGTCAGTTATTAGTAACTTAGATCCCCAGAAAGCTAGCGGACCAGATTTAATTAATAACAGAATCATTAAGGCATGTGCTCAACAGTTAGCTTTCCCTCTGACATATCTTTTTAATCTATCTCTATCACGTAATGAGTTCCCAAGTTTATGAAAGAAAGCCAGTGTTGTGCCTATCCATAAGAAATTATCAGTTAATGACAAGGTAAACTATCGGCCAGTCTCTTTGACAAGTTCTGTCAGTAAAATTCTGGAAAAAGTAATTTTTAGACACATTTTTTCTTTCTTGGTGGAAAACGAATTGTTAACACCCCTACAGTCAGGCTTCATTCCGGGTGACAGTACAATTTACCAATTAATAGATATTGAAATCTACATTGCTAGTAATATGGACAACAATAAAGAAGTCAGATTAGTATTCTGTGATATAAGTAAAGCATTCGATAGAGTATGGCATGACGGATTAATTCATAAATTAGACTCAATTGGAATAAGAGGTAACCTACTAGCGTGGTTTAAAAGCTACCTAACAAACCGCTCACAGTATGTAGTTGTAAATGGGGAGAAATCCAAAAATCAAACCATTAAAGCTGGCGTGCCACAGGGATCCGTTTTAGGGCCCCTCCTGTTCAATATATACATAAATAATATTGTTAAAGATATTACTCCCAATATTAGACTTTATGCCGATGATACAACACTTTATCTGGTAATCGAAGATGCAAAATTAGCTGCAGAAGTTTTGAATAATGACCTGAGAAAAATTGCCCAGTGGTCTAAAACATGGCAGGTTATATTTAATCCACTAAAGACCGAATCGCTGTATATTTCAAATAGAGTAAATCCCACGCTTCGCCCCCATCTTTACCTCCTAGGACAGCAAATAGGAGAGACGGACACTCATAAACATCTTGGGTTGATCTTTTCAAAAACAGGACAATGGGATTCACACATAGAGAGTCTTATAAGTAAAGTCAGCCCTATGATAAACTGTCTTAGAAGTCTAAAATACAGATTGTCCAGACAAGCATTGGAAACTCTATACCAATACTTCATTCTCCCGCTGTTTGATTATGCCGAATATGGGATGGTTGCACGGAGACTAAATCAACACTCCTAGAAAATTTACACTTGGATGCTCTACGAACCATAATAGGGGTCACTAGGGGGACAAGTCATCAACTTATCTATAGAGAATCTGGTTTCATACCACTCAGAGAGCGTAGACGACGCCACAAATTAGTAGCGTTGTATAAGATTATGTTCACAAGCGTCCCAAACTACATTAGGCTGCTCATTCAGCAACCTGTATCAGAATTGACTTATTACTCGCTAAGATCTTCGAGCTTGTTAAGGGAAATTAAATGTAACACGAACAGGTTTTCTAACTCGTTTCTGCCATCAGTGGTAAAACTTTGGAACGGCTTAAGCGCAGATCTGCAGAACTGTACTTCCGTAGATCATTTTAAGAAGAAACTTGCAATTAACGACAATGTCGTCCCTGGGTTTTATTATGTGGGTAGCAGAAAGGAACAAATTGTTCACACGAAGCTGCGGTTAAATTGTAGTGATTTAAACGGACATAAATTTGATAGATTTATAAGTGATAATGCATCTTGTAGCTGCGGTTATGTATATGGAGACACTGAACACTATTTATTAATGTGTCCTCTATATGCAGAACAAAGAAATTCGCTTCTAATAAAATTGAGCCACGCCACTAATATCACTCTTATGCTATATGGGGATACGGAGAAAACTGCCTTGGAAAACGCCAGTATATTTAGTGCGGTTCAAGAACATATTAGGGAAACGATGAGATTCCAGTGACTGGTTTATTTCAGTGGAAAAGAACCCTGACAATGACCTTTGCTGTATTGGGTGAGAGAGATTTTAGAGGGCCTATCATATAAATGAAAGTAGATTGCCTCCACACCCAATAGATAGGTAAATTATTTAAAGCAAATGGTGGGATATAGTATGGTACTTTCTCTTTCTTTCCACTTCATTGGATCAGTTTCTGTTTTATGTACAGTTGCACCTGCACCATTGTATTGTATTGTATTGTATTTCTCTGTAGGATACGGCGTTAATATAGGCATTGCCTGCTCGCCAAACCCCATTTCATTGAGGAAATAAAAATATTGTTTAAAAAAAAAAGTCTACATTATACCGCATGGAAAAATTCCTCACTAACGCTAACACTGAAACCACCCAATAGAAAGAGTATTACGGAACGCTGTTTTGGGCCATTAAATTAAAGAAATATAGAAAGTTCGTTTTGTTTAAAACCAGCAGAGGTAAACGTGTTACGCGCTGTTATTCTACCAGCTCTCCGGACTCTCAAGCACTGAGGTATTTCTTTGACTATTGATAAAGCCTTCCATTTGCATTTGCTGGGGCTTTGGACCCTCAAACAATTTGTGGGCTGGGTTAAATGATTTTGTCTATTTTTTCAGTTAAAGTCTACAATGTTTGCTTAATTCCATAGAGCATGCTCATAAATGGTTAAATATAACAAAAATAAAATAACACATCAAATTGTTGAGTATTTTTTCAAGGTTTTAATGGCTTTTATTATTTTTTTTTGTCTTTTTTTTCTTTTTAACTTTCTTTTGGGCTTAACAATTTACATTTGTTGGGGCCTAGGAAAGGGCCGTTTTTAAAGTGATAAATGGGATATTCTGAAACAAAGAGATTTTTTTCTGTAACTTTCGCATTATTTCTGGCTACCTGATGGCTTCTTGGTACACAACGTGGAGACTGTTGTTATCTGGTGTCAACGGGTATAAATTTCTTGATGATCCAGCCCTTGAGTGTGCAACATAAAATTGCCCATGGCTAATTCACTCTTGGTGAATAATTACCTCCAGGTGCAAAATTGCATTTAAACAAGGTATTTATCACAGGCACACATAGCACGTCGCAACCGTGTACCATTGCATATCAACACGGAATCACAGACTGCCCTTTAACATGCGATCGATATCTCTGAAAAAGCAATAGTGCATCTCAGGCCTGCTCTGGTTGAAGGGTTAATGGTTGAAGGGTTAACACGACGTAGCTAGTACAGTGCTCTCTCTCTCCATGCAACTCCTGATAAAAATTACGACTAGGCGCCAATGTTTAGCTCGATATGTCTGGAAATATAGGAGTACATCACGACCTATGATTGAAGGTTTAACCCTTTACCCAACGTAACGGCCAAAACCGGCCAGCGCTATTCTCAAAAATCGCCAATTAATTTTCAAAATATTTTCATTTTTTTGTCTCAAAAACATAGGTTATGACCCCTCGTTGGAACGAGCTCGACGAGCTCGTTCCAACGAGAGGTCATAACTTATGTTTTTGAGACAAAAAATGAAAAAAATTAATTATTCAAGAATTTTTTTTGCAAGTGTCGTCTGCTTTTCATGTTAGGTAAAGGGTTAATGCAATGTCAGCCGCAATGGAGGTCCACCTCATGTCACTTTTCTCATAAATTACAACAGGTGTCAAATTTCAGTTCCACGAATGGTTGATGATTGAAGAATTAATACAACTCTGCACCTAAAATTCCGCAGCATATTATTTCTGATAAAAAGAAAAAGTACCCATTTCGGTTCCACATCTCTGATAATGTTGGAGTGCCTACCGGTGCTGTTGTGATTCAAGTTTTAACCCAACCTCGTGCAAATCGTGATAACAAATAACCCCAGGCACCAAATCTTAGCTCGATATCTCTGAAAATGTAGGCGAACATCACGGTGTTGCTCTGATTGAAGGATTAACTCGACATGGTACAGAAAAGCACCCTGCCCTTGTTACTCCTGGTGAAAAATTACCCCAACACGCAGGTTTTCAGCTCAATGTATGTGACAATGTGGACGTGCCGTGGTTAAAGGGTTAACATTACACCGGACACGCTCGAGACCCATCTAATGACCCTTTCTTTCTTCAAATTACCTTTCTTGGTCAAATTGGTCAACATCAGGGCCTGTCTAATGGTACTTCCCTACTCAAATGACTACTAGATGCCACATTTTGCCTCGATAGGCTGAGCAAACCTCCGCCCAAGGACGAAAAATTTGCTGGGTGCAAGGACGGAATGACTGAATCACAGACTTTCTATTTATATACTAGACGAGCTAATTGCAAATCGACATTTCCTGTTTTAATGCTTTTACAAAATGAAACTGTATACCAATTTGACAGATTTCGACCGTCACATCGCGGGAACTTCCCGCTTGAAGAAAACCGAAGGGATATTTAGTCCTTAACAAGCAACCGTTTTACGTCATTCGTTTACAATTGCCCCATTAGACTGTCGGAGTCTCATTCCTGCTGATCAGTAATGATGACAATGGCCAAAAAAATTGGAAAAAAACATAGTATTGTTTTAGACATGTGTACTATGTACCGACTGATAAAGCATTTCGCCCACAAACAAATGAAAGAGGAAATATTGTCTTCGAGGAGCAACGGGTGAAAGAGGAAAGATTGTCTTCGAGGAGAATTGTGTTGAGCACAAAAGTTCCACCCTTCAAAATATCTACCCCTGCATTATTTTGTCATGAAAATAGACTTTTAGCAACTCTCGCCCACTATACTTTTATATTACCTGAAAGGACAATGTCTGTTCTATCTATTACGATGGGCACACTGTTGATTTTAATGAACAGAATGAAAATCAACTTTCGATCAAGTTATCTCCCTTAAAATTATGAGATGAGCGAGGAAGGTCCAATTAAGAAGCATGTAATGGTTGAGAAAAAACCTATACTCAGTAGGAAATAAAGCCCAGCTTCCTTGTGTTACTTTCAATAACGAAAACAACAGACAACTCTCTGAGTTGTCTGTTGTTTTTGTTTATTAAAAGTTGCAAAAGGAAACTTGGCTTTTGATGGAAAGCTAATTAGAAGCAACTAGTTCACAGACAATCAGTCATTAAGACTACTTATCAGTATCACACCTACTAACACTAATGTCCACTTTGACTCTTTGTTTTTACAGTAATTTGCATGTTTTCATTCTTCCCAGGAAAAAATAGCAAAACTCACATCCTAGTCTTTCATATTAATGAAAAGGACAGTGTCTGTATTACATGTAACGCTGCTCACTTTATTGATATAACGAAAAGGAAAAACGTTACCTAACAACAAAAGATGGTGAAAACGCCGTTTTCTTAATTTTAAATGGGTTTCAACAGAGAATAATAGCAAAACGTTCAAACTGATTGGGCAAAAATTGTAAAACGACAGCTTCTGTTTTTTATACAACTCAAAATGTAAATTCCTGAAATTTGTGAAATGATATGATACAAATAAGCTTGGATTTCGTAATTTCAGTTTTTGTCTGAAAATATTTATCCTATGCATTAGTGCTAAATTTACTGGCAGCTTTGGGAAATTGAGGGGAGCAAACGTTCCAGTAAATCGCTTCCATTGACGAAAATTGGCAGCCATGAAAGTTTCAATATAACCTGTGTACTGAGGTGTTATGCTGATACAGTACGGTCTTATTCTAGTCGCAACACACTTGCGTCAATGGGTCGCGATTTCATATGCAGAATATTGCGAAATAAAGACCGAAATCCAGGAAAACAAATGAAAAATCTGTAGCATCCGAGATGTATTGTTCTCGTACTCCTTTCTTATACAGGTGAGTTTCTACAAAGTTCGAAGTAAAGCAACGTCGAGCCCGGTTAGTCCTTGGATGGCGACCGTCTGAGCGATCGATTTGGACTCTCCCGTTGTGTCCTTGGGCAAGGCACTTAACCCCGATTGTCCACCTAGGGGCACGATGACGCCGTGTACTAAGGCGTACTACACGTCGATGGTGCACATGTCTTCAACCAATCCAACCCTGCATGTGCTGCAGTGCGGAGTTACGATGTTGGGGAGCTGCTCGTCGTTGCTCGGTGGTTCTCTCCGGGTATTCCGGCTTCCTACACCCGTAAAACTGTCACCGACACGATATGATCTTGGCTGTTAATGTGTCGTTAAACCCTAATAAATAAATAAATAAATAAATAAATAAATAAATAAATAAATAAATAAATAAATAAATATTCTACAAAGTTGTGAAGATGTGCGGCTGACAATGTTCGTCATGGGAAGAGATTTACAGAAAAGTTAGCTCCCATGAATTTCCTAAAACCGTCAATAAATTTAAAACTAAGAGAATGGGAATTTCATTTAACCCTTTACCTAAAATGAAAAGCAGACGACACTTGCGAACACAATTCTTGAATAACTATTTTTTTTCATTTTTGTCTCAAAAACATAGGTTATGACCCCTTATTGGAACGAGCTCGACGGAAGCTTGATGAAAATTGATTGGCGATTTTTGTGAATAACGCTGACCGGTTTTGGCCATTACGTTGGGTTCAGAGTTAAAATGGTTAAAATTGAAATTTCGAGAGGCTAATGAATTTGTATCATCGTGTGCGCATCATTTCATAGACTCTAGACATTTTCCTATAGCGTAGTATAAAAATACAGAAGCCTGCGTTATACAATTGTTTTCCCAATCAGTTTGAAGGTTTTCACTACTCTTCTCTGTTGGAACCCACTTAAAAATAAGAAAGCGGCGTTTCCACAATTTTGATATTCGGTAAGTCTTTTTGCTCTTCGTTATATCAATCGTGTGGGCGTCGTGACATATCATATAGAAACTGTTCTTTCCATTAATATATATATAAATGCCTATGAGGTGAGATTTGATAATCTTTTTCTCTTGGGAAGCATAAAACTTGTGTGGACATTTACTTGGTGTTGGTAGGCGTGATAATGATAGATAATCTTAATGGCGGATTATCTGTGAAGTAGTTGCTTTTATTATACGCTAAACGATAGATTACCGAAGAAATTGCGTAAGATAGAAATCGTATCACCCACTGTGAAGATCTAAACATTTTCACGTTCACGGTATCAATCAAAATGGCGCTTTCAAAGCATCACTTCCAGGTGAATACGAGTCAAATTATCACTGGAAATGATCAATTTGCTCTAGAAAAAGTATAATGAAAAAAAAATCTAGTATTCTTGAGTGGATACCGATCATTTCCAGCAATAATTCAACGCGTATTCACCTAGAATTGATGTATGAAACCCGCTAGTCCAAGAATGGCCTGAAAGCCCGTAATATAAGTTTTTGGTTTGGTACGTCCTTTTAAAGGACGTACCAAACCAAAAACTTATTTTTCGGACTTTCAGGCCATGTTTGGACTAGAAACCCGCCAACTGAATCAGATCGCAAGACGCTATCTATTCCGAGTATCGATCAAATTACTTCCGTGTATCAATGATTCAATGCGCTGTTTACTTTCTTGCATCAGTTCAGGGTTGAAACGAGTGGAATTATCAGATTCTTATAAAAAGCGTATAATAAAAAGAAAATATAGTGTTTTTGAGTGGATATCGAAAATTATTTCACTTGTGACCGACAAACGGCTATTTTCGCTCGTGCAAGCGTTCACGAAAAATAAACATTTGTATTGGTCACTTATGAGATAATTTTCCGTATCCACTCAAAAACACTAGATATCCTCTATATATAGCTTACCATAAAAAGCCAAGTTTAGGTTTGTAACTTTTAATAAACGAAAACAACGACAGTCCCAGAACTGTCTGTTGTTTTCGTTCATTTAAAATAACAAACGGAAACTTGGCTTCATTGTCTGCTGATGTCATTGATCTTTCTCAATAATCACTTGCTTCTTAATTGGACTTTTCTCGCTCATCTAATTATTTCAAGAGAGATAACTTTTTCGAAAATCGATTTTCGTGGCGATGTAAGTCAGGGATGGAGATTCGACTGTGTTGTGTGAAGGTGTGATTCTACAGTGTTGTGTGATAGTGAGACTCTACAGTTTCATGAGAGGATAGGAGAGTGTTGTGAGAATGTACGCTTCTACATTGTTGTAAGACGTTGGCATTCTACAATGTTGTGAGACGATGAGATTCTACAGTGCTGTGAGAAAATATGAGTGTAGAGTGTTGTGAGAATGTACGATTCTGCATTGTTGTGAAAAGGTGGGATTCTACATTGCCATTAGAAAGTGGGAATCTACAGTGATGTGCGATGGCGAGATTCTACAGTGTTGTGAGAGGATAGGGATCTAAATTGTTGTGAGAAAGTAAGATTCTATATTGTTGAGAGAAGGTGGGGGTTCTACAGTGTTGTGAGTGGGTGCGATTCCACAGTGTTGTGATAGGGTAAGATTTTACAGTTTTATGTGAAGGTGAGATTCTACACTGTTGTGAGAGGGTAAGATTTTACAGTGTTGTGAGAGGGTAAGCTTCTAAAGTCTTGCGTGAAGGCGGTGGAATTCTACAGAGTTGTGAGAGGCTGAGATTATACATTGTTGTGGGAGGTTGGATTCTACAGTGTTGTGAGAGGGAGGGATTCTAAAGTGTTGTGAGAGGGTGAGATTCTACAGTGTTGTGAAAAGGTGGGATTTTACAGTGTTGAGAGAGGGTGGGATTCTACAGTATTGTGGGAAGGTGGGATTCTACAGTGTTGTGAGGGGGTGAGATTCTACAGTGTTGTGAGAGGGTGGGATTCTACAGTGTTGAGAGAGGGTAAACGGCTACAGTTTCCTGTGAAGGTGGGATTCTAAAGTGTTATGAGAAGGCGAGATTCTACAGTGTTGTGAGAGGTGGGATTCTACAGTGTTGAGAGAAGGTGGAATTCTGCAGTGTTGTGGGAGATGAGATTCTACAGTGTTGCGAGTGGGTGAGATTCCACAGTGTTGTGAGAGGGTAAACGACTACAGTTTTGTGTGAAGATGGGATTCTAAAGTGTTACGAGAAGGTGAGATTCTGCGGTGCTGTGAGAGGGTGAGATGCTACAGTGTTGTGAGAGGATACGATTCCACGGTTTTGTGTGAAGGTGGGATTTTGCAGAGTTATGTGAAGGTAATATTCTACAGTGTTGTGAGATGGCGGGATTATATAGGATTGAAAGGGTGTGGGGGTCTACAATGCAACCCCCAAGGGAAAAAAAACAAAACAAAACACATATTGTCAAAGAAGACCATAAATAATTTAACACTTTGAACAATGTGTTGTTGAATGAGTTTGCCGTATAGAGTAATGCCGCAAGCAAGCGACGAAAGGTTATTAAGAGGCCTTGTAATATTAATTCAACAGCCAAACGTGACGTAAACCGTGGAAACATGGGGGCACATGCCTCACACTTCCGTCGACTGCCAATTGTTGCTTTATTAGCGAACAGTTGTGCATATAGGGTTTAACCCTTTACCCAACGTAACGGCCAAAACCGGCCAGCGCTATTCTCAAAAATCTCCAATTAATTTTCATTATTTTTTTCATTTTTTGTCTCAAAAACATAGGTTATGACCCCTCGTTGGAACGAGCTCGTTGAGCTCGTTCCAACGAGGGGTCATAACCTATGTTTTTGAGACAAAAAATGAAACAAATTAGTTATTCAAGAATTTTTTTGGCAAGGGTCGTCTGCTTTTCATGTTAGGTAAAGGGTTAAAGGGAGGATCGTATAGTTGTTGGTCTGAATTGTAACCAATAATCACCGCAAATTCAAAAAAGGGTTCGTTCATTGGTATTTGATGTTATTAAACGATAGTTTACCGAAAAAACTCCGGAAAGATAGAAATCGTATCCCCCCAGTATGAAGATATAGAAATGTTCACTTTCATGAAATCGATCAAAATGGCGTCTTTCAAAGCATGACTCCAAGGTGAATACGAGTCAAATTATCACTGGAAATGATCAATTTGTTCTAAAAACGTATAATGAAAAGAAAATCTAGTGTTTTTGTTTAAACAATATTTATTCCTTAAAGCAGTGTTACACGTATGCATTACATAATGATAATCAATTTGTTCTAAAAACGGATAATGAAAAGAAAATCCACTGTTTTAGTTTAAACAATATTTATTCCAGAAAGCAGTGTTAAAAGTATACATTACGTAATGATAATGAGAACGGCAAACAGTTTTCATGGTTGTACACAGCATAACAGAAATGATCAGGATTATAAGTAGTCGACTATTCGACAGGAAGCCCAAGGCTTATATGAGTCGTCTCCTTTGTTCAAGAGCACTTCTCAAAGGATGATGGCATGAATCAGCAGTGGACCTCGCATATCGCTGCCCAGGGGCATGATCCCCACTAGTAACAAATCGCACCATCAGTGAAAATGTAGCCAAATTGTCCTATAGGGTACAGATGTTCATTTACCCACATTTACACAGAGGCGCACCGAAACATTCGTAGACAGTTGCAACTGAAAGCGATGAAAGCCCGTCACAAAAACAGATCAAGGAGGAAGTCAGCGTTATTTCGTAGATAATAGAACTTGACCAACAGGCCCCATGTTTAACCTTTTATCTAACATGAAAAGCAGAGGACACTTGCAAACAAAATTCTTGAATAACTCATTTTTTAAATTTTTTTGTCTCCAAAACATAGGTTGTGACCCTTCTTTGGAACGAGCTCGACGAGCTCGTTCCAAAGAGGGGTCATAACCTATGTTTTTGAGACATAAAAATGAAAAAATAATGAAAATTAATTTGCGATTTTTGTGAATAGCGCTGGCTGGTTTTGGCCGTTACGTTTGGTAAAGGGCTAAACTACAAAAGGACAAGAGTAGAAGAAGGTAGAATTGAAGACGAAACAGTAGAAGGCCATCCTGAATACATGATGCATTGCCTACAATAAAAATTCAAATGATGCGTTGCCAGTAATAAGAATTCAAATCATTGTCATTGTGCAGCTGATTCAATAATTGCATTAGTAAGTAGAGTTTTATCTTGAAGGTGTTAATACTGAGAGCAGAAATTCAGGGGAAGAATATGAGTCGTTGTCACCGAAACCTGCCAGTGGATAAGATAAAGTCATGCACTACATCAAAAATTATACTGTTTTCCTCGTTCAAAAATTCAGAACCGAAGAGAAGTATGGAAGTATCTATGGTAAAAGGAAGTGAGTTGATCGTTTCATTACGTGCGTTAAGAAAGGTTGGGCAATGGAGGAGAAAGCGCCCAGGTGTCTCGCTCTCGCCACACTGACAAAGTTGACTAGGTGCTAGGTGATATGAGGGGTGGAATTTTGATAGCAATATAAGAAGGCGACAAATCGTGATACATTTTGAAAAACTGAACCAGTTTATGTTTACGGAGTCATTATTGAAGAGGGCCCATCGTGTTTCGGAGTGTAGCATGGATTTGCTAGCACTAAGTGTTGCCCCTGTAGTTATTCTTGTCGATGCGATCTGATTTTTTTCCGAAATCGGTGACTTGGGCTAACGACGAACAGTTATCCCAAACAGTATCGGCGTATTCAAGTAGTGGCCAAATAAATGCAAAATGTATCTTCTCCAAGATATTACGGTCGAGATCAGATTTGTGTTTCCTCAGTAGGTCTAAACGAGACCAGGCTTTGGAATAGATATGGTCAATGTGGTTGTTCCAAGTACATGTGGTATTTAATACCACTCCTAAGTGCTTATGAGTATTGACCTCACATATCTGAGTGGGTGAACAGTGGGGTTGGTTTTGCGTGTTTTAACTATACTCTTGGTTTTTGAGGATTAAACTCAACTAGCCATGTTTTGAATTTTCCACAATTAGATATAAAGAGGTATCATCAGCAAAAAGGGGTATACTACTGAGTAGATTTTCAGTTATATAATTGATATAGATCAGGAACAATAAGGGCCCAAGAACAGATCATTATGGTCCTTGTAGGTCTCCATCAAGATGCCTCTGATGACACCACCACACGCTTAGTTTTATTTGAAAGGTACGATTTTATAAATAACAGTAGATCACCCGAAACACCAATACACTCCAGCTTATGAATGAGACCAGCATGCCATACCTTGTCGAAGGCCTTACTGACATCGCAAAAACAGACCTAACCTCTTTTCTTTCGTCTAACGCTCTGCAGAATTCATTATATATGTCAGTTAGTTAGAGAACAGCTGAATCACCTGGTCTAAAACCTGACTGGAATTGACTAAGAGTGTTGGTGTTGTTCAGGAATTACATTTTCAAAGACTGTACCAACGCAGCTAATCAGGGACATGGGGCGATAGTTACTAACTATGTCTGCGGGTTGTTTTTTCGGGATTGGAGAAACGTTTGCCTTTTCTCCACATTGAAGGGAAATACGAGTTATTCAGCAGTATGTTGAATAAAACCGAAAGTGGTTCACTTAAGGAAGCTTTACATTCTTTAAGAAGACGTGGACTGATAAGGTCAGGACCGATGCCTTGGACACCTTTAAAAATTTCAATGCTTCGCACACCTCACTACAGTGAAGGTGATACTATCAATTGTCTGTGGGAGCAGAGTATAAGATCTGGCAGAGAGGCGCGGGAGTCATCGACGGAAGAGACTGAACAGAAGAATTCATTGAGTACTTCCGCTTTCTCAATATTTGTTTATATTTTGTTCATGTGGGTGATGACTTGAATTTCAGCAGAGCGGCTACTACCAAGGAAAGTTTTTAGTGCCTTCCACCACTGCGAAACTGGGGTTTCGTTACTCCTTAAGGTAGACCGGACTTTGGATAAGTGTAAGGGTTTTGCCTTCCTAATAGCTGAAACAACTTCATTCCGTTTACGTTTATAGTTTGAGCATGCGTTCAGAAGGCCACTTCGTTTGACTACGCGGTACAACCGTTTTCTTTGCCTTATTAGTAATCGTATTTCGTTTTGCATCCATTTTGGCTGATTAGACCTCGAAGTAGTGTATTTGTTTGGTATCTGTTTGGAAGTAGTATCGATTAGTTTGTCGGTGAGGTTAGAGACTAAGGTATCATGAATTATCAAATGGAGAATTCCAGTCTTCGTGAGAGAGTGGGGCATTTAATGCGTCGTAAATACACAGGGAGTACAATCATATCCGTCTCATGAAAATGAGGGATCTTGGTTTTGGAAACTCGACTTCAATGGTGATTGGGCAGTGATAGCGGATCATGTCTGGGATAACCGGTTCTAAGACCTCGCAGGTTTTCACGTTCACTGTGTTCGCTGACCGCAAAAAGGTCAAGCAATGAAGCTGGCGACTCGGTAAAACACGTTGGCTCATTCGCAACCTGTCTGAGATTAAAATAATTCATTATTTCAGAAAATCTGCTTCCTATGAGGTATTGTTTTGGTTATCATTGTAACAATTAAGTCATCGACTCGCGTATCTCTTGCTTTTTCGATTGAGGTTGATATTGCATCCCACGTGTCTTGGGGGCTGTTGGGTGGACGATAGAAAATCCCTTATAATTCCGACCTATGTCGTTTTGTAAATACCTCAGCCCATAGGCACTCCGTATTCGGGGTCTCATGGTTGGGTCTCTGTCGAAATGAAATACCATCTCTAATGTATATAGCAACCCATCCACCTCTAGTCGGACAATTAAATCGCATTGGTTCTTGGAATCCACGGATTAAGATATCAGCTGTTGGTTTGCTGTTCTGCAACCAGGTTTCAGTGAGAGTCAGAGCGTGAAGATTCACATTGGACAAGATCCAGTTTGGGTTTCAGGCTTTGAATGTTGACGTGTAGAATCTTCAGGGCATCATGATCATGCTCTGAGTTCGTGCCAGGGTTGGTTTCGATATCACCCAATAGAAATAAAAGTATAACCAAAACGGTAACGGAAACTGCAATTGTAACTGATTGAGTCAGTGTTGACTTCAAGACATCCAAATCCTAATTAGGATACGAATTAACGTTAGTACAGCTTATCAACCAGTTGTGCAATGGGGACGCTGACAGGTTGTGGAGGAGTACTCGGTGTATTGCCATAGGGATAGAGCAACCATGACAGCAACGCTTTCATGCAGCGCAACTCCAATGATACGCATAAAAAGATAAGTTAAAACACAGATAGACTAACCTTTCAGAAGTCTGTGCTTTAAACTGAAATAATAGACTACAAAGTTAAAGGTACCAATTCGAGCACGGTATAGATCAACGCAACACATTATGTGATCTGTGGATGATAATAAAAACTTTGTGCTCGTATATAGGTACCAGTCACGATTACATGCAGCAAGGCGGCTGTATGTAGGTAGAAAGGTGCATTCAAGATGGCTCTAGGACTGAAGTCAAAGTGGTCTGTGAATGATGTAGAAAAAGTAGATGTGAAAGGAAAAGATACATAAATTAACAAAAAATAAAGGCGAGTAATATGTACAAGATACATAAGTAGTATCAGAATATATGTAGAAGAAGCAGTGGCGGCGCTACGGGGGGCATGGGGGGGGGGGGGCATTTACCCCCCCCCCCCCCCAACGAAGGCTTTGCCCCCCAGTTGCCCCCCAACCATCTCGCATGCATTTCCATCCACCCTCACACACAAACACATTCAGTCACTCTCTCTCTCTCACACACACACACACCTCTCTTTTTTATTCCCAATAATTTCCCATACACACTTAGCCCAAAGCCTCAGGCTAGCTGATGAACACATTCAGGCAGTAGAGATTTAAAGACTCGGATGCAGATACTTATAAGTTATAATTAAGTTATGAGCCAACAAAGGCATGTCTATCCATATCCCTTGTCTTAGACAAGAGAGTCTCTCTCTCTCTCTCTATCTCTCTCTCTCTCTCTCTCTCTCTCACGCACAGACCCACCAGACGCAGATCCAGGATTTTTTTGAAAGGAGGACCGCTAATTACCATTACATTTAGTCGAAACTTGGACCCAAAGTCCGTAATATAATTTTTTGGTTTGGTACGTCCACAGGACGTACCAAACCAAAAAATTATATTACGGACTTTGGGTCCAAGTTTGGACTACCTCATAACAAAGTAATGATATGATCCTTTACGTATTTGCCCCCCCCCCCCTTCATGGGAGTCTGCCCCCCCTAGTTGCCTCGCCCCCCCCCCCCCCCACAAAAAAATTTCTGGCGCCGCCACTGAGAAGAAGAAGGCTGCTTTGGCCTTGGAAGCGATTTGGTAATTACTATGGAAGTGGAAATATTTAGGAGGAAAATATATGATAGATACCCGTATAGTGTCCGTATAGATTGCTACAAGGTAGTTTTTCAGAATCGGGATATAACCTGAATACTGCATATCTGGACATTCCACATATTTTCATACTAAATATGGGATAGCTGATTGATTATCGAAGGAGTGGAGTGGGGGGAGGTTACATGACCGCCTAGTAAAATGGGGAGGGGTAGAATCATAGTGTAGTCGATACACGCATGTTTGTATTTGAAAACGATGTTAACTGGTTGAGGGCTAGATAATATTTGGTGGTCTGAATTTGTCATTCAAAATTTGTTCCGTTACAATCATTGGAGAGTGCCCATAGACACTCTCCAATAATTTCAACAGAACAAATTTATATAAGCAAAATGCTACTTGTATTTGACAGAATATGAAACACGAGCAAGGAAAACATAGGCTTTTGCTCCGGCACCCCCCTGTGTGTGAAAGCCCTGATAGTGGCTTCCAGTACTCAGCTAGTTAAGGATTACAAATTACAAGAACACAGTGTGGTGTGGAATTCTTTATGAACTTTGGACACAGGTCATGTTATTTTAAAAGAGATGGCCACCAAAACAAAACCTTCCTATCACAAAGGTAGTGAAAGTCGATAGGGAGTGACGTCTGTTTTCGACATTCGGTGGTACACAGTGGGTGGGGCTTGCCCCTAGTATTGGATGTCAGTATGCGACAAGACCGACTTACAAGGAAGGAGGGCGTCCCAGTCGCAACACATTGAGGGATCAGGCACACCGCCCCCACGATGCAAAACGCACACCCACCCACCCACGCATCCATCCGAACACACACACACCCACATAACTCAAGCGAAAGAATTCATTTAACCCTTTACCTAACGTAACGGCCAAAACCGGCCCGCGCTATTCTCAAAAACCGCCAATTAATTTTCATTACTTTTTTCATTTTTTGTCTCAAAAACATAGGTTATGACCCCTCGTTGGAACGAGCTCGTCGAGCTCGTTCCAACGAGGGGTCATAACCTATGTTTTTGAGACAAAAAATGAAAAAAAATAGTTATTCAAGAATTATTTTTGCAAGTGTCGTCTGCTTTTCACGTTAGGTAAAGGGTTATGTATATGAATTCCCTCTCCCGAGCCAAGCGAGCATCACTGAAGAGCACTCGGGCATTTCCCAAGAATCTACAGCAAAATAACAATGATCTGCAAAGATAATTAGTGTGTTATATGTCCCTAAAAAGAATAATACATCCGAATCTGTCGCGGCAAGGTTGCAACTCATTTGCAACTTGTTTATCTCTCTCGGGACCACGATGGTGTAGTAGAATCTCCGATAGTTCATTAGTTTCCAGAGGAACAAAGAAGGAGTGAAGAGTGGTCCATTTCCATTTCGTCAAGGTCTCCGAGCAGCGACAAATAAACCTAAATCGACGAGCTTTGACTGCGCGTTGTATCATAGTAATATCGTTTATTCGGAAAGACAAACATCATGGAAAGACATACTAATCGAAAGCATTGCCAACACTAGAGCTAGTGAACAATACAATATCTTACCTCCTACAAGTGTCTGGGAATTTCATTGGTTCAAAGACGTCATGCAGACTGCATATAAAATCATATGCTGCCTGTCAACATCAATATACGCTGACAGCTATGAGTAATCTCCCCTTTGTTCAGTGATTATTCAAAATGGCGGCAGCCGATAAACGCTTCAAGTTGAAAGATTGAGTGTTGGAAGCCCATATTTGGTCTGAAGTGCAGGTTAGGCAACTTAAAAGGCTTCATATTCTGTGGATGTGTGTCATGTTACCTTCGAAATGAAACTGTTTGGTATGTATGAATTTGCCTTGTTACAATTTATGGGAGAGTTGTAGGCACTCTCCCATAAATTGTAACAAGGCAAAGACACGTGAACACATTGTGAGAATTCTCTCATTTAATTTTGATCGCTATTGTTATTAGTTCTGTGAATCGATGCAGCAGTCGGTAAGATATATTCGTTACAGAGTTTGTTAGTGGCCTAATATGGTATATATGGTGTCAGTTAATTCCATATTGGACTCGAGCTTCGCTCTCGTCCAATATGAAATTAACTGACACCATATATACCATATTAGGCCACCAACAAACTGTGTAACTAATAATATGTACATATTGTGCTATTCACCAACTCCAACGTTAGCAATGCGCAATGAGCTTTCTCCGGCGATCTACAGGAAAGTAACTTCGATCAGCAAATATAGTTTCAAAAGTAAACATTCACGCAAAAAACATAACACCAAGTTTGTAAACATCGAGATTGGTTCGATTGCAAATTATTAGGCGACACTGCGACTAGAGACACGAACTCAATGTTCCAGTATCACATGAGCTCACACGGGGAACAACAATAAGATAGCTAGTAACCCATTTCGTTGATTGGTGTTATTGTGGAGACAGTCGAGATGAGGGTGAAAACGTGAGCTGTAATATAAAACACGAGCGCAGAGCTTGCGAGCTGCATGCTCAGCTGTGGTTAACTACTCCACATAATGTGCTGGCAGATTCCAGCCACTCCATATGACCCATCAACCAGACTCTAGTGGCAGGTATTACTGAAAACATGGCATGTGGCACACGTGCTGTACGGTGCGTGCATATTCAAAAATAAAAAAAATACTCTATATCCCTCAAATCCCCCCAGTATCATAGCCCATGCCCCCCCCCCCGCACCCCCCCCCCTCATTGACATCTTTACAATGGGAGCTGAGGTCTGAGGTCATTAAGAGAAAAGTAACAAGCGTGACGAAAATTTAATAAAAAAAGACCAAAAAGAGAAAAAATTCAAACAATGTGATAATAAACCGGTTTACGCATTATAGCACCGTTAGGTTGTTCTGTTCTGTCTGGTAGAGGGTTAACCTTGGCTTGGCGTTATTATAGAAACCAGATGAAACACGCTTGTTATCCGCTCAACAGAACCATCCTTGAACTTAATGAAGATCACACCATCAAAGCTCCAAGTATCCTGAATATTGCCACACCTGCGGCGGGGACGAGCTCTTTAGCTATTTCAGCTTTGATTTTGGTAAGATCTTCATTTATGTACAATGGATAGGACGATTACACATGTTTCAATTTAGAACGTGCCCTGAAAATTCTGTCGCGCACCCAATAGGTTGTAAACGAAAAAATGATTGTGCGGGACAGGCCTGACTGTCTTTTTAGGTCCAACACGGTGGCTTCTTGCTATTTCCTCTATGAAAAGAGGATCTTTAATTTTGTTGACCACGTCTAATACTATCTGATCAGTATTTTCACTTGCAGTCTCAGGCTCTACCGGCAGACGTAGGTTTGTGCGTCTACCATACGGCTGGAGGTCATCTAGCTCACTGCGCAATGTTGAGATTGTTGTGTTCTTTTCACGCATACAATTCTCTAGATGTATGACCCTATCTTCCAAATGACGCAACTTTTCCTCCATTGCCTCATTGATAATATCCTTAAATAAGGTACGTATATCCTGATCACAAGAGTATTTTAAAATCAGTTTCAAGTTTGCCAACGTCACTTGAGTCGCCACGAAACATCTTGTTAATTGGTAATTTGGAATAAAAAAGGTGGCTAATGAGGCCCAATCAGAATCACTCTCGTCACTTGGAAGGGTAAACTCAGAAGTTGCAGGAGATGCGGGGGATGTTTTCGGTTTATACCTTTTTCTTTCAGTGGATTTGAGTGTAATCTCATCAGACTCTCTTCAAGGTTTTTCTCTTTCAAGTTTGCTATTTTTTTGTTTTTCTTACCCATCTGGAAAAGATAAATACCCTCATATCAAGGAAACAAGATAGATTATGTTGGCAGTCTAGAAATCTGTCACACTAGAAATGGTCACACAGATACAAACACCCGTATTTAATCACATGTACTTTATAGCACGTATAGTAATTTTGTGCAGCATGGTGTGAAATATAAGTTCGTTGAGAGTGTATTTTCACCAAATCACCGGCAGAATGGAGATTCCACCTAAGCACTAATTGCAAATTTGTTGCAACGTATAACAAGCACAAGCAAAGTACCAGCCAATGGACCTCCGGGTTATATCCGGAGGTTCATTGGCTGAAACATTGCTTGTGTTTTTTGTCCACATGTGCAGAATTTGAAAGTGATACTCTGGATGATAACTCCGCTCCCCGGGTGACTTAGTTACAACCCACTCTCCACGTACTGTATTACATTCAAACAATAGCGAATCACCAGCGTTACAGTCAATGAGAGATGATGAACAAAGCCATCGGCTACGGATTGGTGGTCTCGTTGGTAATATTATGCTCTGAGAGGTCAAGACAGCCCGTGTTGAAGTTGAAGTGTGCGAAGTAGCGAGTCAAACAAGTCCACACTTTTCAAAGTAGAGGTTATTATTTATTTATTTATTGGTGTTTAAGGTCACATACTTACGTACAATGGCTAATCGTGACTGTCACAGTTTTACGGGTGGAGGAAGCCGGAGTTCCCGGAGAGAAGCATCGACGAGCAACTGTCAGCCCCTCAATATTCTAACTCTGTTCAATCTCCGCTCAAGCAGGGTTAAAGCGGTTGAAGACATGCGCACTATCGACGTGCAGTACGCCTTAGTAGTCATCTTGCCCCCATGTAGGCAACCGGTATAAAGTACCTTGCCCAAGGACACAACGCGGGTAGTCCCGGACGAGGATCGAACTCGGGACCTCTAGCATAGAAGTCCAACAGTCTACCACTGAGCCACTGCGCACCTTCAAAGTAGAGGAATGAGTTGAAACAATAGCGTAATACAGTCATGATAGGAACAGCCGGTAATTCAGGGCAATGACTGCAACGAATAATAGGAAATTTGTAATCGAATTTTGTCCTTGGAAATGATCACTAGGATTTCAAACACTTACTGGCCATGATCGAAAGCTGTACAAGGCTGAACACATTATATAGGTTCCAGTAGTGAAGTCTAGCTAAATATCCATCCCATGTGACAAAGGTCCTCGCAAATAAAATCTAGTGTTTTTGTTTAAACAATATTTATTCCTGAAAGCAGTGTTACACGTATGCATTACATAATGATAATCAATTTGTTCTAAAAACGGATAATGAAAAGAAAATCCACTGTTTTAGTTTAAACAATATTTATTCCAGAAAGCAGTGTTAAAAGTATACATTACGTAATGATAATGAGAACGGCAAACAGTTTTCATGGTTGTACACGGCATAACAGAAATGATCAGGATTATGAGTAGTCGACTAATCGACAGGAAGCCCAAGGCTTATATGAGTCGTCTCCTTTGTTCAAGAGCACTTTTCAAAGGATGATGGCATGAATCAGCAGTGGACCTCGCATATCGCTGCCCAGGGGCATGATCCCCAGTAGTAACAAATCGCACCATCAGTGAAAATGTAGCCAAATTGTCCTTTAGGGTACAGATGTTCATTTACCCACATGTACACAGAGGCGCACTGAAACGTTCGTAGACAGTTGCAACTGAAAGCGGTGAAAGCCCATCACAAAAACAGATCAAGGAGGAAGTCAATGTTATTTCGTAGATAATAGAACTTGACCAACAAGCCCCATGTTTAACCCTTTATCTAACATGAAAAGCAGACGACACTTGCAAACAAAATTCTTGAATAACTAATTTTTTTAATGTTTTTGTCTCCAAAACATAGGTTGTGACCCCTCTTTGGAACGAGCTCGACGAGCTCGTTCCAAAGAGGGATCATAATCCATGTTTTTGAGACATAAAAATGAATAGCGCTGGCTGGTTTTGGCTGTTACGTTTGGTAAAGGGTTAAACTACAAAAGGACAAGAGTAGAAGAAGGAAGAAATGAAGAAGAAACAGTAGAAGGCCATCCTGAATACATGATGCATTGCCTACAATAAGAATTCAAATGATGCGTTGCCAGTAATAAGAATTCAAATCATTGTCATTGTGCAGCTGATTCAATAATTGCATTAGTAAGTAGAGTTTTATCTTGAAGGTGTTAATACTGAGAGCGGAAATTCAGGGGAAGAATATGAGTCGTTGTCACCGAAACATGCCAGTGGATAAGATAAAGTCATGCACTATATCAAACATTATACTGTTTTCCTCGTTGTTAAAAAATTCAGAACCGAAGAGAAGTATGGAAGTATCTATGGTAAAAGGAAGTAAGTTGATCGTTTCATTACGTGCGTTAAGAAAGGTTGGGCAATGGAGGAGAAAGCGCCCAGGTGTCTCGCGCTCGCCACACTGACAATGTGGACTAGGTGCTAGGCGATATGAGGGGTGGAATTTTGATAGCAATATAAGAAGGCGACAAATCGTGATACATTTTGAAAAACTGAACCAGTTTATGTTTACGGAGTCCTTCTTGAAGAGGTCCCATCGTGTTTCGGAGTATAGCAAGGATTTGCTAGCACTAAGTGTTGCCCCTTTAGCTATTCTTGCCGATGCGATCTGATTTTTTTCCCAAATCGGTGACTTGGGCTAACGAACAGTTATCACAAACAGTATCGGCGTATTCAAGTAGTGGCCAAATAAAGGCAAAATGTATCTTCTCCAAGATATTACGGTCGAGATCAGATTTGTGTTTCCTCAGTAGGTCTAAACGAGAACAGGCTTTGAAATAGATATGGTCAATGTGGTTGTTCCAAGTACATGTGGTATTTAATACCACTCCTAAGTGCTTATGAGTATTGACCTCACATGTCTGAGTGGGTGAACAGTGGGGTTGGTTTTGCGTGTTTTAACTATACTCTTGGTTTTTTGAGGATTAAACTCAACTAGCCATGTTTTGAATTTTCCACAATTAGATATAAAGAGGTATCATCAGCAAAAAGGCGTATACTACTGAGTAGATTTTCAGTTATATCGTTGATTTAGATCAGGAACAATAAGGGCCCAAGAACAGATCATTGTGGTCCTTGTAGGTCTCCATCAAGATGCCTCTGATGCCACCACCACACGCTTAGTTCTATTTGAAAGGTACGATTTTATAAGTAACAGTAGATCACCCGAAACACCAATACACTCCAGCTTGTGAATGAGACCAGCATGCCATACCTTGTCGAAGGCCTTACTGACATCGCAAAAAACAGACCTAACCTCTTTTCCTTCGTCTAACGGTCTGCAGAATTCATCATATATGTCAGTTAGTTGGAGAACAGCTGAATCACCTGGTCTAAAACCTGACTGGAATTGACTAAGAGTGTTGATATTGTTCAGGAATTACATTTTCAAAGACTGTACCAACGCAGCTAATCAGGGACATGGGGCGATAGTTACTAACTATGTCTGCGGCTTGTTTTTTTCGGGATTGGAGAAACGTTTGCCTTTTCTCCACATTGAAGGGAAATACGAGTTATTCAGCAGTATGTTGAATAAAACCGAAAGTGGTTCACTTAAGGAAGCTTTACATTCTTTAAGAAGACGTGGACTGATAAGGTCAGGACCCGATGCCTTGGACACCTTTAAAAATTTCAATGCTTCGCACACCTCAGTACAATGAGGGTGATATTATCGATTGTCTGTGGGGGCAGAGCATAAGATCTGGCAGGGAGGCGCGGGAGTCATCGACGGAAGAGACTGAACAGAAGAATTCATTGAGTACTTCCGCTTTCTCAATATTTGAGGAAAATATTTTGTTCATGTGGGTGATAACTTGAATTTCAGCAGAGCGGCTAGTACCAAAGAAAGTTGTTAGTGCCTTCCACCACTGTGAAATTGGGGTTTCGTTACTCTTTAAGGTAGACTGGACTTTGGATAACTGTAAGGTTTTTGCCTTCCAAAGAGCTGAAACAACTTCATTCCGTTTACGTTTATAGTTTGAGCATGCGTTCGGAAGGCCACTTCGTTTGACTACGCGATACAACCGTTTTCTTTGCCTTATTAGTAATCGTATTTCGTTTTGCATCCATTTTGGCTGATTAGACCTCGAAGTAGTGTATTTGTTTGGTATCTGTTTGGAAGCAGTATCGATTAGTTTGTCGGTGAGGTTAGAGACTATGGTATCATGGATTATCAAATAGAGAATTCCAGTCTTCGTGAGAGAGTGGGGCATTTAATGCGTCGTAAATACACAAGGAGTACAATCATATTCGTCTCATGAAAATGTGGGATCTTGGTTTTGGAAATTCGACTTCAATGGTGATTGGGCAGTGATAGCGGATGATGTCTGGGATAACCGGTTCTAAGACCTCGCAGGTTTTCACGTTCACTGTGTTCGCTGACCGCAAAAAGGTCTAGCAATCAAGCTGACGACTCGGTAAAACACTTTGGCTCATTCACAACCTGTCTGAGATTAAAATAATTCATTATTTCAGAAAATCTGCTTCCTGTGAGGTATTGTTTTGGATATCATTGTAACAATTAAGTCATCGACTCGCGTATCTCTTGCTTTTTCGATTGAGGGTTGCATCCCACGTGTCTTGGGGGCTGTTGGGTGGGCGATATAAAATCCCTTATAATTCCGACCTATGTCGTTTTGTAAATACCTCAGCCCATAAGCACTCCGTATTCGGGGTCTCATGGTCGGGTCTGTGTCGAAATGAAATACCATCTCTAATGTATATAGCAACCCATCCACCTCTAGTCGGACAATTAAATCGCATTGGTTCTTGGAATCCATGGATTAGGATATTAGCTGTTGGTTCGCTGTTCTGCAACCAGGTCTCAGTGAGAGTCAGCACGTCACCGGTGAAGATTCAAATTGGACAAGATCCAGTTTGGGTTTCAGGCTTTGAATGTTGATGTGTAAAATTTTCAGGGCATCATAATCATGCTCTGAGTTCGTGCCAGGGTTGGTTTCGATATCACCCATCAGAAATAGAAGTATAACCAAAACGGTAACGGAAACTGCAATTCTAACTGATTGAGTCAGTGTTGACTTCAAGACATCCAAATCCAAATTAGGATACGGATTAACGTTAGTACAGCTTATCAACCAGTTGTGCAATGGGGACGCTGACAGGTTGTGGAGGAGTACTCAGTGTATTGCCATAGGGATAGAGCAACCATGACAGCAACGCTTTCATGCAGCGCAACTCCAATGAGACGCATAAAAAGATAAGTTAAAACACAGATAGACTGACCTTTCAGAAGTCTGTGCTTTAAACTGCGATAATAGACTACAAAGTTAAAGGTATCAATTCGAGCACGGTACAGATCAACGCAACACATTATGTGACCTGTGGATGATAATAAAAACTTTGTGCTCGTATATAGGTACCAGTCATGATTACATTAGCAAGGCGGCTGTATGTAGGAAGGAAGGTGCATTCAAGATGGCTCTAGGACAGAAGTCATAGTGGTCTGTGAATGATGTAGAAAAAGTAGATGTGAAAGGAAAAGATACATAAATTAACAAAAAATAAAGGCGAGTAATATGTACAAGATGCATAAGTAGTATCAGAATATATGTAGAAGAAGCAGTGGCGGCGCTACGGGGGGGGGGGCATGGGGGGCATTTACCCCCCCCCAAACGAAGGCTTTGCCCCCCCCCCAGTTGCCCCCCAACCATCTCGCATGCATTTCCAACCACCCTCACACACAAACACATTCAGTCACTCTCTCTCTCACACACACACACACCTCTCTTTTTTATTCCCAATAATTTCCCATACACACTTAGCCCAAAGCCTCAGGCTAGCTGATGAACACATCCAGGCAGTAGAGATTTAAAGACTCGGATGCAGATACTTATAAGTTATAAGTATCTGCATCCGAGTCCGTAATATAATTTTTTGGTTTGGTACGTCCACAGGACGTACCAAACCAAAAAAGTATATTACGGACTTTGGGTCCAAGTTTGGACTACCTCATAACAAAGTAATGATATGATCCTTTACGTATTTGCCCCCCCCCCCCCCGCCCCTTCATGGGAGTCTGCCCCCCTAGTTGCCCCCCCCCCCCCCCCACAAAAAAATTTCTGGCGCCGCCACTGAGAAGAAGAAGGCTGCTTTGGCCTTGGAAGCGATTTGGTAATTACTATGGAAGTGGAAATATTTAGGAGGAAAATATATGATAGATACCCGTATAGTGTCCGTATAGATTGCTACAAGGTAGTTTTTCAGAATCGGGATATAACCTGAATACTGTATATCTGGACATTCCACATATTTTCATACTAAATATGGGATAGCTGATTGAGTATCGAAGGGGTGGGGTGGGGGAGGGGTGGTCAATGGTCTAGGTTACATGACCGCCTAGTACAATGGGGAGGGGGTAGAATCATAGTGTAGTCGATAGACGCATGATTGTATTTGAAAACGATGTTAACTGGTTGAGGGCTAGATAATATTTGGTGGCCTGAATTTGTCATTCAAAATTTGTTCCTTTACAAATCATTGGAAAGTGCCCATAGACACTCTCCAATAATTTCAACAGACCAAATTTATATAAGCAAAATTCTACTTGTATTTGACTGAATATGAAACACGAGCAAGGAAAACATAGGCTTTTGCTCCGGCACCCCCCTGTGTGTGAAAACCCTGATAGTGGCTTCCAGTACTCAGCAAGTTAAGGATTACAAATTACAAGAACACAGTGTGGTGTGGAATTCTTTATGAACTTTGAACACAGGTCATGTTATTTTGAAAGAGATGGCCACCAAAACAAAACCTTCCAATCACAAAGGTAGTGAAAGTCGATAGGGAGTGACGTCTGTATTCGACATTCGGTGGTACACAGTGGGTGGGGCTTGCCCCTAGTATTGGATGTCAGTATGCGACAAGACTGACTTACAAGGAAGGAGGGCGTCCCAGTCGCAACACATTGAGGGATCAGGCACACCGCCCCCACGATGCAAAACGCACACCCACCCACCCACGCATCCATCCGAACACACACACACACACCCACATAACTCTAGCGAAAGAATTCATTTAACCCTTTACCTAACGTAACGGCCAAAACCGGCCCGCGCTATTCTCAAAAATCGCCAATTAATTTTCATTACTTTTTTCATTTTTTGTCTCAAAAACATAGGTTATGACCCCTCGTTGGAACGAGCTCGTCGAGCTCGTTCCAACGAGGGGTCATAACCTATGTTTTTGAGACAAAAAATTAAAAAAAAATAGTTATTCAAGAATTATTTTTGCAAGTGTCGTCTGCTTTTCACGTTAGGTAAAGGGTTATGTATATGAATTCCCTCTCCCGAGCCAAGCGAGCATCACTGAAGAGCACTCAGGCATTTCCCAAGAATCTACAGCAAAATAACAATGATCTGCAAAGATAATTAGTGTGTTATATGTCCCTAAAAAGAATAATACATCCGAATCTGTCGCGGCAAGGTTGCAACTCATTTGCAACTTGTTTATCTCTCTCGGGACCACGATGGTGTAGTAGAATCTCCGATAGTTCATTAGTTTCCAGAGGAACAAAGAAGGAGTGAAGAGTGGTCCATTTCCATTTCGTCAAGGTCTCCGAGCAGCGACACATAAACCTTAATCGACGAGCTTTGACTGCGCGTTGTATCATAGTAATATCGTTTATTCGGAAAGACAAACATCATGGAAAGACATACTAATCGAAAGCATTGCCAACACTAGAGCTAGTGAACAATACAATATCTTACCTCCTACAAGTGTCTGGGAATTTCATTGGTTCAAAGACGTCATGCAGACTGCATATAAAATCATATGCTGCCTGTCAACATCAATATACGCTGACAGCTATGGGTAATCTCCCCTTTGTTCAGTGATTATTCAAAATGGCGGCAGCCGATAAACGCTTCAAGTTGAAAGATTGAGTGTTGGAAGCCCATATTTGGTCTGATGTGCAGGTTAGGCAACTTAAAAGGCTTCATATTCTGTGGATGTGTGTCATGTTACCTTCGAAATGAAACTGTTTGGTATGTATGAATTTGCCTTGTTACAATTTATGGGAGAGTGCCTGTAGGCACTCTCCCATAAATTGTAACAAGGCAAAGACACGTGAACACATTGTGAGAATTCTCTCATTTAATTTTGATCGCTATTGTTATTAGTTCTGTGAATCGATGCAGCAGTCGGTAAGATATATTCGTTACAGAGTTTGTTAGTGGCCTAATATGGTATATATGGTGTCAGTTAATTCCATATTGGACTCGAGCTTCGCTCTCGTCCAATATGAAATTAACTGACACCATATATACCATATTAGGCCACCAACAAACTGTGTAACTAAAAATATGTACATATTGTGCTATTCACCAACTCCAACGTTAGCAATGCGCAATGAGCTTTCTCCGGCGATCTACAGGAAAGTAACTTCGATCAGCAAATATAGTTTCAAAAGTAAACATTCACGCAAAAAACATAACACCAAGTTTGTGAACATCGAGATTGGTTCGATTGCAAATTATTAGGCGACACTGCGACTAGAGACACGAACTCAATGTTCCAGTATCACATGAGCTCACACGGGGAACAACAATAAGATAGCTAGTAACCCATTTCGTTGATTGGTGTTATTGTGGAGACAGTCGAGATGAGGGTGAAAACGTGAGCTGTAATATAAAACACGAGCGCAGAGCTTGCGAGCTGCATGCTCAGCTGTGGTTAACTACTCCACATAATGTGCTGGCAGATTCCAGCCACTCCATATCACCCATCAACCAGACTCTAGTGGCAGGTATTACTGAAAACATGGCATGTGGCACACGTGCTGTACGGTGCGTGCATATTCAAAAATAAAAAAAATACTCTATATCCCTCAAATCCCCCCAGTATCATAGCCCATGCCACCCCCCCCCGCACCCCCCCCCCCCCCCTCATTGACATCTTTACAATGGGAGCTGAGGTCTGAGGTCATTAAGAGAAAAGTAACAAGCGTGACGAAAATATAATAAAAAAAGACCAAAAAGAGAAAAAATTCAAACAATGTGATAATAAACCGGTTTACGCATTATAGCGCCGTTAGGTTGTTCTGTTGTGTCTGGTAGAGGGTTAACCTTGGCTTGGCGTTAATATAGAAACCAGATGAAACACGCTTGTTATCCGCTCAACAGAACCATCCTTGAACTTAATGAAGATCACACCATCAAAGCTCCAAGTATCCTGAATATTGCCACACCTGCGGCGGGGACGAGCTCTTTAGCTATTTCAGCTTTGATTTTGGTAAGATCTTCATTTATGTACAATGGATAGGACGATTACACATGTTTCAATTTAGAACGTGCCCTGAAAATTCTGTCGCGCACCCTATAGGTTGTAAACGAAAAATGATTGTGCGGGACAGGCCTGACTGTCTTTTTAGGTCCAACACGGTGGCTTCTTGCTATTTCCTCTATGAAAAGAGGATCTTTAATTTTGTTGACCACGTCTAATACTATCTGATCAGTATTTTCACTTGCAGTCTCAGGCACTACCGGCAGACGTAGGTTTGTGCGTCTACCATACGGCTGGAGGTCATCTAGCTCACTGCGCAATGTTGAGATTGTTGTGTTCTTTTCACGCATACAATTCTCTAGATGTGTGACCCTATCTTCCAAATGACGCAACTTTTCCTCCATTGCCTCATTGATAATATCCTTAAATAAGGAACGTATATCCTGATCACAAGAGTATTTTAAAATCAGTTTCAAGTTTGCCAACGTCACTTGAGTAGCCACGAAACATCTTGTTAATTGGTAATTTGGAATAAAAAAGGTGGCTAATGAGGCCCAATCAGAATCACTCTCGTCACTTGGAAGGGTAAACTCAGAAGTTGCAGGAGATGTGGGGGATGTTTTCGGTTTATACCTTTTTCTTTCAGTGGATTTGAGTGTAATCTCATCAGACTCTCTTCAAGGTTTTTCTCTTTCAAGTTTGCTATTTTTTTGTTTTTCTTACCCATCTGGAAAAGATAAATACCCTCATATCAAGGAAACAAGATAGATTATGTTGGCAGTCTAGAAATCTGTCACACTAGAAATGGTCGCACAGATACAAACACCCGTATTTAATCACATGTACTTTATAGCACGTATAGTAATTTTGTGCAGCATGGTGTGAAATATAAGTTCGTTGAGAGTGTATTTTCACCAAATCACCGGCAGAATGGAGATTCCACCTAAGCATTAATTGCAAATTTGTTGCAACGTATAACAAGCACAAGCAAAGTACCAGCCAATGGACCTCCGGGTTATACCCGGAGGTTCATTGGCTGAAACATTGCTTGTGTTTTTTGTCCACATGTGCAGAATTTGAAAGTGATACTCTGGATGATAACTCCGCTCCCCGGGTGACTTAGTTACAACCCACTCTCCACGTACTGTATTACATTCAAACAATAGCGAATCACCAGCGTTACAGTCAATGAGAAATGATGAACAAAGCCATCGGCTACGGATTGGTGGTCTCGTTGGTAATATTATGCTCTGAGAGGTCAAGACAGCCCGTGTTGAAGTTGAAGTTTGCGAAGTAGCGAGTCAAACAAGTCCACACTTTTCAAAGTAGAGGTTATTATTTATTTATTTATTGGTGTTCAAGGTCACATACTTACGCACAATGGCTAATCGTGACTGTCACAGTTTTACGGGTGGAGGAAGCCGGAGTTCCCGGAGAGAAGCATCGACGAGCAACTGTCAGCCCCTCAATATTCTAACTCTGTTCAGTCTCCGCTCAAGCAGGGTTAAAGCGGTTGAAGACATGCGCACTATCGACGTGCAGTACGCCTTAGTAGTCATCTTGCCCCCATGTAGGCAACCGGTATAAAGTACCTTGCCCAAGGACACAACGCGGGTAGTCCCGGACGAGGATCGAACTCGGGACCTCTAGCATAGAAGTCCAACAGTCTACCACTGAGCCACTGCGCACCTTCAAAGTAGAGGAATGAGTTGAAACAATAGCGTAATACAGTCATGATAGGAACAGCCGGTAATTCAGGGCAATGACTGCAACGAATAATAGGAAATTTGTAATCGAATTTTGTCCTTGGAAATGATCACTAGGATTTCAAACACTTACTGGCCATGATCGAAAGCTGTACAAGGCTGAACACATTATATAGGTTCCAGTAGTGAAGTCTAGCTAAATATCCATCCCATGTGACAAAGGTCCTCGCAAATAAAACGCTTCAAGGCAGCAAGCAGCAGAAGAAGACACTAACCGAAATCTTCCATTATTTCCATCTCAAACTAGTGTTTTTGAGGCGATACCGATCACTTCCAGCAATATTTCAACACGTATTCATCTTGAATTGATGCTTGAAACTCGCTTGCTGAATCAGATCGCAACACGCTACCTGTCCCGAGTATCGATCAAATCACTTCCGCGTATCAATGCCGATCAGCTGTTTACTTTCATGCATCAATTCAAGATTGAAACGAGTGGAATTATCGATCGGAATGATCAATTTCTTATAAAAAGTGTATAACAAAAAGAAAGCAAGCGCTCGAGAAAAATAAACATTTGTCTCGGTCACTCATGGGATATTTTTCAGTATCCACTCAAAAACACTAGATATCCTCGAAGTATTTTACAGGACGAAACTCATTTAAGAGCACGAATATGAAAGCGTTAAGCAACATGGAAAATATGGATGAAATTCTCTTCAACGTAGTGGTTTACGCAAAACCATTTATTAGATTTCAAGTGGCAAGTGGCGGGGAAGGGGGGAGTGGTGAGAGATAATGTGGGTCAGAGTATCTTCCCTCACCTGAATATTTGGGCTTTTTTCACAAGTTATGCATATGAATTTTGAAAACGGAGGAAATATGGAGGAATTTCTCTAGCTGTTTGAGGAAATGTTTTAGTCCTCGATCATCAGATGGGGTAGAGGTAACTTGGTCAGGGTATCTTCCCCTACTCCTTCAAAGTTTTCCTTATTTCTTCAAAATAGTGGTTCGAGTAAAAGATGAACATTTTGAGACTCCGAGTTTCAGGTAGGGCGGGGAAAACCCGATTAGGGTATCTTTTCACCACGCTGAAAAAGATACCCACACCACATGAAAAGTTTTCTTTTTTTCACAACATATGCATTTGGATCTTGAAAATGGAAAATATGGATGAAACTCTATTCAAAATAGTTGTTCGAGGAAATTTTATTTTTGAGACTTCGAGTGTCAGTTGGATGAGGGGAGCAAATTTTTTTTTTTATTATTTCACAAATTATGCATATGGAACTTGAAAATGTAAAATAATGATGATTTTTTTCTTCAAAATAATGATTTGAGCATACACAACTTTTCAGGAATTGAAGAGTCACGTAGGTGAGATACCCTGGTCACGATATCTTCCACCACCAACAAAATTTTATGTTTTGACAACTTGTGCGTGCGAGTCTTGGAAATGAAAAATATGGATATAATTTTCTTCCAAAACAATGATTTTAACGAAAACAAATTTCATGACCTCAAATTCTTCTCACAATGGTGATTCGAGCAAAAAAATGATTTCCAGTCAGATATCTGGCCCTCCTTTGCTCTGACTGACGAGTTCTTCAGTGCAAACTCGTTATTTCTTTTTAATATCACAAACAGGCACAAAAGCGAATTCCGGGGAAAAATCTGCAATTAAATGGAGTGGGGGGAAAATGCAAAAGCGGAGGGGATAAAACGGGTGGGGAGATAAACTTATTTATGTGAGTGTACAGGAGGGGCAATTATTGTAAAACATGGGATCTCAACCCACGACTAGACGCACAAATGAGGCAATTACTGTCACACGCCAATTGATCAATTAGCCATGGTGGCAATAGAGATTGAACTTCAGGAAGCTGTAGTTTATTTTTTGACAGCATATTCTCGATTCTCCTTCAGAAAGAAAGGGTGAGCCATATCAAACTTAACTCAGTAATCGACTCAAAGTGATGTGCAGAAATTTAATCTAAATACATCAAGACGATAACATTTTTCATCACATGAATCGTCGAAGTTCTGTCATTTTCTTAAAATAGTGGCATCCGTTAACATAACGAGTTCATTATCTCGGGATTTTGCATTTTCTAAAAGTGATCTGTTAGATAGCATATGAATATGGTGATTAGCTCCTTTCCCTACATTTGTAATCCGCTGGGGGAAAAGAAATACCAAAAACCGGAAATGAGAAATGCAGCGTATTTTCTTTGAAGCGACAAGCTCTGAAGCCGTTTGTATTCGATGCTGCACAGCCAACGTGTCATGGAATTCAAATATATTAACCACTACTTATTAGATATGATTTTCTTTCCCAGAATTGCCCATTTCAAGCTCGGCCAATATTACTTCAACCCAGACTGATATGTCGCCGATTTCGGCCGATATGAACTCAACTAGAGTTGTCCCCCTTGACACTTTAAAGACGCAACCAATTTGTTGACACTGAAATCGTTTACAGTATTTCGTCGAATGCAATCGGGAAAAATGGCGTTACCAGTCATGATGGAGTAGACTGACGCTGAGTTTTCATAGTGCAAAGAATTAACGATGGCAATAATAAAGGATTAGGTGAACGAAAAGAAGAAAGAAGAGAGTTGTACAGATAATTCTTGGCATATTTTGCTGCAGTCGTAAGAGAAGATTCGCCGAAGTTAGAGAAGAGATAGTTCAGTTATCCGGACGTCCCGGCTTCCCCAGTGGGGAAGCCGAGACGTCCGGATAGCTGAACTAGGAGAGGAGGAAACATCACACTTTGTAAAAAGAATGAGAAACAATAACACTGTCAGAAAACGATAACATATCCGAGAACATTTTGTAATTATCTGTTTTGGTTGGGGCGCGGTGGCATTGCGGTAACCGGTTCTCGTCAGATCACCGATGTTAAGCAACGTCGAGCCCGATTAGTCCTTGGATGAGTGACCGTCTGAGCGATCGTTTCGGACTCCCGTGTTGTGTCCCTGCATGGGCATGATTGTCCACACGGGGGCACGATGACGCCTTGTACTAAGGTGTACTGCACGTCGATGGTGCACATGTCTTCAACCAGTCTAACCCTGGATGTGCTGCAGTGCGGAGTTACGATGTTGGGGAGTTGGACGCTGCTCTTCGTTGCTCGGTGGTTCTCTCCGGGTACTCCGGTTTCCTCCACCCGTAAAACTGTCACAAACAGGATATGACCTTGACTGTTAAAGTGTCGTTAAACCCTAATAAATAAAAAATAAATAAATGAACTGTTTTGGTTTAATAAACAAAGGGGCTATTACTTGGTTAGTTTCATATCGGCCGAGATATAAGCCTTCGGTAGCTGCACATCAGCCTTCGGTCTCAGATTGATATGAAGTTACCGCGGGCTGATATCTTGGCCAATATGCAACTAACCAAGTAATAACGTCGAATTAACCTGCCCTTCGCGACTACTGTCGTACATTTTATTATGACATTCTGCATGTTCTGACATGCGCAGATTAACAGTATCATCTGATCAATTTTTGAAAGAATTCTGAGTTATTTCCATCAATTATTCAGATTATAGAGTGTGTTGTGATATATTTATAAAGGATTCCCACACACAAGCCTATATTGGTTACAGCAAGATTTCTTTCAATCCCTTGTAAAATTACGTAATAACTGGGTATTTCTTAAAATCATTCGCAGTGGCTCAGTGGTTACGGCATTGGACTTTAAACCGAAAGGCACACGATTCGATCCCCACCGGGGGTAACTACTTTTTGTCCTTGGGCAAGCACTTAATCATGAGTGCCCGCGTGGGGGCAGGGGGTGCTGTGTACTAAGGCGTGCTGAACGTCGATGATGTACTTGACTTCAGCCAATGGTAACCCTGCTTGTGCGGAGTTAGTAAAGTGGAGAGTCTGACATTTCCTCGTCGCTGTTCGGTGCTTCTCCCCTGGTATTCCGGTGTGACAGGAATGATAGTCCGTAGGAAAATTAGTCCCTCTGGACTATTATTCCGCGGAATTATAGTCCTAGGTCTACCATTTCTAGGAATAGTAGTCCGGCGGACTACTATTCCTAGAAATGGTAGACCTAGGACTATAATTCCGCGGAATAATAGTCCAGAGGGACTAACGTTCCTACGGACTATCATTCCTGTCACACCGGCTTACTCCACCCGTAAAACTTTCCGACATCAGGTGACCCTGGCTTTTCGAAAGTGTCGTTAGAACCAAATAAATAAATAAATAAATAAATAAATAAATAAATAAATAAATAAATAAATAAATAAATAAATGGGGAATTTCACGAAAAAGCCAGAAACAACTGTATTTTCCCAAATTTCTAGAATTTATTGACATCAATATTTTGTCTTGAAAAACGCTTATTTTATAAATAAAAGGAATTGCTTTTTGTACGGCGATGTTGATTGTTTTTCAATATTTTGACCATCAAGTAGGATATATATTTGGGATATCGAGACATCATTGGTTGTGTGTTCAGAGATTTCAAAAAGTACTTGGAGACGGTGTGATATTTGTCAAAAAAAGATGAATGCATGAAATCACAGATCTAAACGATAATTACATAACATGACTAGGGATTTTACACAATCACTGATTTCACATTCACACAGTAACTTATATAGATCTTCCATATACTGTAAAGTGGACGTGGCAGGATAAGATTAAAGAATAAGGCCACCCACTTTCATATTGTTATTTTTCTTGTGTTTTTTATAAAAAAATATTACACCCTCAAATCAGTTGAGTTAAAAATTAACCCAAATCAACTGGGTTGAGTGAATATGAACCAATGTCAATAACTGATTTTAGTGTGTATGTTCCGACCAAAAAGATTGTTCGCTGCACATCAGCAAAGAGCATCGTTCAACCAAATAAAAGTTCCAGTATATTCAACAAAAACTGAAAAAAAATGTTCGCAACTTGAACTGAAACGGTTAAGGGGTTTTCTTGATTGATTAATCGCGTGGATTAACCTTGGTTAACCGATTAAACATTTTGTCCAAATATATATCTGAATAACTACCATACCATTGATGGCTTACAGCATGAACCCTTTACCCAACGTAACAAACAAAACCGACTCGGTCCATATACAAAAATCTTCATTCCAATTTATTATGTTTTAAATTTTTGTGTCAAAAACATAGTTTATGACCCCTCATTGGAACGAGCACTTTCCAGTGAGGGGTCATAAGCAATGTTTTTGGGACAAAAATTAATTTTTTTAGTAATTTTGCAAGTATTGTCTGCTATCCACAATGGATAAAGGGTTAATAATAACCATTTCCAGCCACAGACACAGTATGATGGTCATGCAAGTAAACAAGTTTGTCAGCAAGTAACTTACATGCTTTACTCTGTCTCATATAATTGATGTGAGTCAGTGTGACAATGTTTGCCTGTTTTGGAGCAAGTTTGTTCCTTTGTTAACCCATATAATACAGTAGTTCAAAAATAACTGTTAATCGATCAATTACTTTTTGGATCGATCAAGATGTTAATCATAGATTAATCGAGTAACCGGTTAACCGTTTCAGCTCTATTCTCAACCTTTTACTTGTAACTACTCAAATCTAAGTAGAGCACCGCGAATCTCAAATTTCATGTCGAATCGAATCCCGAATCAAATCAAGCTGAGTATTTCGAATCGAATCGAATCTCAGCTCTCATCAAGTTGTTGATCTTGTTCTTTCTGACAACTGCAAAATTTGCCAGTCTTCACTCAAGTTCTGCATTCAACGGCAACTCGTCTGTGTGTGCATGTAAATAAAAAAGCGAAATATTTCAGAAACGGAATCAAAGTATTTTTGGAAACGGAACCTCCTTGAACTCTTCTTCTATGATCAGGTCTCCAATATAGAATTCCCGATTATAGAAAAAAAAATTCAAAAAATAATTTTCACTAAAATCATGTCACGAGACACGCGGACACGCTGTTGGAAGGTGCATGAGAGCACTTTCCAACAGTGTTTCACATTATAAAATGTTTTAGATTAACAGAAGAAATTTCAGACAGGGCCAAAGTCATTCCGTGCCGGTGTGACAGGAATGGAAGTCCGTAGGAACGTTAGTCCCTCTGGACTATTATTCCGCGGAATTATAGTCCTAGGTCTAACATTTCTAGGAATAGTAGTCCGCCGGACTACTATTCCTAGAAATGTTAGACCTGGGACTATAATTCCGCGGAATAATAGTCTAGAGGGACTAATTTTCCTACGGACTTCCATTCCTGTCACACCGGTCTTGTTGAGATGGCATTCAGATGAAAGTTAACGTTGCGTTATGTCGATACTATTTGGCCCATACATATTTGGATCAATATGTTACCCGGAACCAAACCTGAATATAAGCAACCTGTTATTTGCAAATGGGGTCCTCAGAAGGTAAATTTGCTGATGCTATCCCATACAGTGGGTCAATTTATCCTCTATGTACATCTTTCTGTTTTGGCTTGAGACCTTAATTCAGACAGGTTCACAGAGGGTAAATCTTGTGATGCTACCCTGCTGTGCAGGGTAGCGTCACCAAATTCATCCTCTGGGGACCTCATTTTGCAGATGACAGTCTGCTTATTTTCAGGCTTGCCCGCAACCTTTGTTTCGGACTGAAGGGAATTTTTTGTTAAACGGTGGATCGTTCGCGTTTCTGTTCGGTTTTACCTATCCACCACGCTTGAGAGGAGCGTTGTCGTGAAATTTTGTGTCCTGCAAGTCTGGAAACACTCAAAAACGCCTGCAATGAAATAACATTTTAGAAACGTGTCCACTGAAAGAAACACTCTACCCAGGTAGGCGTCAACGAACTATGTGTAGAAGTTTTAAAACATGTGGAAACTTCTCCTGACAAATTGTCCTTACGCGCCCAGCTCTGTAACGTTACAAATTTGTGAGTTCTTTTTTCATTTTTTTTGTTGTCGAGATCGTTCCGTTCAGACGTAACAGATTTTGTTCCAGCCAGACTAAAATTCCCGCCCTCTGATTGAAGAGAGAGCTCGTGTACTTTCTTGTATGTTCACGGATCCTGTAGCACGTGTTACAGTCTGACGACACCACGCGAAATATTTGAAATGACCTTGCCCATTTCTCCCTTTAGTTACTGATCATATTGCAACTGTGTCGCGACTCACATGACTACCAGCAAGTCGAGATTTCGGCCGCACGTTGAAAATATTAATTGGTCTACCCCCAAATAATGAATATGGACTCTTCTTCTATTTGCTGCCACTGAACTGACATGAGAGATGCCACTAGGGTTCAAAAGCGTAAGAATATCTATCAGCATTTAACCTAGTATCACTAAACTGTCCACTTTAGCTCTTTGTTTAGTGAATGCGTTTTTACAGTAATTTGCAAGTTTTTATTCTTCCCAGGAAAAAAAGTTAGCAACTCTCACTCCTAGAGTTTTATAAGAATGGCTGTATCATGTGTCACGGTGCGCACACTGTTGATATATTGAACAGAAAAAAGATTACAGGACATTAAAAGATGGTGAAAACGCCGTATTCGTATTTTTTAACCCTTTACCTAACATGAAAAGCAGACGACACTTGCAAAAAAAATTCTTGAATAACTAATTTTTTTCATTTTTTGTCTCAAAAACATAGGTTATGACCCCTCATTGGAACGAGCTCGACGAGCTCGTTCCAATGAGGGGTCATAACCTATGTTTTTGAGACAAAAAATGAAAAAATCATGAAAATTAATTGACGATTTTTGAGAATAGCGCTGGCCGGTTTTGGCCGTTACGTTGGGTAAAGGGTTAACCGAGAATAATTGTGAAACGTTCACTGATAGGAGGAAAATTGTAAACAGCTAAGTTCTGTATTTTTATAATTCTCGACAGAAGTTTGTGAAATGATGTGCACATCGATGATAAAAATTAGCTAACATCTCGAAATTTTAAATTTTTAAACGAAATTCCCATACTCTTAAGTCCTGTTTTCATGAGGCAGTTTTGCACCCGGGGTATTTATAAAAATACCACACCCTGGCAAATTAGTAGAACATGCTCCCCCCCCATCCCCACCCCCACCCCCCCCCCCCCAGGTGGTGTAGTATTTTTCTCATGTAAATGCGATCCAGGTGGAGCAAATAATTGCATCACCGTGTCAAATTTTCAATTTGTTCGGGATGCAAATAAAATTTGCTCCACCTTATGGGCAAATCGCCTTTGCACCCCCCTCCCTTCAAAAGGAGTTATGCTGTCATGGAAACACAAATCTGGATTTGTCTGGGAGTATATTTCCATGGATGTCGTGAAATATTCATAATAAAGTAGAAATTTGACGCGCCCTGGAAATATATTAGGCCCTGAAAACGTTTTGGAATTGGAACAACAAAGAAGACTATCTCATTCTGAAATTTTCTTTCCACTGTGCGTTGTTGAAGGTCTTCAGAACAGCTCCACCATATGTCTTAAAATACTTCCATGTGTTTGTGATACACATAGTCGCGGATCAAAAATAAAAAGCTACCGGGAGTAAAATTTACCACCCGTGCAAATTTGTCCCTGGGCTAAATTGTCCTCGTGCAAACTGAAATTTGGTGCTACATGTACTGACATCTTTAGGGAATTAAAGGGAGCTAACTTTCCTGTAAATCTCTTCCAGTGGCGAAAAGTGTCAACCATGACCCAGATGCGGTCGAAATACTCTTTTAGCCTGTGTTAGCTGTTATAAATACACTACTATATTAGGGTGACGTTAGCATTTTATATTGCAGAAGTGGTAGATGAGTTCAAAGACGTAATTATGGCTCTAAAATATCGTTGCAGCTTCTCCACACTTGTTGCAGTGATGGTTTACATTTAGCTGTATCTCTGTCATGCTGATGTTTACACATGCCTCAGGCTTTTATGTATGACTTATTTTGAGGTCGCTATCAGTTGTTTGTCATTCAGGATACCTGCAAAGTTCAATAAAACCACTCTTTTGTTAGCTTTATTTCCACACTGTAAAATCAGTTAGGTAAAATCAACTGGATTAAGTGAATATGAACCCAATTGGGCTCATATTCATTCATTCCAGCTGATTTGGGTTAATTTTTAACCAGACGCGCAGCCAGGATTCTATAATAAAGGGTGCCTTAGCCATTTTGGGGGGAGGGTGGGTAAAGATAATATTTGAAAAGCCGCTGTGCTGTCTTTCGGGGCCCTCCCCTAGTCCTAACTAGGACCACCTGGACGTTGGCACTCCCTCCCACCACTTCCCTGATGTGTAGTGGGAGGAGAGGGCAATGATCGGAGGGTCCTTGTTAGGACAAGCTCCCACTCCCGCGACACCGCCAAGAAAATCTTGCAAAATGTAGCGCTCTAAGAGCGAGTTTGAGCCATTTGTACCGTGTGTAGCCTCCATATTGGAGACCATTTTGGGGTTGAATGTTGTGTGAAACTTGCTTGGGCCAATGTTTGGGGGAGCAAAAATATGAGGGGGGGGGGGGGAGCAAGGCCCCAGACCCTGTGGCTATGCCACTCTTTTTAAGCCGACCTATTCTCTGTTAACACAGGGCGTGCCTACTGCGACTCTTGTCTAGTATTTATATTATATTCTAACATGTTTTAGCATGTACAGATCAACATTATCATTGATTAATTGTCGGAAGACCCCTGAGAAATCTTTCCAACAATTAATCAGATTGCAGAGTTGCAACTCAATTATAAATTTCATCAGAACTCCTATTAATGTGCTATACAAGTGATGGGAAATATAGCGTGAAAAAAGGGGACATGTTTTTTTCTCTGTCGCCAAAAAATTAAAAAATGTTAAAATTTTAATTTTTTTTGCTGTTGTTAAAAATTGTAAACTCGGAATTGTATATAAATACGGATGGACAACCAAAAAGTGATACTGCTTAGATTTTTGATGGCATCGAAAATAACCTGTCACCTATTTTCAAACTGACCTCGCATTGCATATAGAGCACATTAAACTTTCCCACAGGCATTTATGTATTGGTTCTCTGTGAGGGGTAATAGCGACCATGGCCGTCAAGGGATTCATAATAATGAAATGTGTGGAACAGTGCTGTAGTCACGCGAGTTCCTTTGTTTGGAAAAAAAACGCGAGGTCTTCAAATTGAAACAGAGTTTTCATTTTGTTTCAATAGGCCAGTCACTTCAATCACGAAATAGACATCAAGCCATTTTGAAAAAAGGTGTGTCAGCCCCTAATGTTAAACCTGTAACGATTTGAGTTAAACTACCCATCATTAGAGCTGGGCGTTTTTTCTTTTTGTTTTCCGGTTAGGTTCCGAATTTTGCGGCAAGCCGGAAAACAGGACAGCTACTCAATGGGAAAATAGGGTTGAACCCAACGGAGTAACTTACAGATTTTTTATATGTTCTTAATACATGGAAACACTGAACGAAATCGAAGTTTTTTTTTCTGAAACCAAACCGAATCTGAAAAGTCTAAACCCCCAGCTCTTTCCAGCATATTATCATTGGGTGTCTAACATTTGCACAAACATTAGATTTGAAGCATACTGACAACATGGATTGTTGTTTTTTGTTATCAACTCACCGTGCTTATGGTTTTGACTATGAAGTCCATCCACGTCACGACCATGGACCCGTCTCAGAAAAAGATAGTCTTAGGGTTTTATGGAATAGGCTATTGACTTTCTGAGGCCACTTATACCCAACAAGCCGGATGAGAGAATTGAAGTCTTAAATTGTCGAATGTAGTTGTATACCCACGGTGGTGACCCCCGGAAATGAAGCAGTGTTTGTTTACTGTGGTAAAGATTTCCTTTCTCACAATAAGTGTTGTTAAGCATTCAAATTGTATGCTTTGAGAGTGCGTATCCCCATAGCTGAAGGTCTAAAGTCTTCCCCTGGGGAACAAATAGGTTTTGCATACCAGTTGGGGCACCCTAAGTGCATTTCCAAGGCTTAACCCTTTGAACGCGAGCGGCCGCATTTCCGGCCCAGAAGCATAATACGTCATAATTTCAAGTAGGATGGCTGCTATAACCCTTTACCTAACGTAACGACCAAACCGGCCAGCGCTATTCTCAAAAATCGCCAATTAATTTTCATTATTTTTTCATTTTTTGTCTCAAAAACATAGGTTATGACCCCTCGTTGGAACGAGCTCGTCGAGCTCGTTCCAACGAAGGGTCATAACCTATGTTTTTGAGACAAAAAATGAAAAAACATAGTTATTCAACAATTATTTTTGCAAGTGTCGTCTGCTTTTCATGTTAGGTAAAGGGATAAATGAATGTGTGGGGTAGAACGATTAATATTTTCAACATGCAGCCCCACAGCTGCACGTTGAAAATTTTAATGGGTCTACCCCCAAATAATGAATAAGGACTTTTCCAGTTGCTTTCATTGAACTGACATGAAAGATACCACCATTGTTCAAAGGGTTAAGTAACCAGGAAGTGGAGGTAGGTTTTACTGTAGCAAAATGGCCGAAGAAATATCAGGGTGAGAGTACATGAACCAGTTTTGGGAATTTCAGTCATGAATGTGTATGTGTAAGGTTGAAATTGTTCAAGACAAGTGTGTGTGAGGGTGGAGTGGAAGGGGGGGGGGGTACTAAATTCCGTAAATGGTATCGCCGTGATGCAATCGGTGCTTCATCGGCCAGCTGGTGGAGAAAGCATTTCATTTCACTCACCTTGCGAACCACATACAACTATTTTACACTGTCGCCATTACAGGCAACCCATCGCAAATTCAAAAGGACTAATGAAGCTTGTCCGCGAGATCACGCTCGTTCGGATATTTCCAAATGTTTCAGGCGGGCGAACGAGCAATCACCATGTTTTCACTTTAGGTGATCCTGAGGTACACAAAGTCATTACTCGCTTCTTTTTCAGAGAGCACTGTTGTCCGTTAGTGACATTTACCTTTCCATCCAATCCTTCCAATACCTTTTGAATAACAGCTCAGAAGAGAATGAGTTTCGGTTTTCTTTTGTAGTTGAACCAGATCGATTTAGAATTATTTCCGAGTATAGCGTCTCTTGAGTCCAACGAAGCGCCATCTGCAATGCTTTAGCTTTGCAGAATGACCATGGGAATCCCTGGAAGTGAAGTAATGTTTTTTATTTGTTTGTTTGGTAAACAAGTTCCGTCCGTCCAACGAAGCGCCATCTGCAATGCGTTAGCTTTGCAAATCTACCATGGGAATCCCTGGAAGTGAAGTAATGTTTTTTATTTGTTTGTTTGGTAAACAAGTTCCGTCCGTTTTACTGGCAGAGCTACATATAAAAATGTGATTTCCCATAGGCTTTCCATGGTAAATAAGAGCTGCAATTGTGGCCATGTTTGTAACATTACATCAACATTCCATGAGGATCATTGATAGAAGGTGTCACAGTCCTCAATCATGTGTAGTTTCAAAATATTTGAATTTGTAGTTTCAGAGGAGAAGAGTTTTCAAAATTGACAAATCAGAATCAAAGAATGCCTCTGGCGGCCATGTTTTTCATCCAACAGGAATAAAATGAGTAACAGTTGTAAAGAAACTCTCACAAATCATGCCTGCCAAGTTGGGTTCACATTGGCTCAGAACTTCCAGAGAAGATCAAAATGTGATTTCCTATAGGGTTTATGTAGTAACTATAGGCCGCAGTTCCAGCCATAATTGCAACCCGATGAAGATTAAATGAGGATCATTGGTAGAGGTTGATCCAGTCATCAGTCACATTAAGTTTCAAAACATTTGGCCTTGCAGTTTCAAAGAAGATTTCTTGAAAATCCAAACATTTATGAATTCTGTTTCAATAAAAAAAATCAGTAAAAGGTTAAATATTTTGAAAATTACAATTTTTTCAGGCAGTATTCTCTTTCAAATAGCTTTGGATAGGTAAAAGGTTACAGGAAACAGGAGTTTATTCAAATAATTTGTCATATCTTAAATGATATCATAATTGACTGGTCAGCTCCACATGATGGGGAAACAACATTTCCATGCTTTCCAAACAGTATTTCTTATAAGTAACTTGAGAGTAATACATGTATTAACATAATTAATGCTGCACTTGTTTACATATATACCCATTATTTTGGGTTTTTTCCCAGTTCTCGGTGGAGAAAACTGGGACAAACCCTTACCAGATTCTCAAAAAACAAGTATTTTTCTGACAGTACCGATCTTCATGCAGACGGGAGAGGCATTGGGTTAAGCATTAGAATATAGCCTCAGGCGGCCACATTTTCCATGCTCTCAAGTTTTGGTTCACATCGGCTCAGTAGTTCCGGAGAAGAAGAAAATGTGATTTCCCATAGGGTTTGTATGGTAACTATAAACCGCAATTGCTGCATGTTTGCAAGACGGTCAACATTAAATGAGAATCTTTGGTAGAGAGTGCCCCAGTCATCAACCAGGCAAAGTTTCAAAACATTTGACCCTGTGGTTTCAGAGGAGAACACTTTTGAAAATCCACCTACCAGAATCAAAGAATGCCTTTGGCGGCCATGTTTTTCAACCTACGGGATCAAAATAAGGATCGCGTGTAGAGAGCCTCCCATAGACCATTTCTGCCAAGTTTGGTTCATGTCGGCTCAGTAGTTCCAGAGAAGAAGATAAAAATGTGATTTGCCATAGGGCTTCTATAGTAACTATAAGTCGCAACTGAAGCCATATTTGCAACCCGATCTACATTAAATGACGAACAATGCCTCTGGCAGCCATGTTTTCAAAACCCATAGGAACAAAATGAGGATCGTTTGTAGAAGACCTCGCATAGACTATCACTGCCAGGTTTGTGTTCACGTCGGCTCTGCAGTTCCAGAGAAGAAGATGAAAATGTGATTTCCCATAGGGTTTCTATAGTAACTATAAGCCGCAATTGCAGCCACGTTTGTAACCCGATCAACATTAAATGAGGATCGTTGGTAGACGGGGTACCAGTCATCATTTATGTGAAGTTTCAAAGCTTTTGGCCTTCCGGTTTGAGAGAAGAAGATTTTTGACAATCCACCAACCAGAATCAAAGAATGCCTTTGGCGGCCATATTTTTCAACCCACGGGATCAAAATGAGGATCGTGTATAGAGGACCTCCCATAGACCATTCCTGCCAAGTTTGGTTCATGTCGGCTCAGTAGTTCCAGAGAAGAAGATGAAAATGTTATTTCCCATAGGGTTTCTATTTTAAATATAAGCCGCAATTGCCGCCATGTTTGTAACACGATCAACATTAAATGAGGGTCGTTGTTAGAGGGGGTCCCAGTCATCAATTATGTGAAGTCTCAAAACATTTGGCATTCCGGTTTCAGAGGAGAAGATTTTTGAAAATCATCAACCAGAATAAAAGAATGCCTCAGGAAGCCACGTTTTTCATCCGACGGGAACAAAATGAGGATCGTTTGTAGAGGACCTCCCATAGACCATTCCTGCCAACTTTGGTTCACACCGACTCAGCGGTTACCGAGAAAAAGATGAAAATGTGTAACGTTTAAGGACGCCGGACGACGACGGACGCCAAGTGATGTGAAAAGTTCACATGGCCTTTTAAGCCAGGTGAGCTAAAAAATAATCAACATGGGTGTAAACGATAGGATGGACTTGACTTTATATCTATGTTACATGTTGCGGTCAAGATTTGAAAGTGTGCAGAAGTATGCGACCTAAAACACCAATAAATAAATATATAAATATAATTGTAATTCATCAGTTAAATTCGACCTCGTGATTACTTCTTAACCCATAATTTGATTGGCTGTGAGCCGGTCGGCTCCGTGATCTAATCTCAGGTTAATTCACTCTTACCGTGCTCTAATTGCCGGAAGCTAGTCAATTAGAACATGTTTGTATCCACGCTCAGGCCTGAAAATAAACCGTCTGGCATTTGCGGAATGAGGTCCCCAGATGGTGAATTTGATAACGCTATCCCATACAGTGGACCACTTTATCCTCTGGGTACCTCTTTCTGTTTAGTTTTGAGACCCTGATTCAGACTGAGGTTCACAGATGGTAAATTAAGTGATGCTACCCTGCTGTGCAGGGTAGCATCACTGAATTCACCCTCTGGGGACTTCATTTTGCCGATGACAGTCTGCTTATTTTCTGGCTTGTCCACGCTACGCGCGAGCAACGGCGCTAAACCGCTGATATCACAGATCGAACACACTCCGGAGTTGTTTTCTATGGCAACGGTTGTCCGCGTCCGTGATTCGAAGTACACCTTGTAAATTCGATCATGACAAATAGACCGAGACCGAAAATAACATTTTAAAATTATTTTTCTTCAAATAAAACGGGTTTGTAGAGTTTTTTCATTTCTAACGATGACAGGAATTACAATGGAGATAAACGTCTTTTGTTGAGTTAGACATTCGGGAATTTGACTATGGAAAACCATTTGGTAACTCGTCCCTGTGGGGCTCGTTAACAAATGGTTTTCCATAGTCAAAATCCCAAATGTCTAACTCAACATGATACATTTATCTCCTAAATATAGTGGTATACCTTTTATTATTATTACAACATTAACAAAATAGAAAGGGAAATATGAAGACATTCAACATTTAGTCTCTCGAAGATTCCGGAAATATTTGGTAAATAAGTGAGTTTTAACTCGTAACCCTTTGAACCCTGGTGTCATCTTCCATGACAGTTCAATGGCAGCAATTGGAAGAGTCCACATTCATTTTATTGGGGTAGTCCAATTAATATTTTCAACGTGCAGACATGGGGCTGCACGTTAAAATATTAATTGGTCTACCCCACACATTCACTCAACAGCCATGCGACTTAATGAATTTATGTCGTATCATGCTTTCTGGGCCGGAAAAAAACCCTGTTTCAAAGGGTTAATCCTCCGACACGCTGTCACCCTGGCTGTTGAACGTGTCGTTAAACCCCAACGAACAACCCATCCCCTGAGGATTTTAAAAACATTTTCCATCAAAACTAGTCATGACTGGGTGTGATGAAATATTTATATACATGTAACTCAAGAAATCACTGGTCAAGAAATAGATTCATTTTAGATGGGAAATTTGAGTTAAAAGTATCCAAATTTCCAAGTCATTTCCTGCAATGGGCAGGAAAATATGCATGCAAAATAATATTATGAGAAGTTGAACCCAGATCTGAATGCACCCACTGGGCCGAGAGTTGCACTAACTGATCCAGGTAACCAGTCACATAATCTAGGAGCATTAAAGCTTATAGAACAACTTCGTATAAAGCTGTTGCATAGGATTTGTCGCCTATTAGACTAGGAGTGGGATCGCGGTGGCTCAGTGGTTACAGCATTGGACTTCAGACCAAAAGGTCCACGGTTAGATCCCACCAAGGGTAACTGAGTTGTGTCCTTGAGCAAGGCTCTTAATCCCGATTGCCCACATGGAGGCATGGTGGCGCTATGTACTGAGGCGTACTGCAAGTCGACTATACACTTGTCTTCAACCAATGCTAACCCTGCCCGTGCGGTACGTTGGGGAGTCTGACTGCTGCTCGCCGCTACTCGGTGGTTCTCTCCGGATACTGCGATTTCCTCCATCCGTAAAACTGCTCGATACGAGGTGACCCTGGCTGTTGAAAGTGTTGTTAAACCCCAATAAAAAACTATAGGCAGCGACGTTTTGAATTCTTTGACTACAACATAAGTTATGGCTTGGTTGAAGCGTGCTTTAATATGTGACGAGAAGAATTTGACCTTAACAAGAATCCGATGTAAACTTTTTAACCCTTATCTAAGGTAACAGTACTATCCGAACAAATACTTTTCACAGAAAGCGGACTTCAAATTGTATTATTTTTTTCAATTTTCGCCTCCAAAACATGACTTATTATTCTTCATTGAAACGAGCATGACAGGGTCGTCCCTATGAGGGGGTCATAGTCTAGGGTTCGAGAAACAAAATTATGAAAAGTGTTTAATTATTAAGAATTCCCCCGGCAAGTGTCGTTCACTGGTCGTGTTTAGCCAAGGAACAGTGCTTGTTTACTGTATTGCGTTCGAGTAAAAGAGGACCTGGTTGCGCCTGAGGTGGAAATCCTCTGAAGTGGGCAACATAGGTATAAATGATAGGTCAAACTTGACTTCACACCTATGTTGCGGCCATCACATTACCATTGATGGTGACTTTGACCTTAAACGGCAATTAAAAAGAAGTTATACCAATGATTAATCCCTGGGTAAAACAATCTCTACTCTTGTTTAGCCCTTTACCCCAAAAATCGGCCGCATCCGCCCGCGTAATATGCAAATTCAGCAGCTGAAAAAATACTATTTTTCGAACAATTTCATCAAAACCATAACATGTGGCCCCTCTTTGGAACGAGCTCGTCGAGCTCGTTCCAAAGAGGGGTCACATGATATGGTTTTGTTGAAATTTTTTGAAAAAAATTAAAAAATGATATTTAAAATAATATATTTTGAAATCGTCTGCGTTGGGTAAAGGGTTAAAGTCCTTGCAGCTGTATTTTGTTTACATCCCTGACATTATTACCATGAAAATCGATATTCGATAAAGTCATCTCCGAAGACACGTATGACATCAGAAAAAAATAAAGCCAGGTTTTCTTTTGTTTTTTGTAATAAACGAAAACAACAGAAAGCTCTTGGGGCTGCCTGCTGTTTTCGTTTATTAAAAGCGACAAAAGGTAACTTGGCCTCTTATGGCAAGATAATTAGAAGCAACTGGTTCACAGAAAATCCATCATTAATAATATCTATCAGGGTCATACCTACCAACAGTAACCCTTATAACCCCCGTGTCCTGGTGTAGTATCACCTTTGTGTACACTTACAATGAGATGGGTCAGTCCAAATTCAATATACAGGGAGGATAAAATAATAACTGCAGTCTGCAGCTTTCTGGCTTTTTATTTTATCATCAATGCCCCGTGTATAGACCTCTTATAATAAGACAAAAATGGGACGAAATTATGCCTTGGTCCGAAAATTCGATCTTACATTTTTAAGGGGTTAAGTGTCCACTTTGGTTCTTTGTTTAGCGAATGTGTTTTTACAGTAATTTGCAAGTTTTTACTGTTCCTGGGAAAAACTTAGCTTATCTCACCTCCTAGACTTTAAGAAAATGAAGAGGACAGTGTATGTGTTATTTGTCACGATGCGCACACTGTTGATATAATGAACAGAAAACGTTACAGAACATCACAACATTGTGAAAGCGCCGTTTTTGTTATTTTTAAATGGGTTTAAACAGAGAATAATAGTCAAACATTCCAACTGATTCGGGAAAAAATTGTGAAAGGTCAGCTTCTATATTTTCATACAACACTACAGGAAAATGCCTGAAGTTTGTGAAATGATACGCAAGTTCATGAATCAAATTCGCTAACATTTCGAAATTTCAGTTTTTATCTGAAATATCAACACACCCAGTTTTACAGTTAACGCTTTGAACTCTAATGGTAACTTCCATGCCAGTTCAATGGCGGCAATTAGAAGAGTCCATATTCATTATTTGGGGTAGACCAATCAATATTTTCAACATGCAGCCTCTGGGCTGGACGTTGAAAATATCGATAAGTCTACTCCACACACTTACTGAACAGCCTAGTTCAGCGATCTGAACGTAGTGGCTACCCCTCTACGTTCAGATTCTTCCCATTCAATTCTATAGAAAAAGTTCTCATCAAGTTTTTATGGGAACTCAAAACTCGAAATTAGGAATATATATCAAGCTTTCGCCCTTATTACCGGCTGCAATCGATAGTACACGTATTTCCTTACATTTGGGCAGAGTTTATTAATCCAAACCAGGTTTTATCCTTTAATTGTCGTCATTTGTGTACTTGTGAGGTGGCGACGGAGATTTCAAAATCGGCCATGTTTTTGTTTAAATACAAAACAGTAAAAACAATAACCCGGTAATGGCGCCGAAACGAATAGACCTTTTTATCGATGCAGAATCGGAATCTCGATCTCATTCGCGCAGAGGAGGTAATCAAACTCGGTCGCATTCGCACAGAGCTGATTATCAAACCCATTCTACGCAATTGCGATCGAATTTCCTATTCCGCACCGATGAAAAGGTCTATTCGTTTCGGCGCCATTACCGGGTTATTGTTTTTACTGTTTTATATTTAAACAAAAACATGGCCGATTTTGAAATCTCCGTCGCCACCTCACGAGTACACAAATGACGACAATTAAAGGATAAAACCTGGTTTGGATTAATAAACTCTGCCCAAATGTAAGGAAATACGTGTACTATCGATTGCAGCCGGTAATAAGGGCGAAAGCTTGATATATATTCCTAATTTCGAGTTTTGAGTTCCCATAAAAACTTGATTGGAACTTTTTCTATAGGATTGAATGGGAAGAATCTGAACGTAGAGGGGTAGCCACTACGTTCAGATCGCTGAACTATGAACAGCCATCCTATTTAATGACGTTATGACGTATCATGTTGCTGGTTGGAAAAACGGCCCCTAGGGTTCAAAGGGTTAATCACAATTTTAGGAAATTAAGGGTAACTAACTTTCTTGTAAATTTCTTCCAATGACGAAAATTGCCAGCCATGTTGTATAATGTGTTGATCTGTTCTGTTTACTGAAAAAGCCCTTTCAGAAGGCAGTTGAACTAATGATGACACATGCACACTCTATGCATTCTGCAACATTTTTATTTCGAATTTTTGGAACTCAGCCAATTTTCTTGGCCTTTTATAGTAACATGAGGAAGACAAACAAACAAAAAGCATTGGGATTCACTGCGAGAAAAGGAAATCAATAAAACACACCAAAAACAAAAAAAAAAATTGAAATTAAAACTTGATAGAAACGGACAATACGATCCTCAATGGACAAACAGAAATGGTTCAAATCTCCAGTGATTTATGCATTTAAGAAAATAGAAACAACAAAACACATTTTATAGTCATGCGTTGTTATAAATCTCTTCCGTGTTTACCGGTGGGAAATCTGCATAGCGAAGTGGTGTTTGTTTTCAGTGATAAACACGATGTCTACTGCTGAAAAATGATGCGGTACATAATACAGAAATTATTTTCAATAGCCTTAAATATGAATACCAATCGTCAGTTCAACTGTTTGAACACGGTGTATGCAGGGCTCAAAATAAGCAGTGTCGCGTCGCGTTTTGCTATGCAAAACTTGCAAAAAGCTACACAATGTTCAATTATGTATAGCATTTTGCGATACAAGATAATCAACTGCAGCCTATTAGGCTGCAGTTGATTATCTTGTATCGCAAAATGTAAATGAAAATTTGCAAACAAATTTGAAAACTAGTTCACTGATGCTATACTTCTGATTGTGGAACATTCCAGGCATAACTCAGATTACCTCTCCATCAAGCATCATTAGCAACTTCATATGTAAGATGAATTCTATTGGTTTAAATTTTTCCTGTTTTTACAACATTTTGCATAAAATGTCCATTAAAAATAACTTCAAGCTCATCAAATTAAAAATCCCAACTTCCATTTTGAGAACTCTGTTAAACAACCAAGACGTCATTTGAAAATATCCAAGTCCATGCAACCCTCAAAGGCAGTTCAGTTAAAAAAAACAGTAAATGTTGCATGTGTTGCAGATCATTTGGAAATAACCAGAAATGGATGGAAACTATTCTATCTACTTAGAAGAATTCAACACAAAACAGCATAACATAACTCTGGTATACAAAAATAGCTATGGAATTTTTACAAAATGCTATTCATTTTTTGGAAATGTGTAGCATTTTGCTACGCATAGAAAAAACGTTATTTTGAGCACTGGGTGTATGCACCAGCTGAACTTTGGATATTGTCCGCTTTGTTGGCGAACAGAAGTTGAGCGACCACGTGGCTATCACCTCCGATCTGCGGAGAATTTTGGAAACTTATAAGTGGTCAAAGGCTAGTTGGAATACGTAGTTTTATTACACGCCTGTTCTATGAAATCGCCGTCTACGGCAATACTAAACCAGGCCTTAAATGAAAATCTGTTCCTCACATATGTGCGGAACTGAAATCGTTAATGCGTATTTTTAAATAGAAGAGATATTTTCACTGGCATTTTCTACAAATCGTGCACCGCAATTACAATTTGAAAATCTTGCAATAATTAGAAATAGTAACACGGGTTCCCCTCGCAAATTTGGTTTGAGATAAAATGTGTTCTTTTTGTTGATAGTTCGTCCACTTCAATGTGTTCTTCACGCCTACTGGCACATAGAACACATTGGAACTCAGGGGACGAGTTGTCAAATGAATCGCTGAGTGTCCTTCAAATAATTGCTTTTATAGACGCGAAGGCGTGTAATAAACACAGAACTACACATGCGTATGAATGGGTTAATCGATATGGCACATGTACTATCGCGGAAGGATAAAGCGAGAGGCCTGTGGTCTCTCGTTTTATCCTTCCGCGTTGGCACTGCGCCTCTCGTTTTATCCTTTCACTTGTGCTATTGCGGAAGGATAAAACGAGAGGCATATTGATTAACCCATTCACACGCTTGTGTCGTTCTGTGTATAAGGAGGTCATGTGTCCATCATAACATCTGTGCATAATCATTCTGTGACATGGCGAAAACACTCCGAAATGAAACTTATACAATTTCCATCCTTGCATTTTCTCGTCATGAAAATCGGCTTTCGATAAAGTTATCTCCCTTGAAATTATCAGACTGGCCAGAAGGTTCAATTTAGAAGCACGTCATTGTTGAGACAACACCCTATGACATCAATAGAAAATAAAGCGAAGTTTTCTTTTATGACTTTTAATAACGAAACTAACAGACAGCTCTAGGTTACAAAGTTATAAAAGGAAACTTTTTTATAGCAAGCTAATTAGAAGCTGACTGAGTATCTGTCTACTTGGTTCGATGTTCAGAGAATGTGTGTTTTGCAGTAATTGGCAAGTTTTTATTTTCCTTTGAAAAAAAATTAGCGAACATTACCTCCTAGATTTTATATCCATGGAAAGGATAGTGTATGTATTCTTTGTCGCGATACGCACGCTGTTGATATCATGAACAGAAATAAAGTTACAGAACATCAAAAGGTGATGAAGACGCCGTTTTTATTATTTTTAAAAAAGGAATGATCGTTTGTTTCTGTCTATTTCTTGAGTTATAAACCCCCCAAAACAAAGGCTAAACTGTGTGAATGGGCGTAGCCCATTTACGCTATATTTGGCCTTTGGTTTTGGGGGTTCATTACTCAGGAAATAGACAGAAACAAACGATCATTCTTTATAATTAAACCTGGTGACAATAAATTTAAACACGCTCTACTTTGTGGAATTATAATACAAACCAGGTCGCATCATGCTTCCTATTGAGAACTGGATAAAAAAGGCATAGTTTTCTAAAATTCTGTTTGAAATGACGAAAAATTTCGCTGAAAGATGTTCTTGTATCATTAGTGTGATTAAAAATTTTATTGACCAATGAACTGCGTAAGTTAAAAGGAATGCCATGGGCTACGCCCACACAAAACTTCAATCTTTTTTTCCACTTGGCGGGAAGGTGATATCATTCAAAGCAATTTAATTCTGATTTTGATCATTTCTTGAGAAACTGAAAACACAGTTGTTAAATTTGGAGTTCGATATAAACCCAGATAACATGAAGTTGGCTGAACGTTGTTTCAAAAAGAGTTCATTCAGGTGATTTGGAAATTGGAAAGTTTTGATTGCGCGAGTTTCGTTTGTGGATGCCATCGACATCAGTGATGTAGCGTTTTGTTCATGTTGACCTTGTTGTGCACGAGGCTGAATTGTCACGGAGGACAGAGTTTGACTGATATTTCGTTTCTTTAAAGTGGGACATTCCCTATTGTAACCGCGGACGGAACCTTCATTTTGATGTCCACTGTCACAACACCTTGGGGCAGATATGTGAGATTTATGATCACTCTAGAGCTCGGCAGTACTCAAAGAGGACAGCCGGGCTTTCGAGTGTACATACGTCTCTCGGCCTCGCGGTGTTGTGGTTTTTGTTGGGGCAGATTCGTCATCTTAAGGTGTCCGTGACTTGATATTTAAAAAGATAACCGACGGTGGGTCATTTGAGTACAATTTAATGGAAATAAAAATAACACTATGTACTCACATATACGCATCAATAACAATCCAAGAATATACACTATACACAAACAAAGCACATATGAATTTCCCCCATAAAGTTCGAGCTCTTTCCGGGATGCCCCGTGTTCGATGCTGTTGTCTAGATGCTTCTGGTTGTTCCTCACTCCTGGGTTTCCTTTTCACTTCTCAAGCGATTGCGTACATAACGTATTGTCTATTTTACGTCGCTCAACCTCCAAATACGCTAAATTGTCAGTCAACTGTAACCAACTCTGTCTAACTAAATTTTACACATTCGACATCATAGTCACTTCACTCCACGTATTTAACAACTCTCCGTCTACACCAATCTCCGTATACCGTTTAAACAAATAAAGTTCATGCATCTAATTTGCCTGCCTCAACTAAGCTCACTCTAAGCGCTTAGCTTAAATCAAATGTTCGAGCTCTCAACAGCTTCGATTAAGTTAATTGTTCGAGCTCTTGACAGCTCTTTACTGCTCCACTCTTCGCCTGTGCGTCGCGTCACTTAACCTAGCAACCGCTCGCCTACTTAAACGGAGCCCGCTTAGTCTTTGCAATTAATTTCTTCAAATGACAGCCCCAATGGCTAGAGCTCCGAGCCCTCTTCCGACGGATTTCTGACTCAATCCAAGGTCGACTGACTACCGATGATCAGTCTCTCATTGTATAGCACTTTCGTGTCTAATTAATCATTAAGTCGGTTCCTCTGTGATATAGGACACCGTTATTAAGATAGATGAAATATCTCTTTGTAAGCTCGTGAGTCTGACATTTAGAACTACGGGTATGACACTTTTTTGAGCGCCACATAGCGTGGAACACCATCTGCGGCTGACAGTAACAAATTACTATTATGGACTTTCAGAGATAAGTTGCCTCGTATTTTTAAACGTCGCAGCAGGGAACCATTAGTCCTCTCAACGAGAGATAAACACGCATCTGGCCAAGCAGTTAATTAATTAACGTTCAATAATTTGCACCCAGTGTCTGTTTGGAGCTTTTACAAGCAAACGTATCAAATTAATTATTTACAATCCCTGACCATTAACCCTTAACTCGGACAAATTCGAATCGATCTGGACAACCCCAACCAAAGAACATACTTCCAGTTGTTCCAAAACACACAAGATCGAGTCGCATCCACTCTTAATCAATAATTAAGAATTTAGACAACTTCCGCGACTCATACGCACATATAGGTATATATACAACTTGCATTCCCCATTATGTACACTCTTCCTCACCCGTCGATCCTCCAGGCAAATAAAATATGCGCTAATAATTACGGGCAGTGCTCAAAATAACTTTTTTTCTATGCGTAGCAAAATGCTACACATTTCCAAAAAATGAATAGCATTTTGTAAAAATTTCATAGCTATTTTTGTATACCAGAGTTATGTTATGCTGTTTTGTATTGAATTCTTCTAAGTAGATAGAATAGTTTCCATCCATTTCTGGGCATTTCCAAATGATCTGCAACACATGCAACATTTACTATGCTTTTTTTAAATGAACTGCCTTTAAGGGTTGCATGGACTTGGATATTTTCAAATGACGTCTTGGTTGTTTAACAGAGTCCTCAAAATGGAAGTTGGGATTTTTAATTTGACGGGCTTGAAGTTATTTTTAATGGACATTTTATGCAAAATGTTGTAAAAACAGGAAAAATTTAAACCAATAGAATTCATCTCACATATGAAGTTGCTAATGATGCGTGATGGAGAGTTAATCTGAGTTATGCCTGGAATGTTCCACAATCAGAAGTAAAGCATCAGTGAACTAGTTTTCAAATTTGTTTGCAAATTTTCATTTACATTTTGCGATACAAGATAATCAACTGCAGCCTAATAGGCTGCAGTTGATTATCTTGTATCGCAAAATGCTATACATAATTGAACATTGTGTAGCTTTTTGCAAGTTTTGCATAGCAAAAAGCGACGCGACACTGCTTATTTTGAGCCCTGATTACGGAGCTCATAGCCGGGCTCATGCGTCGGCCATGTAGATCCACACTGATACTTCCACGGTACACACTCCGCCACACGCTCCCGTCTTGCGGGTTTACATACGTAGTACATCTTTAATCTCATTCTCACTGCTGGAGACACCGTTATCCCGCTAATATACACACTTTATATACATTCGTCCATCATACATACGCTTCACCACTCGCTCGGCACATACCCGACCACATGCTCCCGTCTTGCGGGTTTACATGCGGATTGTACCTCCACCGAGCCCTTGTGCCCCTAAAAATCCAACTAAGGTTTCCATTGGTAACCCCTTGGTGACCTCCCCTTGGTCCCTTCTACCACGTTGTATGTCTTCGCACTCACTCAAACACAAATTTCCCGTCCACGCGCATGCGACAGACGGGTTAACCTACTGAGTACAGCTTTACCAAGTGCTTCTACCACCACCTATCGGGGTAAGGCCCTCATTGGCTCCCCTTAGGTGACCTATCCTTGGCCCCTGACGCCAAGTTATAAGATTCCGGTCCCTACTCCACCATGAACCCCACTGGTCCCCGTACCGGTTTCCCAAATACTTCTCAACACAGTCCGCCTCGGTAGATCTATTTACCCTACCTGCCGTCCAGGCAGCATTTACCTGGGAACTCTTGCCCTTTGATGCCCCTACTGGCACTCTATTCCACCTCTCTGGGTACCTAGTTGCTCTCAATCTTCCTTTCCTTTGCGCCCCTCCCGACCTTACCATGGACGATGGGCTTTCTATACTTCCCCATCGTGACCTATGCCACCTGGGCTCACGGACTCCTTGGTCCTGGACCTCCCTCTGGGTCCCTCTAGAATCCCGATCAGCAGACGCCTGCTCTGCTCGACCAACTTTCCCAGACTTAACTCGCCCATGCCAGTTGGGATTCCCCCGTTCGGGCAATGGCTTACCAGCATCTACCATGATAGACCGGCCTCTACATCCGGCCTCTCTTGACCTCGACTGACCCCCTACCGAGTCCTTGCGAGTCGGGGTTAGCCCCTGTATTTGATCCCTCTGTGGGATGAAACCAGACCTCACGTCTGTTTGTGTCACCTCCGTGTCAGCCCTATCTCTACCTGGGCCCCTTTTCCTCACCACTTCGGGCTCACCTTGCATGGCCCTCTCCTCACACTTATCATTTGAGGGACCACCTGTTTGGGCCTCTCCTTGGTTCCTCCCACGAACCGTCGCCCCCACATCCACCGTCATCCTCCGTGACTGAACGGTGCATTTCCCCCTTGCAGCTTGGGCCGCAGCCGCCTCTTCTGCCTCATCGCAGTTAGATTATCCTCTAACCACGACCTATCACGGTCTGACTTCGCCCCTGGTATGTTGCCTATGACCACGTCATACATGCATACATGGGCCAGTCTATGCACATGGCCACCACCTGGCCTGTGTAGAACGATGTATCCACCCTCACCCTCGCATGTGGAAACTCCTGACCCTCCCATCGATCAGTACACACAACTGATCTCGGGCCGTCAAGTGATCATCCGTGACCAGTTGCCTCCTTACCGCCACTCTGCTACACCGTGTGTCTCGCAGCACACGGACTCCTTGGCGCCCCACATACCCTGTGTACACCGGCATCTTCCCTTTGTCCCTCAAGGAAGACAGTTCTTGACACATCCCACTGATTACAGGGAGAATCTTTCCCCCTTCCAACACAAGCTCTCCCTTGACAATGGCATCTCTAAGTGGGCTGCTCTCGGGCCCTATAGACAGACACAGTGCCGCTGTCTGCGTTTGCCCCACGGATAGATGTCCTCCTCCACCACCGCTTCTCCGGTTTCTGGGAAAAGGGTCCCTCTGACCATTCCTAGGTGCCCCGCCGTTACCCCTTACTGTGGTGGCCCTCCAAAGCAATCCCGGGCCAGGTGTCCCCGTTTTTCGCAAACGAAGCAAAGCACATCCTTGACCTATTGTGGTTCGGGCGGATGGGTTAATATCAACTGGGGCCTTTGCAGCCGCGTGATTTCCATTCCACCCTGGCCGTAATTGGGCAACCTCACCCCACAGGCCTCTAGGAACTGCTCCGCCATCTTGACCATGTCATCTACGTTCCCCGGTTTCCTTTCCTTTGTAAATATGGCCATTTCCGGAGCACACGTAGACATGAACTGCTCGCGAATGAGCAGATCTCTCAGAGATTGATACGACTCGTCAATCTCTGCCAGTTCGACCCAGCGGTCAAAATACCTCGTGGTTCGCAAACTGAAAAACACTTTCACCCTTTCCTGCCTTACACTCCCTGAATTTAACCCTAAAGCCGTCTTCGATGAGGTGATACTGTTTGAGAATAGCTTTCTTCAACACACCGTAGTCGTTGGCTGGGTCCTGGGGCATAGTTGCATACACTTGGAGAGACTGGCCAGATAGTGACGGGCTCAGACTCACCCCCAAAGAATCTTCGGGCAACCCATTGCTCTGAGCAAACCTCAAACTTTTCCAAAAAAGGCATCGACATCATCTGCTTTTTCGTCAAATTTCGGTAGGTTCGGGTACAGAGCCCTTATGTAGCCTCCCGAATTGTTGCCCACAACCCCACCATTACTTCACTGTGTTTCGGCTCTCACTCTCAACAACTCTAACTGTCTCTCGTGCCTCTAACTGTCTCTCGTGCTCTCTATAAGGTGACTCGCGCTCTCTTTCCTGCTCTCTTTCAGCATTCTCTCGCTCAAGCGCTGCTTCCCTCTCACGTGACTCGCGCTTTCTATCACGTGACTCGCGCTCTCTTTCATGATCTCTTTCAGTCTTCTCTCGCTTAAGCGCTGCTTTCCTCTCGCGTGACTCACGCTCTCGTTCATGTTCTCTTTCAGCCTTGGCTACTTCAGCCTCTCTATCCACTGCCCTTGCAGCAGCCTCTTCGCGCGTCATGGCTACTTGTCTTTCTAATTCCCTCTCATGCCTTAACGCTAACTCTTTATGCTCTCTCTTCTCTTCCTCACGGACATATTTTAGGAGGTCTGCACCTCCCCCCCCCCCCCCAATCCTATTTCCTTTCCTAACGCCACAAGTTGTGCCAAGGGGGTAACGGTATCCATAACTACAACTTCTATCAGATGAACCACGAGCAAATAATAATAATAATAATGATAACTTTGAAAAAGAATGCCTCCTCATCCTTCTCTTATTCCCGTATTCACATCTGCTATCTAAGCCAATTTTCCCTTACCAATTTACCAAGAGCTTATTTAACCCTTTACCTAACATGAAAAGCAGACGACACTCGCAAAAAAAATTATTGAATAACTAATTTTTTTCATTTTTTGTCTCAAAAACATAGGTTATGACCCCTCGTTGGAACGAGCTCGACGAGCTCGTTCCAACGAGGGGTCATAACCTATGTTTTTGAGACAAAAAATGAAAAAATAATGACAATTAATTGGCAATTTTTGAGAATAACGCTGGCCGGTTTTGGCCGTTACGTTGGGTAAAGGGTTAAAAGCAAACTACATGAACATTATACGTAAAATGGCATGGCATGCCCATAAATCATTCCGTCGGTTTTTAACTTTTCAAAATTTTACCTTTTTAGATAAATCCTGGTAGCGTCGCCAGTTTTCTGTCACAACACGTTGAGGCAAATATGTGAGATTTATGATCACTCTAGCGCTCGGCCGTACTCAGAGAGGGCAGTCGGGCTTTCGAGTGAACATACGTCTCTCGGCCTCGCGGTGTTGTGGTTTTTGTTGGGGCAGATTCGTCATCTTAAGGTGTCCGTGACTTGATATTTAAAAAGATTACCGACGGTGGATCATTTGAGTATAATTTAATGGAAATAAAAATAACACTATATACTCGCATATACGCATCAATGAACAATCCAAGAATATACACTATACACAAACAAAGCACATATGAATTCCCCCCCCCCCCCCCTTAAAGTTCGAGCTCTTTCCGGAGTACCCCGTGTTCGATGCTGTTGTCTAGATGCTTCTGGTTGTTCCTCACTACTGGGTTAATTGTTCGAGCTCTCGATAGCTTTTTACTACTCCACACTTCGCCAAACAACCGTTCGCCTACTTAAACGGAGCCCGCTTAGTCTCCACAATTAATTTCTACAGACGACAGTCCCAATGGCTAGAGCTCCGAGCCCTCTTCCGACGGATTACTGACTCAATCCAAGGTCGACTGACTACCGATGATCAGTCTCTCGTTATACAGCATTTTCGTGTCTAATTAATCATCAAGTCGGTTCCTCTGTGATATAGGACACCGTTATTAAGATAGATGAGATATCTGTCAGGGCGATAGCGAGTTTTCTCCATTGTTTATACTGGAATGTAAATAATAATCTAATAAGAATAAAAATAATAACAATTTTGGTAGTTGATATAGTATTAAAAATAATACTTATTATCACTTGTGTAAATAATCCTCTTTCGATTAACGCGAGTATCATTTCACTCAGACTATTACGCTGGGTCACATCAAAGGTATCGGGTTGCGTCATCAATACCTCGTCAAAGAACACATGTGTTCGGACAGAGAAGCCTATTAATTTTCAATTCTAACAGGTTATCAGAAGAGCTTATATACTAGCAACCAAAGCGAAAGGGACTTGTCAAATGAAACGCAAATTGTCTAAACTCAAAGAGTCAATTTTTCTTTTCGCACTGTTTGTCGTAAGATCTAACAAAGTCGTTAGAAAGCGATTAGCCAGTTTAAATTATGTATAAATATGCAAGCGAGTGAGGTCTTAGGCGTACTCAAAAAGATTCAGAGAGACTCGTTAGACCCGGTTAGACCGGTTAGTTCACGTTTTTTTGTGGAAGCCAGATCAGGGATCTGCGCTAGATGTTGCCCGCTGGGGACAACGAAGAGAGCTGAAGCGAGATATTGCCTCCGTTGGACGGCGTAGTAGATCTCTTTTGTCGGTAGCCCTGCCATAAGTCTGGGCTAATAAAAAGTTAAGGCTATAGGATTAGCATAGGGGGCGCCACGACGCCAAGATAAGGCCAGTAAATGTTTGAGAAATAAAGTAGGGAGCAAGGTGCTCAAAAGTTGGTGTCCATGTAGCGGAGCTACGCTGGAAAATAAGTGGACGGCTAGCGAGAGGGAGCTGCCGTATAAACATTTTGGTGATTTAAGTTGGCCAGGTAGTGGAACTGGAACTACCCTGGAAAATAAGTGGACGGCTAGCGAGAGAGAGAGAGAGAGAGAGCTGCCGTAGGAACATTTTGTTAATTTAAGTGGTGATTTGGAATCAATAGTAATGAGACAGTGAGTGGTGCAGAGTCGAAACGTGATAACTTAGTGGAACGGTATACCTTGAACCCGGAGAAGTGTTGGTGGATCTCTGGACGATAAAACATCTAAAAGTGACACTATAATATCTAAAAGTGCACAAGAAGAACGGCGACCAAACCAGTGCTAGCATTGGAAGAGAAGGCGGTAAAGTGACATTTTCTCTTTCCTTTGTGAAAAACAAAAGATTCTTTGTGGGAAGTCTCAGTATGTATTATATCTTCTTATTTTATGTATTAAACTTGTCATTTTCTTAAATCGCTTTGATTATCGTTGTCAGGGACACCTGAGGCCCCGTAAGGCCTGGGCTGACGTGGGTTATTTAGTCCCGCTGATGAAGTTGCGGGGAAATTAGACCAACGTGGAGGGTCGGAATCCAAGTGTCGCGAACTCGGCGCAGAGAGCTGAGTTAGACCGACGCCGTGATTCCTTCTCTGCCAAATTGGCCTGAAATAGGTTCGATTTCCGTTAGGTGTGATTCCTAATCACTTCAGGCTGTATAATGGAAAGAATGATTTAAAGTAACGACGATTCCTTTATTTACACATAAAAATAAATCCGTTTCAATATTTCAACAATCAACAATTCGATTCTTTTCACAAAAAATGTGTCGCTACGGTTAAATAATTCTAAACAATCATATAGTCATTCTATAGCCCTGTACTGGCACTATAGTCTACACACTGGAAATGTTACTACCGTGAGCTCGCCATAAGAGCTTCACAAATCTGAAATGTTATTACTGTGAGCTCGCCATAAGAGCTTCACCCGCTTAGGCTCAAATGTCAACGTCTGCGCGTAACTGTACCTCTGGCTGTCGGAGGGTTCCGACCAGCAATGTTCGTCATCTATAAAGACACCGTACTTCTGATTTGGGTCAGATATTGTCTACTCATACCTTATGTGCCTTTTGAAAGTCCTCCGTGAAAGTCCTATTGAAATATTCACCGTTCCTGGTTGAATTCACGATTCACAAATGCCCTTTTTGTGCTAGGGCGAAATTGTCACTCACACCGATCTCCAGTCGGTATTACGATGCTTCGATAGCAAAACAAACTACTCAGAACGCAGTCAGTCTGACGCTTCAAAGGGTTAATATGCACAATACAATTAACCTACACTTCTGAGTATTGCAGGCCGATACCTGCTACTCGACAATCTAAACTTTAACGTTCCACCTGGGGTGTTCCTTCTCACGAATTCGGCCCCGTAGCCGCCTATCAACGTTAAGCTAAATCAATCATGGAATGCCCTCTCTGGCGATTCCAGCCGTGTCAGGGTCCTGTGATCGAAGGTACCCTTATGCCAGGAAACAGAGTCCGCCTGTCCTGGACTTCACCAACGTGTGTGTGACCCCAAGTGTGTGTCTAATGCTCTGCTCTTCCAGGTATATATACTTTCTACCCTAAACTGTCAGGTGGACGGACGCTCATCCATCCATCTGTCAAAACGGTGGGAGATGGCGTATATCGAGACAGAATCAATACAAGTCATCTCGCGCGTGACTTAACGGTGATCGAGAAAACCGATTCGTTCTTCCATGATTGTTACCTAATGATCAGGTGACGATACGATAGACATTTCTATCGTTTTAGAATCTCGTTTCTCAATTGACCGTGACGACATCTTGACACCAACCGATTACGTCTCGTAAGACTTGCGACTACTGTATAAGTTAAATGGAGATTAGACCTTATCTAACATACCGTTTCTCCCCTGGGTCCCTGCTCTAAAGCTGGATATACACCACGTGTGTTTTTTCAAGCTTTACAGAGAAGTGAAATTCATGTAGGTTTTTCGCCTTGATGCGGAGTATATTTTGAACTTACAATATCTTTACATATGAGGCCCCTTGCCCCTATATTTAGGCTGGCTTTGCCCTGACAACTCCCTTCCCGAGAGAAACACCCTGTGTATCTCTTAAAACGCAAGGGGCAAAGCCACGCACGCTCGCCTCTCACACCTTTTTTCGATCTACCATCATGTTCTAGACTACAAAACTGTACCCTAGTGGTCGTGGGGTTCATGACCGGGCTCATGCGTCGGCCATACCGATTCCCACGACACACACGCTACCACATGCTCCCGTCTTGCGGGTTTACATATGGAGAGTAGCCTTACTCTTAGATTTGCAGCACTCTCTCTCTCTGTAATAATATATATTTACACCTAAACATACACATTTTTATACACGTTCGCCCATTTTGCAAACAGTTCACTTGGCACTCACTCCGACGAGTAACACCGTCCGCGCCTTTGCGTCAGACGGGTTAATTCCAACGGAGTGTAACTTCGCCTCCCGTTCCCCTATGTCTTGTGAAGGGGCAAACGACCCCTGCATTATGTTGAGCCTCACCCTCGCAAAGCTCAACCAGGGGATTAAAATTGTGCCTCACACACTCACACATTCAACACACAGATTTCCCGACCGCGCCCTTGCGACAGACGGGGTTAGTGTGCCTCACAATCACAACAAACTCTCGTCAATAAAAACAGGCGCGGTTTCCCCGGGCCTTAACACCGGGTTTGTGCATCCCATACTTACAAAACTCGACACACAGGCTCCCGTCCACGCACACGCGACAGACAGGGCAGTGTATCTCACATTCGCACTCACAACCAACTCTAGTCAGCAGTCAGAGCAATGATAATACTAAAATAAGAAAATTCCTCCGGGCCTTAACACCGAGTTTACGAAGCCCATCACCTCACCCACAAAAATATTTGCGACTGGAGCCCCCGTCCCAGACACCAGGCCCACAGCCACCCAACTATTGCTTCTTTATAATCACCGACCATTGGTAGGGGCCCGGTTCCCAGTATCCCCTTGGGTAACCCTTGACACACCCCTACTTCTCGCTCCGCCATTTCTACGGGTATTCCACCAGGGTCCCCATACCCTGTCGTTGTCGCATTCCCAAGAGCTTCCCTTGGAGCTATATCCCCCAGGCTCACTCGTCCCGGCGATTACCGTCGTTCGAACGACACTGGCCGTCCTTGGCCCTTGTGCCGTCGACCCCCCGGTCCATTGCGACGACTCCTTGCACACATTGGGCGCTGTGCGCCCCCGGCACTCTCTACGTGGTCTCCGCCACCTAGGATGCTTCTCCTTTGATTTGTGGACCCTTTTCTCGGTCCCCTGGGCGCCCACCTTAGCGGTCCCATCCACTTTAACATACTCAACTTGTGTTGACCCGTGCCCTCTCAATTCTGGGGAAGTTTGCCCAGCCATTTGCGTTAGTCTGGCCTCCCCTCTCCACACGGGTGACACCGACTTCTTGGGGCGCTCAACTCCCCCACATAAATTTTGCTTGAGGGTCTTTCCCCAATGATCCCATTGGGTTCCCTCGCTGTTTGGCGTTTCGCCTGGACCGCTTGCGGCCCCTTCTCCCTAATAGGACAGGAGTCGTCCCTCCTGAAACTCTCCGACATTTCGTCGTGTAGGGGCCATCCCCTGGACCATCGGATTGGTTCCCCCTGGGAACCTTTCCTTCATTACTCGTTGGGCCCTCACTTGGCCCCCTATCCCTGGACCATAACTCATCAGGGCTTACCCTTACCCCTGGGATATTACCTATGACCAGGTCATACACAGGTGATTCAATGCACATGGCTTCCACTTCGCCACAATAAAATGGGGTATCCACAGTTATCCTCGCGATGGGGAACCTTCTAACGGTCCCATCTATCAAAATACACAAATGGTCGCGCCCCAACAATTGCTTGTCGTCAACCAGTTGCTTTCTAACCGCTGCAGAGGAGCACCCAGAATCCCGGAGCAGACGGATCTCCCTTTGTCCCACATACCCTGGGTACACTGGCATATCAACCTTCTCCTGCGAAGTTGTGAGCCTCTCACACATGCCACTTATTATCGGGACAACCTTCCCGCCTTCCAGCCTTAATTCTCCCTCTTGTATACATTCCCGGAGGAGACTGTGTTCTGGACCGATAGTTTGACAGAACGCTGCCGTCTGCCTACTGGGCCCTGGATCTACGCGGTCACCTTGCTTCCAACCCCTTGGCGCTGCGTTCCCGGCCCCCTGCTGAGGTGGTCTAATGTTCCCAGTGGTTCTTACCTGCTTCTGCCAGCAGTCCCTGGCAATATGACCCCGCTTGTTGCAGATAAAACAAGTGGTGTCCTTGGGAGCGCTCCCCTTACGGCTGGTCTGCGAGGCAGGAGGATCGGGGTGGTGTTGCCTTACGGGTGCCATTGCCAACCCGTTTGCCCCACCCCTAGCCGATTTGGGTGCGTTTACACTCCCACCGTGGGCCTCGATGTAGCGTTCTGCCACAGTTGCCATCTCATCAAAGGTGGGCGGACCCCTTTCCTTGATGAACAGGCCCAACTCTTTGGAGCATGTAGTTAAAAACTGCTCCCGGAGAAATAGATCTCGCAGGGCTCCATATGACTCATTCACTTCTGCGAGATCAGTCCAGCGGTCAAAGTACCGCCTAGCTCGGGCAAAATACTGAGGCACTGTTTCTCCCATCTCCTGCTTAATCTCTCGGAACTTGGTCCGGAATCCTTCTTCAGTGAGCTGGTATCTCCGAAGGATGGCATTCTTCAGCTCACTGTAGTCGTTAAGAAGTGCAGGAGGCATACTGGTATAAGCCTCGAGGGCTTTACCTGACAACAAAGGGCTCAAGCATATAGCCCATGTGTCTTCTGGCCACATTTGACTGGAGGCAAAACGCTCGAACCTTTCCAAGTACGAGTCCAAGTCATCTGTGTTTTCATTAAAATGAGCGAGGTGGGGGCGTGGGGCATGAATTGCTACCCCCGCACTCCCGTCCCCTGAGCGCCGACTTCCATTCTCCACATCGGCCCTTGCTCTGAGGAGCTCTAATTCTCTCTCGTGCCTCTGTTGTTCTAATTGGGCTTCTCTCTCCCTCGCCTCGTTTGTTAATTGAATCTCTCTCTCTTTCGCCTCTCTTGCGTCTTTCTCACGCTCTCGTTCTAATTGAATCTCTCGCTCTTTTGCCTCCCTTACTGCTTGGGCCTCTCTCTCCCTTGCGTCATTGCGTAAGGCAATCTCCTTGGCCTCACGTTTCTGCTCATCTTTAACGAACTTCTGAAGTTCAGCTCCCTCAAGGCCCATTTCCTTGCCTAATGATACCAGTTGGGCGAGGGGTGTAACAACATCCATTTTGATTTTTTCTTTCTATCTTCAACACTCGTCAGAAAGAATGAAGAAGGAAAAGAAAGAAAGAAAAAAAAATATGGCAATTGATCCTAATTTACCTCTGTAATTTAACGTAATTAAACGCACCAAATATTCTGAAACCTACCGCAGTTATAGTGGCTATTAAGTATCCTTTTGGGGACTACTGTATTGCGATATTAAACCCTTGAACGGCATCAACTGACCGAACGCGTCAAAACCTAAACAGAACCGCCGTTAAAGTAAAACAAAATTTCCATATAGCCATTTTTTACCTTTTAGAAATATCCTGGTTAGCGCTCGCCAATCAATGTCAGGGACACCTGAGGCCCCGTAAGGCCTGGGCTGACGTGGGGTTATTTAGTCCCGCTGATGAAGTTGCGGGAAAATTAGACCAACGTGGAGGGTCGGAATCCAAGTGTCGCGAACTCGGCGCAGAGAGCTGAGTTAGACCGACGCCGTGATTCCTTCTCTGCCAAATTGGCCTGAAATAGGTTCGATTTCCGTTAGGTGTGATTCCTAATCACTTCAGGCTGTATAATGGAAAGAATGATTTAAAGTAACGACGATTCCTTTATTTACACATAAAAATAAATCCGTTTCAATATTTCAACAATCAACAATTCGATTCTTTTCACAAAAAATGTGTCGCTACGGTTAAATAATTCTAAACAATCATATAGTCATTCTATAGCCCTGTACTGGCACTATAGTCTACACACTGGAAATGTTACTACCGTGAGCTCGCCATAAGAGCTTCACAAATCTGAAATGTTATTATTGTGAGCTCGCCATAAGAGCTTCACCCGCTTAGGCTCAAATGTCAACGTCTGCGCGTAACTGTACCTCTGGCTGTCGGAGGGTTCCGACCAGCAATGTTCGTCATCTATAAAGACACCGTACTTCTGATTTGGGTCAGATATTGTCTACTCATACCTTATGTGCCTTTTGAAAGTCCTCCGTGAAAGTCCTATTGAAATATTCACCGTTCCTAGTTGAATTCACGATTCACAAATGCCCTTTTTGTGCTAGGGCGAAATTGTCACTCACACCGATCTCCAGTCGGTATTACGATGCTTCGATAGCAAAACAAACTACTCAGAACGCAGTCAGTCTGACGCTTCAATGTGTTAATACGCACAATACAATTAACCTACACTTCTGACTATTGCAGGCCGATACCTGCTACTCGACAATCTAAACTTTAACGTTCCACCTGGGGTGTTCCTTCTCACGAATTCGGCCCCGTAGCCGCCTATCAACGTTAAGCTAAATCAATCATGGAATGCCCTCTCTGGCGATTCCAGCCGTGTCAGGGTCCTGTGATCGAAGGTACCCTTATGCCAGGAAACAGAGTCCGCCTGTCCTGGACTTCACCAACGTGTGTGTGACCCCAAGTGTGTGTCTAATGCTCTGCTCTTCCAGGTATATATACTTTCTACCCTAAACTGTCAGGTGGACGGACGCTAATCCATCCATCTGTCAAAACGGTGGGAGATGGCGTATATCGAGACAGAATCAATACAAGTCATCTCGCGCGTGACTTAACGGTGATCGAGAAAACCGATTCGTTCTTGCCATGATTGTTACCTAATGATCAGGTGACGATACGATAGACATTTCTATCGTTTTAGAATCTCGTTTCTCAATTGACCGTGACGACATCTTGACACCAACCGATTACGTCTCGTAAGACTTGCGACTACTGTATAAGTTAAATGGAGATTAGACCTTATCTAACATACCGTTTCTCCCCTGGGTCCCTGCGCTAAAGCTGGATATACACCACGTGTGTTTTTTCAAGCTTTACAGAGAAGTGAAATTCATGTAGGTTTTTCGCCTTGATGCGGAATATATTTTGAACTTACAATATCTTTACATATGAGGCCCCTTGCCCCTATATTTAGGCTGGCTTTGCCCTGACAATCGTTCCGAGGAAAAGTCATTGACACCTACAGGACTGGAATCCCAAAATAGTCGATATCACCACGGGTTTCTGTAGCGGCGAGGCGTAGGTTCACACGCAGAGACAGCTGCTCTCCCAGAGTGGGGCTGGTGCGATTGAACCCATTTCTCTCAACCGGTCCACGTGCTGGGCCCCATATCGGCGACAATATCTCTTTGTAAGCTCGTGAGTCTGACATTTAGAACTACGAGGATGACACTTATTTGAGGGCCACATAGCGTGGAACAGCATCAGCGGCTGACAGTAACAAATTACTATTGTGGACTTTCAGAGATAAGTTGCCTCGTATTTTTAAATGTCGCAGCAGGGACCCATCAGAGAGATAAACACCCATCTGGTCAAGCAGTTAATTAATTAGCCTTCACTAATTTGCACCCAGTGTCTGTTTGGGGCTTTTACAAGCAAATGTATCAAATTAATTATTTACAATCCCTTACCATTAACCCTTAACTCGGACAAATTAGAATCGATCTTGGCATCCACTCACGTACGTAATATGTGTTAGTTCATATCCAACATCGTGCTTTCTCTGGATACCAGTTGTACGTAAACAGTGTGTTGTGTATCTTCTGCTACAATGCTTACATTTTGCATTTCGCGAAATGTCAGGCATAAATTTTGAGAGCTGATATTCTTTTACACTCTTGTCGGTGAACCACATACATTCACTTGATGGTGAAAGGAGAGCACTGTGGAGTGCTGGTAGTTGGCAATTTTATTTAAATCAGTCCAATCAATTATATCTCTATGACAGGTTGGTAATGATTGTGACCGACCATTGCTTAAGTTTGTTTTGGGTAAAACGGTGAACGTAGACGATCATCTATTAATTTTAATTGCGTATAAAAAATTGAACACGGAATAAAAAGCATGATAAGGATTTCATTGTTTATTTGATTTTATTTTGAATGTATTTTTAAAATGGTGAGATATATATTAATTACTTTTCATTTGAAACAATACGAGCGTACGGAGGTTCTTTTCCATTCACACTGTGCAGCGTAATTTTAATGACTGGCATTGGGCGTGGTTTAGGGCGGGCCTAAATGCGGTTTTGTTCGGTTCATTGTTATATGAACAAAAAAGTAATAATTTAGCCAATCGTTTTGCCTGAAACTGCATGAACAGAAAAAGGGTTAATTATATGGGTTTAAACGTTCAAACCGATTGAGAAAAAAATTATAAAAAGCCAGCTTCTGCAGTTTTATGCCATTCTACAGGAAAATGACTGAAGTTTGTGAAATGATGCGCACAGCGATGATACAACTTCGCTAACATTTCTCAATTAAATTTTTACAGGAAATTCCCATACCCTTAATGTTCAATTTACCGATAACATTAGAAAATTAGGGGTAGCTAACTCTCCTGTAAATCTCTTCCAATGACGAAAATTGTCAGTCAAGATGGAGAATCGAATTCGAGAGAAAGTGAATACTTGGAAATATAGATCGACTGAAGCTCAATCACGTGACGTGTTGGACTATTATTGATATTCTAATTCGTTAAAACAGCCCAACACGTCCCGTAATCTATTGATCTCTACGCAGTTTTAAAGTTCGTGTAAAACTACGTTAATGTTCTAGGAACGCCCTGTCGCAGTTTTAAAGTTCTTGTAAAGCTACACTGAAGTTCTAAGAACACTCTGCTGCAGTTTTAAAGTTCGTGTAAAACTACATGGATGTTCTAGGAACGCCCCGCCGCAGTTTTAAGTAAAACTACGTTAATGTTCTAGGAACGCCCTGTCGCAGTTTTAAAGTTCGTGTAAAACTACGTTACTGTTGTAAGAACGTTTTGTCGTAGTTTTAAAGTTCGTGTAAAACCACGCCAATGTCATAGGAACGCCCTGCAATGTGGTAATAACAATGAGTAATAAAGTCTACAATGGGACAGAATTTGATCTCAGAATTGTATTTATACAAACTTCTCAGTTAAACAGATTGGCAAACAGATCTGAGTCGCCTCGACCTTACAGCTATTAATTCAAACGGGGTTTGGGCGGCAGCCCCTGTGTTCAATCCAAATTAGGGGCTCGCATTGGTTGTTAGGCATCTGCTGCAAAGCAGACTATTTACTGCTTGTCAATGGAAGCTAAATATAGATATGAAGATATATTCAACATGCAGATGAGGTAATGATAGAGGAAAAAAATTATTCGAGTTGCGACCAGTTTAGCATTGGTCGAGGGTAATCCAATATCGTCAATGTGCTGTACGCAATAGTACACACCGACACTGTGCCCCCCCCCCCCACCTCCCCAATGGGGCATTCGGGCTTAAGTGCCTTGTCCAAGGATACACAATTGATAGCAGATAACGCGGTTCAGGGCCAAACACGCTTAGATCAGAATTTTAATGTGCTAAACAATGAGCCACTGCGCCCCTCTCCTCTAGAGATAAATTTCTCGAGAGTATTGGCGTGTACGAGTACTTACACCCTTGTCTCTTTCGGAAAGATGCTGACTAAGAAAACAACATGATGCTTACCACCTTCCTCTCCTTTATGTTGTCTCGTAAAAGAGATACGTGTATGATTTCCATTCACTCACCATAGTACAGGTAAACTCTCCCCTGAGTCCTGATCATTTATTTTGTTACTGCAGGTGTGCAATCATCATCCACGGCCAGTCTTGGGGCATCAAAGAGGTCCATCCCTCACGCAGAGTCCTTATTAGGCTCTTTTTCAGATTACCTTTAAAGCCTCCCTAACATTATAATAAGGATTTCTAACATTTCTTTGACAGTCTACATGTGAACATCTGTAGATGTTATCCCTCACAGTTCTAATTTGTCTTCCAAATCACTCAAGATGTATTGGGATACGGCAGTCAGGCATATCAAAGAGACAGGACGTTGCACCATAAGTGGTGAGTTAAAGTGTGATCTCCACGGCCAAGAACAGTTCAATGGAGAAGGGCGGTTTTTACCCGCAAACACTGGAACCGAACTAAAAAATGGAACTGCAAGACCAAGCTCAAAACACCACCACCACCACCACCACCACCACCACCACCACCACCAACAACAACAACAACAACAAACACGGCTGAACGGTTTTACCGTGGTTGTGCATAAACTGATCAAACTATTTTACTGGGAGGGATCTAGTAGGCCGCTATTGACCCTCATCACTTAGTCTCTCCAGCAAAGTGGCAAAAATAATATTAGTTATCCTTGTGTTTTCCAGGGAGTATGGGAATTTCCACCGGTTTGGAAACTCATACACCCTGAGGCGAAGCCGAAGGGTGTATGAGTTCCCAGACCGGTATAAACTTCCATACATCCTGGAAAACACAAGGATAACGGATTTATTTCCAAGAATTTTGGTGTACTTAATACTTTAACCTAAATTGTGTGAAAAAAACTGACAGAAAATTTGTACTTTGTAAGTTTCTTAATAAAACCAGATAAATATGGATGTCATTGGAACTGGCTCAATGAGCCAGTTTCAATGACATCCATATCTGTAATATTTTATTACACATAAATATTAAATTTCCTGTACTTTTGTTCAAACATCACAGAGCAGAAGATATGAATTCATGCTTAAAAATGGGTACTTTTTAGCCATGTAGCCTGCTATTGTGTATTCTTGTTTTTACACCGTGGTTAACCACGGTGTAAAAAAAAGCTTCTGTGGATTGCAAGTTTCACCGTACCTCTCAGCCAATCAAAACGCAGTATTTTTTTCAGTTGGAAATAACAGTATTTATTTGTTACCCTAATTTATGTTTTATCTGACTCAATAGGTTTAGCAACTGTCATCCTGGAGCCCTGTAAGAATGATTAAAATGGAAGTTAGTTTGAACCCAAGAGAGAGAGAGAGAGAGAGAGAGAGAGAGAGAGAGAGAGAGAGAGAGAGAGAGAGAGAGAGAGAGAGAGAGAGAGAGAGAGAGAAAGACACAGAGAGAGAGAGGCAAAGACAGACAGACAGACAGACAGACAGACAGACAGACAGACAGACAGACAGACAGACAGACAGACAGACAGACAGACAGACAGACAGACAGACAGACAGACGTAGACAATTCGAATCAACCACGGTGACAGAGACAGGGTTAACACATAGAAAAACTGAACTGAAACCGAGTTTTTTTCTTTAAACCGAACCGAAACCGAATCTGAAAAATTCTTACCCACTCAGCTCGACAGTTCAGACCTCCTGGTTGAGTTGAAAGAAGACATTTACATTGATACCACAGCATGCATGTACTGTACTGCACAACCAATGATACATTCCTACAAAGCAACACTCATAATGTAACTGTAGCCACTGTATCCACAGAGACAGTCCACAGTGGTGGACTACGTGCAAGAAAACACAACGTTCGTCTGCAAAAGTGGACACAGACAATACAAGATTGAGAGGTGCAGAGATATCTAAACTGGACACAGTCTCAATAGTCTAACGCTACGCATGAGCCCAGATTCCGTCTAGATTTTCTGAAAGGGTGCACAAGAATATAGAAAGGGGCCAAGTAGAGGTTAGCCGATGCCAATGTGGGGGAAATGGCTGGATATAGTTGTGGCCAAGTAATGGTGTACGGAAGTGTTAGTTTGGATGAATTCACAGACCCGTGTCTCACCCAAAATGTGAATCGGAATGGAATACTGTACATAAAATGAATTTCTGACCATTTGTATGTAAAGGCAGTGATCACAGACTTCATCCCAACAGATGATAATATCTGATCCCATCGAGTCAGATTGGTGACCCAATAAGTGGAGAGTAAATGAATTTGAGTGGATGCACTAGCAGAACATGCCCATCTGACCTCAACTTCATACAGTATGCATGGAAAGGCTGTAGTCTACATGGGACTCCCTCCCACCCAAATTAATTACTCTCCAAGAACTCGGACAAACCATGTTTGGTGAATAGGACAATCTGCGACAAGAGACATTTGTCGAAGAATGAGGAACGCCGTCAGAAAAATATTTAATACCAAAGGGGATACACTGTATACTAAAATTGCTTTTCTTGGCGTGAATAAATTGCTTTGACAAAATTTAATTGTTGTGTGGACGGTTTAAAATCCTCAGAAAAAGGGGTGACCCATTTTCACACTCCTTTACGTCATTATATATGATTGCACACAAGCAATAACAAATGAAAGGGTTATCAGAAAGCTTATCTGAACTTCGGGGTGTGATTAGAACCGCACATTCTCCCCCAAGTACCTTTTATTTTCAAATATGTCGATGAACAGGGGTGATCCTTAGGAAATTGTGAGCAGTATATATCATTCTTTGAGTTTAATGAGGATATACTGTTCGGCTGTCGTGGATTGGTCACTTTCAAAGGGTGGGCTATATTTCAACGGATAAAATACTATTAGATTCCAAACACTAGTTACATGTATAGGGATGATCATCAAAAACTTAATTAATGGAGCACCGGGTACAACCCGGTGCTTCACTAATTAAACTTTTGCTGATGATGATTTTTATATTACCAGGTAAACGATGCGTGGACATCTCTGCCCACGCGTGGTTTACGACTACTCCACGGCGACTGCTCTGTACCATTGCCGATGGCGCCTTGTTGCATTCAGTGGACGATATTACGGTAGCGCGACAACTTCTGTTCATAGATATAGAGATGGGAGTGGGATGCGTTAAAGGTGGATGGCAATCAGGATTATATTCTAACATAATGGATTGGTTTAAGTTTTGATACTGCTGCCGTAAAACCAGACAATTTATGAACGTTCGTGGAGAAGACTAATTGCAGTGGTCAGAACTCAGGGATAAATAAACACTATTTAATGAAAGTCACGCACCGGGGATAATAAAGTCGTTCGTCATTGTGTCAAAATGTGATCATTACCGTCAATATGATAAGTCTAGACGCTTCACAAGTTTCACTTAGAGCACAATGTATGAGCACAATTAAAAGTAACACCTTTTTGAAAAGTTCACAGTCCAAAATAATTGCAATATGTGAGACATTAGTCTAAAAAATTGAACTTCCAATATACCAGGAAGAGTCATTCTAGCAACGAAGAACATGTTAAAGGCCATTAGTGTGTATTGTCTGTGCGCTTGTCAGCTAGCACAAAGCCGTTAGGTATGCGAATCGTAAACGCATCAAGGGCGGGATCGGGTGGGGAGATCATCTGCAATAGTGTAGAATAACTTTTTTTGTTCGCATCTAATAATTTTTTTCTGTGTTCTTAAACCCATAAACCCTGGTGGTATCTTCCATGCCAGTTCACAGTTAGCAATTGGAAGAGTCCATATTTATTATCCGGGGTAGATCAATTAATATTTTCAACGTGCAGCCTCAGGGCTGCACGTTGAAAATATTGATTGGTCCACCCCACACTTTAACTTAGCAGCCATCATACCAACTGAAAGTATGTCGCATCATGTTTCTGGGACGGGAATCAATCTCTCGGGTTCAGAGGGATAAATACCGAATATGAACAAGTTTCTTCAAACCGCGAGGGCTTTTTTTGTCAAATCCCGATGTGAACGAATATTTATCAACAAGTTATCATTTTATTCTCTCGTCACCATCCTACTGAGATAAGTATCACCGGGCTAAGGTCTGGTGCATTTTATTTTTCTTAAAAACACTTAATAGGTTTCAGATCATTTTCTCGTGCGTGTGCAACTCGATATGTTATTTATTTGGAGTTTAACGACACTTTCGACAGGCAGGGTTACTGTCGGAACTCGATACGTTACTCAGGTATTCAAATTAGATGGGGAAGCGCAGTGGCTCAGTGGTAGACTGTTGGACTTCCATGCTAAAGCTCCAGAGTTCGGTTTCTGCCCGGGACGACGCGCGTTGTGTCCTTGGGCAAGGCACTCTTTCCCGATTGCCTACATGGGTGTACGATGACGCCGTGTACTAAGGCGTACTGCACGTCGATGGTGCACATGTCTTCAATCGCTGTAACCCTGCTTGAGCGGAGATTGAACAGAGTTAGAATGTTGAGGAGCTGACAGTTGCTCGTCGATGCTCGGTTGTTCTCTCCGGGTACTCCGGCTTCCTCCACCCGTAAAACTTTCACGGTCACGATTAGCCATTCTGCATAAGTGTGTGACCTTAAACACCAATAAATAAATTCTAATGAGTTATACACAATGCAGATACAGCAGAATAAGTGATTAACGAATTCATTCTAATCTTCTTTATAGCTTACTATAACAATCAGTTATTTCAAGTTTCGTCCGGTTTATTTTAAGACATGTCTGTTTTTGTTCTACATGTAAATTGTTGTTTATGGTAACTACGAGTGTATATTTATCAAGTTATTAATGTAAATCAGGGAATGTTGGAAATAACAGTTTTTTATTGTAATATATCCTTCTCGAGGTGAGCCGACAGTAAACCAACCAGAGGTATGTGAATAAACAGAACAGATCAACACATTACACAACATGGCTGGCAATTTTCGTCATTGGAAGAAATTTACAAGAAAGTTAGTTACCCTTAATTTCCTAAAATTGCCATTAACCCTTTGAACCCTAGGGGCCGTTTTGCCGGCCAGGAACATGATACGTCATGACGTCATTATATAGGATGGCTGTTCAGTAAATGTGTGCGGTAGACCAATCAATATTTTCAACGCGCAGCCCCGAGGCTGCACGTTGAAAATATTGATTGATCTACCCCAAATAATGAATATGGACTCTTCTAATTGCTTCCATTGAACTGGCGTGAAGGATACCACTAGAGTTCAAGGGGTTAAATGTAACAAAAGACCCAGCAAAGTTCAAAGTTCAAGCCCAGTAGAAAACATTTGAGTGATCGCCAACCTAGTTACATGTAGGCAGGCTTGGAAATACTACGATCGTTCAGATTACGTGAAGGTTATGCCAACTGTAAAATACTGTAACATACATGAACGCCGTACAGGTTACGATAAAACAACGCAACCTGGTTACGTGTAGGCAGGCTTGGAAATACTACGATCGTTCAGGTTACGTAAAGGTTATGTCAACTGTAAAATATTGTAAAATACATGAACGCCGTACAGGTCACGATAAAACAGCGCAACCTGGTTACATGTTGGCAGGCATGGGAATACTACGATCGTTCAGGTTACGTGAAGATTATGTCAACTGTAAAATACTGTAAAATACACGAACGCCGTAAGGTTACGATAAAACAGCGCAACCTGGTTACATGTAGGCAGGCTTGGAAATACTACGATCGTTCAGGTTACGTGAAGGTTATGTCAACTGTAAAATACTGTAAAATACATGAACGCCGTACAGGTTACGATAAAACAGCGCAACCTGGTCACATGTAGGCAGGCTTGGAAGTACTACGATCGTTCAGGTTACGTGAGGTTATGTCAGCTGTAAAATACTGTAAAATACATGAACGCCGTACAGGTTACGATAAAACAGCGCACCATAAATTAACTTACCAATCCCGCATGTTTTACCAGTCAGATATGACAATGTTTCGAAACAAACTCGATTCAAAGATTGCGCATTGCAACACATATAACCAGAGTGGCATGCCGTTTACATCTTAACGGAACTTCGGTCAAAATAAATAGCAACAACTAACTCACTATCTCGCTTATTATATGCAGACTAAACACTTCTGGCTACCTTCACAGATCCAGTATGTGATGATATTTGAGGTTTTGGCAGAATATTGAGGGTGGGAAGGCGGTGGTTGTGTAAAGAGGGCTCTTGATCCCTTTATGAGAGGAAGTGGCAGATTTGTTTCTAAGTGGAAATATCCTGTTCCTGCAATAAAAGTAACCACGAGAATTTCATCTAAAAAGCTACGTTTTCTGACGGTGTGCAGTGGTCTGGTGGTTTAGGTGTTGGACTCCTGATTGCTATGCGGGGGTTGCCGAGGTTTTGACTCCGGGAAGGGGATCAGAAATCAACATTCTCAATTCCTCTAAAACATGATTGTGTCCCTCGAAAAACAAACACAGGCCTGTGCCAGTCATCATCTGAGGCCAACCATAGCACTTTCGTCAGCACGTTCAACACTTCCACACGCTGTTGCCGAAAGGAAGGTGAACCAAGTAATCATGCGAACATCATCTAAAAGCAAGATTCCAGTCGCCGCTTACTGAAGGTGTGCAATGGTCTAGTGGTTTAGGTGTTGGACTCTTGATTGCCAGGAGGGTTATCCGAGGGTTCGACTCCCGGCAGGTGATCAGAAACCAACATTCTAAATTCCTATAAAACATGATTGTTCCCTCGAAACACACACACAGGCCAGTCTCGTCTGAGGTCATTCACAGCACTTTCGCTGTACTGTAACCAGCACGTTCCACACTTTCATGCTGCTGTCGAAAGGAAAATGAACCAAGTAATCATGAAGACTTCATCTGAAAAGGTAGATTTCAGCCATCGTTTTCTGACGGTGAAGAGCAGGGTGGTTATTTGGGTCAATATACGAGAGCCTATATACGTATTGTCATATGGTCAGCTGACAGAGAGCTTTAATTACCTCCCCCCACCCCAGAAAGTTTGCGAGATTCATCTGATGTTTGGGTATTCAGTTATCTGATGTCTGCATTTTTTGATGATATGAGAGTAGGTCTTTAACTCTTTACCCAACGAATCGCCCGCAGCCGCCCGCAGCCGCCCGCGTAATATGCAAATTCAGCAGTTGAAAAAATATTATTTTTCAAAAAATTTCAACAAAACCTTATCATGTGACCCCTCGATGGGACGAGCTCGTCGAGCTCGTTCCAACGAGGGGTTACATGATATGGTTTTGTTGAAATTTTTTGAAAAATTTAAAAAAATGATATTTAAAATAATAAATTTTGATATCGTCTGCGTTGGGTAAAGGGTTAAACGCCAGTATTCCTGTATTGGCTGAAGCATAGACATCTTCTCATATAATTAAACATGTCCTGCTACCCGACAATACAACTTAAATATAGGCTCCCGTGCGTCGCAACTGGCGGCCTCTCTACAACAGTACAGTCACTGTGGATTGGTCGTAATCCACACATGGGCAGTGATGTCCACGCATGCGTTTACCAGGTAATAAAAAAAACATCATCAGTAAAATTATAAGTATTGAAGCATCAGGTTGTACCCGGTGCTTCATTAATTAGTTTTTTGATGATTATTCCTATAATTAGTATTTGGAATCTAATATTATTGCGTCCGTGGAAATATTGCCTACCCGTGGAAATATTGCTTACCCGGCCCATGGCGGCCGTAAGTTAACGGGCTTAAACTAAATGAGTTTTAAATCGGCCGAACGAACAAACAAATTACAGGCTCACAGGCTCAAAGCTCTTAAGATTTTGACAAATTTTGTCAGAGATTTGTCTTATGGCCGAGCTCATGAAAAGATCTTTCAGTTTTATCATAGTTGGATGCTGTCGAAAATAGTATTTTATGCATTGCATTCGTAGTTCCTCTAATTTTTGGCACGCTATGGTATAATGGAATTCGTCTCCTATCTCTTTTACATAAGTTTCATTTTCTTTGTGAAACTTCTACTGATGTTCAGCTTCCAGTCTCTGTGAGTAATCGCTGGTTCCTAACCTGCAATTGAAGAAGTGGTAATGAAAGTGACAATGGCAGCGTTTGGAGATATATTTCTAAGGTTAGGTTTTATGCAATTATTAAATCGGTATTTACTTGAGTTTTTCAGGTTTCCCCTCCATTCTTGTATGAATATGTCACCTAGAAGTTCTTTTATTGAATATTCAAAGCTATTCAGGTCTGGGATACACTGGTTGATCCAAATGTTTGTCATGCCTACACACTAAAAACTAAAGTATTAAAAACTACACTTGAAGTGCTGCATTTAACATTTACTATGCGCTGAACTAGCACTTTGTTCAAGTGTAGATATCCCAGAACTTGACAGGTGTTACAATAATACCACTTGACAAGTGTAATGTCGCGACACTTAAAAGGAAACAACGCAGATGACGCGGATCAGGCTCGTACTCTCGAGCCTGATCCGCGTCATCTGCGTTTTGTCCTTTTAATCATGTACCCACCAAGCGCAAATCAAATTATGGACGATTCTGGAAGAACCACCAATGCTAGACACATGGGAAGTGCCATCCATTCAAGTTTCAGATGACTGACGATTGTAATGTCTAAGTGCTTAAAGATTGCACTTTGTGTGTTAAAATCAAACCCTAAGAGTTTGAATGGGTTTAACACCTTGAAAGTGTCAGTTTTAATACTTTAGTTTTTAGTGTGTATTTAGTTCAAACGTGAAGAAATACAATAAAGCCATGGGCTCATGTAATATCCTTACAATTATCAGCAGGTGACTATACAAGCTTAGCTCAAAACATAAATCTCCTAATTTTTATTTTAATCCCTATGGGCAAAATACCTAATTCCATCTATATAAAGTTACTGGCTGTTGACCTTTAAAACTTCAAGATAAATTAAAAAAAAACAGAGTTCCAATCTCCGCTCAATCGCTGTAATATTATCGCAGGTCCATATTTCACAACGGGACTATTAATTTTTCATAGAATTCTAATTACATTTTTCTGTCTTCAGAGCAAAGGTGATTTTTTTCTGAAGCAAATGAGAATGATTTTGAAAAGAAAATCACCCCCAGATATTTAAAACTGCTTATAATTTCAATCGAAGAGTCACCAACATAAAATTTGACTCCGGAGTTGAAACCATATCTGAGGTTAATTTGTGGCTGAATCCCGCAATTTATTTATTTATTAAGGTTTAACGACACATTAGCAACCAAGGTCATATCGTGTCGGTGAAAGGTTTACGGGTGGAGGAAGCCAGAGTACTCTGAGAGAACCACCGAGCAACGACGAGCAGCTGCCAGCTCCCCAACATCGTAACTCTGTACTGCAGCACAGGCAGGGTAGATTGGTTGAAGACATGCGCACCATCGACGTGCAGTACGCCGTAGTACACGGCGTCATCGTGTCCCCATGTGGACAATCAGGGTTAAGTGCCTTGCCCAAGGACACAACGCGGAAGTCCGAATCGATCGCTCAGACGGTCAGCCATCCAAGACTAACCGGGCTCGACGTTGCTTAACTTTGGTGATCTGACGAGAACCGGTTACCGCAACGCCACCGCGCCCCTGAATCCCGCAATAAATACACAGAACGACACACGCGTGTGAATGGGTTAATCGATATGGCACGAGTGCCAGCGCGGAAGGATAGAACAATAGGCCGCAGGCCACGAGTTTTATCCTTCCGCGATGGAACAAGGGCCATATCGATTAACCCACTGACACGCGTGTGTCGTTCTGTGTTTATTATACGCTTTCACGTCTATAAAAACAATTAGTAGAGGGACACTCAGTAATTCATTTGGCAACTGTCAACACAAACAACAAATTTGAGAGGGGAACCCGTGTTACTATTTCGTCCCCTGAGCTCCAATGTGTTCTATGTGCCTACCGGCACACAGAACACATTGGAGTTCAGGGGACAATTTTTAGCTATCGCTAGCGATTCAAATTTTAATTGCGTTGCACGATTTGTAGAAAATTCCAGTGAAATTTCGCTTCTATTTAAAATTAGTCCGTTAACGATCTCCGTTCCGCACATATGTGCGGAACAGATTTTCATTTTCCGCACGGTTTAGTGTTGCTGTAGATGGGAATTACACACACCAGGCGTGTAATAAATGTAATGCTCAGAGCATGAAACTCCCCCACCCATGAGAAATCACTGAATGACCTTGATGACTTTGAAAATGACTTTAAAGCCGAAACGCAGCTGGAAACCCGGTTTCGTCGAGAACCAGGCGCATTTAAATGGATGCTCATCATTTACGCGAAGATGTCATCAAAGTTTTTCTTGGTACATTTTTCCCCACTCTTACATTCACATGGTTCCTTGGCTGGGTGGTTCCCCAATGGAGAACGAAACTAGAAGGAGTGAAAACTTCGCCATAACCGACCCCAAGCCCTGGTTGAGAAGGGAGAAGGTCACCTTTTTCTCCCGTGACGTGCGTTCCGAATGCCCCAGAGGAAGGAATCCTGGTAGTTGAAACCAAACGGCGCCCCGGACAGAGCAGTCTCATTTTCTCCAATACACTGCTTTGGCCCTAACTTCGAACGTAAACGGATAATCGGATGCACCCGGTGTTGCCAAACGGGAGCCCCCAAAAGGGTATCAGAGCGGGGGTCATTGGGAGGTCACTCAATCTGTTATTTCCTATAACACACTTCGACATTACCAGCGTGTACTGAATTTTAACGAATTTTGGAATTTTTGAGCATGTTTCTTTTATTGCAATGTCTGGGACTAGTTGCGCATTGCAATTTGCATTACACTAATTTAGCAAATCAGATGGTTGAATGACCGACTTTTGAAGACGCGGCAGAAACTTCACTTCACGAGCCAGTCGTCCAGTTGAATACTTTGGTATCACTACTAGGTGAGTATGCTGTTCATGTTCTCCTGGTGTTGTGCCGTTGATATCCGTCACACAACCCCCCCCCCCCCCCCCGCCCTGGGATCGGAGTAAGAGTGCGAGGCATGAATAGATGAACATTAAAGCCTCTTAATATTGAAAGAAAATCCCAAAACAGAAGCATAGTCGAGATATATTTTCCATTGATTCGGACTCAAGTCACTAATTCAACCAACATCACAGAATGGCCGACATTCATTATTGCATGTGCATCAGATGAAGACGCGGGGAAACGGACATCAATCCATTCTTATTGAGAGAAGTCACAAAAGGCGTAGCTGGTACTGTGAAAGATGTTTAAAAACTTAGAACAGGTGCATTACTGATTGAGTGCAACAAAGAACACCAGATATTAAATCTATTAAATACTACAAAACTCGAGGTGATGCAATACACATGGCTCAATGGGACAATTCCATCGTTAGTGAAAGCATTTACAATAGAACAAAAAGAACCACAATCCACGCAAACAAATTCTGCAGCTCAAACAACAGAGAAAATATCAAAACGCTGGCAAAAACAAAACGAAACAACAGATATACCTAAATCAGAATGCAAAAAAGTGGAAAACCCTAAATCAGAAAAGACTACTAAGCCAAACAAACCGAAACCAGAAATGCCTTTCCCAGGAAAGAACATGTGGTCGACATCTTCTTTGATCTGGAAAAGGCTTATGATACAGCGTGGAAGTATGGGATTTCAAAAGATCTTTTTGACATGGGGGGTGAGATGGCGTATGCTTCTTTATATAGACAATTTTTTAAAGGATCGTCAATTTCAAGTTCGTGTTGGATCTATGTTATCTGATCCCCACGAGCAATAAACGGGGTTCCTCGGGGTAGTATTTTTATCTGTCACCATTTTGTTTTTGAATAGCATTACTGAAGCAGTTGATAATACGCTAGACTCTTCCTTGTGCGTTGGAAGCTACTTTTTGATCTGCTATGACAGGAAACACATGAATGCAATCGAGCGCAAACTTCAGCTGTACTTACATAGAATTAAAAAACAAGACATAGAAAATGGGTTTAAGTTCTCAAAGACCAAAACAACTTGTGTACATTTTTGTAAACTTCGGAAATATTAGAGCTGGAACGGTTAAGGGGTTTTCTAGATCGATTAATCACGTGGATTAACATTGGTTAACCGTTTAATCACTTGTCGAAATAGATATCTGAATAACTGCTATACCGTTGATGATTTACAGCATGAACCCTTTACCCTGCCTGACCTAACAAACAAAACCGACTAGGCCTGTATACAAAAATCTCCATTCAAATTTATTATGTTTTTAATTTTTGTCTCAAAAACATAGCTTTAATTTTTGTCTCAAAAACATAGCTTATGACACCTCATTGGAACGAGCTCGTTGAGCTCGTTCCAATGAGGGGTCATAAGCTATGTTTTTGAGACAAAAATTGAAAATTTTTTGTAATTCATAAATTTATTTTGCAAGTATCGTCTGCTACCCTCAATGGGTAAAGGGTTAAGAATGACCATTTCCAGCCACTGACACAGTATGATTATCATGCAAGTAAACAAGTATGTCAGCAAGTAACTTGCATGCTTTACTCTGTCTCATATAATTGATGTGAGTCAGTGTACCAATGTTTGAGTGTTTTGGAGCAAGTTTGTTCCGTTGTTAACCCATATAATACAGTAGTTCAAAAGTAATGGTTAATCGATCAATTACTTTTTGGATCTGTCAAGATGTTGATCAGTGATTCATCGATTAATCGGGTAACCGGTTCAGCTCTAGGAAATATCACCTCCATCCGGAGTTGAAAAAAGATGACAGCACCATTAAAGTTGTCAAAGAAGTGAATGTTTATTGTTTGATAATAAACGGAATTTCACCTTTCACATAACACAACTAAAGGTTAGATGTAAATGAGCACTGAACATTCTGAAGGTAGTTGATATCACTGATCGGAATGCTGACCAAAAAAACGTTATTCCATATGTATAGATCACTTATTAGATCCAAATTAGATTACGGTTGTGTGGTTTACGGCTCTGCAAGAAAATCGCACCTCAAACCACTTGATGAAATCATCACAATAGTGGCATTACAATTAATCTGAGTGCATTTTGAACATCACAAATAGATTCAATGCTTGTAAACGCAGAGGGGCCTTCTCTCGAGAAGTGCAGAATTAAACTGTCACTCCAATACGTTTCTAAAATGTTGGCTGATCCGTCAGGCCCTTCTTATAATTGTATCTCAGCCCCGCAAAATGTTGAATTTTTTAATAGACACCAGAAGCACATTACTCCATTTGGGATTAGAATCAAAGCCCATGTTATGTCCGCCACACTTGAATTTTATGCGATAAAAGATAACCGTGAGCCACATATTCTTCATTAGCATCTAAGAACACCTACTGCTATTTTGGACCTCCCTTCTTCCAAAAAGTCTGAGACAAATGCTTTCAGTTAAATCAAGAATGTGCCGAAATTAAAATCAAAGTATAGTGCATATAAAATGATCCATACAGATGGATCTAAAGATGGTGACATAGTATCACCATCCGTTCTCACTAGTGATCAGATCACCTCAATGCTAATACCAAATAAAAAGTTATATTTTCAAAGCTGAAGTTAAAGCTTTACAACTTATGCTTGAACACATCAAGAATTCACAGAAAAGGAAGTCGATTATTTTTTCCGACTCTCTTTCCTCCTTGCTAGCTTTACGCAGCCCCAAGTCGAAGAACCCTCTCTTTTTGAAACTTCCTGAAAAGTTGCATACCCTTTTGTCTGACCTATTAATAGGATATGGTGTATTGATGGTTACCTGGGCAATGGGCACGTTAGTATCTCTAGTAACACCAGGGCAGACAGTGCAGAAAAACAGGCTTTCAACAAGCTTATCACTGATTTCAAGACTCCATTCAGCGATTACAAACCGTATATCAGTAAATACATGAAATCTGTGTGGCAGGCTGAATGGGATGGAGCAACAGATAACAAGCTTCATCGTCTGGTTACCTTTGTAGAAAAGATTATGTAATTCTGCTACGATATCATATTGCTCACTCAAGACTTACACATTCTTTTTTGGTAGAGGGTAATATACAACCAGAGTGTGTTGCGTGCCAGCAGGTGTTGTCAGTGGAACATTATAAGTTATGGGGCTTTCAGTGGGCGGATATGGTGTGATATAAGCCCCAGTGAGATCAATATTAGGCGAGGCCGAATTATAAGTTACGGGACTTTCAGTGGGCGGATATGGTGTGATATAAGACGAAGTGAGATCAATATTAGGCGAGGCCGAAGGCTGAGCCTAATATTGATCTTGCTGAGCCTTATATCACACCATATCCGCCCACTGAAAGCCCCATATCGTATTTATTATGCCAGTCCTTTGAAAGAGACACAACTATAAGTGTACCCAGATTCCTAGCGCAAATGTTCTGTTGTCACTATCAGGGAATTTCCCGGTTTTACGTCACGTGAAGGTCTCGTTAGTAGCAGGCGCTGAAACAACGGAGTTTTCTTCTCAATAAACAAGAATTTATATTAACAATCCACAACTTTAATTCAGTGTTAAGTACTGAAAAAATAAAACAAACTGGAGCGAATGGATTAACAATTCTTTCAAGAAGGTAAGTGGGAACAGTTTCATTCATTATTTGTTGCTAGTGGTGATATTAATGTTTCTATACATGTCGTTTTAGTGGTTTATTTATTGTATTTATTGACATTTGTTTATTAAAATTTCTCAAAGACTGGGAGAAATGTATTGTAGTTGTATGTTGCTCAACAGACACACACGCAAAATTATTTGTTGTTCGTTGAACACGCGAAATTAGGAAAAACATCGAAGCGAACGTTACATGTCAAAAAAAATTGTAGGAACTGACCGTATATAAGCTCTATATACGGTCAGCTCGATGATACACAGTCTCATATACGGTCACTAGATATTGATATCTTTTACATTGCACTGATTTTAATCATGTCAGAGGGCAGTATTTCTCCGCGCGATCCCTAAAAGAACTATTTTATCATACGAGCTCGCACAAAATTCTCTCATTTTTTTAAAGTAAGCAATCTTTTTAATAATTTTAAAATTGTCTTTATTCTTTTACTTCGGACTCTTCAAGTCTCAAATCATTTGTTGATTTATAGGGTAATCACTTCTCTTGTATCATCACTCATTATTGTTCATACTACTCCTGTCTTTGACATTTCCACTGTAATTATTTCCTATTTTTATTCATTCCTTTTACTTCATACTTGCCAATGACATGTTTTACTTTCTACAGTTTTCGCGTCACGATATAGCCTTAGCTACTGATGTGGCGTTACGCACAAATAAATAAATAAATAAATAAATAAATAAATAAATAAATAAATTGGTGCGTTTCTGGACCTTGCCTGGCTCACTACTTCAGGTAAAGGTTTGTTTTCTGTTTGGAGCCAGAACCTGTATTTTATGAAGATGTGAGGAGGAAACAATGTCCTTCATTAGTTGTCAACTGGATAACCAAGCGAATGTTTTAGCGTGTAATTTTTTTTTTCGTAAACGGAAAGAGTAGACATTAACCCTTTGAATCCGAGCGGCCGTTTTTCCGGCCAGGAACATGATACGCCATAATGACATTCTATAGGGTGGCTCATACCCAACATTATTGATTAAAATAATATCTTACGCGAAAATTATCTCCCTTGAGATTACTGAACTTGCGAGAAACAATCCAATTAAGAAGGCAGTGAATGTGGGTGGTGAGGTGTGAAATTTCTGAGACTTGATGTGCGTGGATGAATGACAATGAGGTGTGAAATAGCGACACCAATTAAAGCAAATACTATGTAATTTCTCATCCATCTCTGCGTTATTGTACAATCCGAGAATGTGTTTTCATAGCAGTTTAGAAGTTTTAATTCAACAGAGGAAAAAAATTGGAAAACCACACCTGACAGACTTTTAGATTATTAAAAAGAACAGTGTCTGTATTTTATGCAACGATGCGCACACTGTTGATACAATGAATATGGAAAAAGTTATAGATCACCAAAAGGGTCTGAAAAGGCAGTTTTCTATTTTTTTTAAATGGGTTTCTGCTGGGAACAATAGTCCAGTGTTCAAATTGATTGGAGAAAAAAGTGTAACAAGATCGCTTTTATTTGCTTATACTACGCCACAGGAAAAGAACTGTAGTTTGTGAAATGATGCGCACATCGATGATAAAAATACACGAATATTGAAAAAGTAAGTTTTTATATGAAGTTCCAATCTCTCTCAGTGTTAAATGCCTGAACAGCTTTACCAAATTAAGAGGAGGTAATGTTATAGAGAATCGCATCAAGGAAAACATTTTCTTGGCCATGTGTTAAGTAAATGTGTGGGGCAGACCAATCAATATTTTCAACGTGCAGCCACGAGGCTGCTCGTTGAAAATATTGATTGGTCTACCCCAAATAATGAATGCGGACTCTTCTAATTGCTGCCATTGAACTGGCATGGAATATATCACTAGTGATCAAAGAGTTAATCCAATGTTCTCTTCCAGGAGAAGCATACAAGTTTGTAATCGGCTTAAATTGAATAGGTTTTACTTGTTTTATAAGGCTTTCTCCACAGCTCTATATAATCTTCTTTTGTAAATCTTTCCCTCGTGTTCTAAGCTAACAAATTTCCCTCTTAGTTTTGGGGTAATTTCAAAAGCTTATTTTGTTCTAAAAGAAATTAACGTTTTTGGTTAAACATCGACTTCTCATTTTTCAATATCCATAAACTTTACTTATTGAATTCCAAGAGCTCAGGTGTTTTTCTGTTCTGAATATTCTGTTGCCTTCTCTTTTCCGCTTGTTCTCCGATCCAATTGTTTGAACAGACTGAAAGCCCAATCTGTTGTCTTGCGAAGTATTCTATCCTAACTAATATCGTTAATGAAATCGACTTTCGATTAAGTTATCGCCCATTAAATTATTAGACGCTCGAGGAAGGTCCAATTAAGAAACAAGTAATTGTTGAGAAATATCTATTGCATCAGTAGAAAATAAAGCCATATTTCTGTTTGTCACTTTTAATAAATGAAAACAACAGACAGCTTTTATTTATTAAATGTAACAAAAGGAAACTCGGTTTTGTTTGGCAAGCCAACTAGTTCACAGATGATCCTTCATTAAGAATACCTATCAGTAGCACACCCTCTTTGTTTACTGGATGCATTTTTAAGGTAATTTGCAATTTTGTATTCTTCCCGTGCAAGAAAAAGGGGAAAATAGCCGATCTCACCTCACACTATCATATTAATGGAAAGGACAATGTCTGTACTATATGCTACGATGTGCATACTGTTGATACGATGAACAACAACAACAACAAAAAATAACGTTGCAGAACACAAAAAGATGATGAAAACTCCATTTTCTTATTTTTAAAAGAGGGTTTTAACAGAAAATAAAAGTGAAACGGATTGGGGGAAAAAACAGCTTTTCATTTTTTTTAAACTACTCTACAGAAAATGCATTAACCCTTTACCTAACATGAAAAGCAGACGACACTTGCAAAAAAAAATCTTGTATAACTATTTTTTTTTCATTTTGTGTCTCAAAAACATAGGTTATGACCCCTCATTGGAACGAGCTCAACGAGCTCGTTCCAACGAGGGTCATAACCTATGTTTTGGAGACAAAAAATGAAGAAATAATGAAAATTAATTGAAGATTTTTTAGAATAGCGCTGGCCGGTTTTGACCATTACGTTGGGTAAAGGGTTAAGTTTTGAAATGATTCGCACATCGATGATACAAATTCGCTAACATTTCGACATTTCAGTCTGTATATGAAATTCCCATACTCTTGGTGTTTAATTCGCTGACAACAACAATAACGAAGATTTTCAGCCAGGCAAAATGAATGAAGACTTGCTCAGTTTCCGACTACATCAATTTCATTACATAATGTGTCAAACACCTTTATCCGCGTGGGAGGGATGACATGGGGTTGTTTAGCCTCGCCGTTCAAAATATTGGGGAACGAGCCAACAAGGAGGGCCGGAATCCGGGCACGGGCCAAACTCGGCTCACAGAGTTGAGTTGGAACCGCACTGTCATTTTCTTCCCTGCCAAGTGAACTCAAAATAAGTTCGTTCTTCGTTGGGCGTGATTCCTAATCACTTCATGCCTCGTGAAGGAAAGAATGATTAAAGTAATAACGATTCTTTTATTTACATTTAAAATAAACTGGTTTCCATATTTAACACCTTTAACAGTTTGATTTACATGGCAGAAGATTCATCACCTGGGTTGAGTTATTTTCATCAATTTCAGTTTATCCATAGCCCTGTACTGGCGCTATAGTGCACTTTGAAAATGTCACTGTTGCGGGCTCGCAACAGGAGCTTCATACACCGAGTCTTAACTTTCACGTCTGTGCGTGTCTGCAGCCATGACTGCCGAGGGATCACGACTAGTAATGTTAATTGCCTTGTGTCAAGATAATTCTGATTTGGATTCGGTTTATCCACTTGGTCGGCTAGTTTAGCAAGTCTACATCACATACCTTATACATGTGTCCTTTGATAAAACTCTCCTCGAATTTTCCTGTCCTTTGCAAATCAAAGGTTCATGACATAAATCACAACTTCAAACTGCGCTTCCGTGTCGACTTTTTAGTCGATATTCACAACACTCTGATGCTACAAGAGGCCACTACGCGATCAACCTCTGCGTTCCTATGGTTTAACACTACAATACAATAGCCTACACTCTGAGACAGGTCGATCCTCGCTAACGGCACCTAAACTAAGCCTTTACTTTTGTTCGTAATCTATTAAAAAATTCGGGCCTGTAGATCCTCTACGCCCACCTAAGCTGTGAATAGCGGCATCCAACCGAGTTCCGTGGATTGCCCAGCCATTCCACTCGCACGAGACCCTATTATGGCGTCTCCTAAACGGCAGAAACCCAAGTCTCACTGAACTAGCTTATTCTCCACACTTTATATCTTATCCTGGAATATCAGATAACATTTCGAGATGCCTAAAAATGGCACGCGACATTTCTACAGATAAAATCACCGTGCGCCAATGCATATGCTATCAAGGGTATCTCTAGAAATAATATACTTGATAATTGTGACGATTGGAATTAATTTATAACTGCTAGTCATTGCGAGATTAATTAACTGAAGACAACTTAGAGACATTTTATTGTGACTAGTTATATGCCAAAGAAGTATCCCACTGTGACTCGCCAAAGGCTAATTGTATAATTAAAACATGTGTGCTCACAACACAGAAAGAAGTAATATGTACATATATCTGAACTTGAAAGTCAGGGGAGGGGGCCTCCGCGTTTTTAGACTGGCTTTGCCCTGACATAATATTTCATTACTCCTGTTGTGAGGTAAGGTGAAGCGTAAGGTTCTGGGCGCGAGCGTACTTTCTGTAGCGTTTGAAGAGGAGTAACATATCTGAAATCGCCAGAAAACCTATTTTCTTGGGCTATTGCCGTGCAGCACTGTTGCCGTATCTGTATTATTTAACAAGCAATTGTAAATCATTTAGGTTTGTTCGTTTTCTCTTGTGCTTTATCGGCAATTGCAATTCCTGGGTCAGTGGTGTAGGGTAGGTTTACGGCTGGGGGAGTCGGAATATTCACAGTGGACGGTCGAGCAGCGGGGAGTAACTGTCGCAATCTTCACTACGTGCCCGGAACAAGCTGGGTTAACGTTGGTTGAAGACAAGAGTACCATCAGTATGCACTCTAAAATCAGCTGGGTTTAAAAGCGACTCAAATCAACCGGGTTGAGTGAATGTGAACCCAGTTGGGTTCATATTCACTCAACCCAGTTGATTTGGGTAATTTTTAACTCAACTGATTTTAGAGTGTGTTCTTCAGTACTGTGAATCAAAAGTGATCAGCTTCCCCATCAGATCGCGATCCGGTGGCTACACAGTTATAATTAATTCAAACTCAGAGGAAGGAAATGCAAACACAAAATATATCTAAAGCACAAATAACATATATTCAGAGTTGTCACCCTTCGGTTAGATTCAATAGCAATAGCGATTTGGGGGAAAAAGTAACCGAGTCGCGATCTGGTCGAAATTCTCTGTCCATTTGTAATCATTGTACTGTACGCATTAGCGCACCGCACAACTGTGTTCCCACACTCTCCAATAAATTTTGACAAGCCAAACCAGTGGGATGGGACCATGAATAACAAGCTCCATTTCCTCCGCTCTAATATTATTGATCAATATCCGTCTAGTAACCTCTGTAGAAAAGTCTCTGTTAATTTTACATGATGTCAAATTGCCCACACGACACTTACGCATTCCTTTTTGTTAGAGGGTGATATGCGACCGGAATGTAGTCCCTGTCAGTAGGTGTTGGCAATGGAACACATCCTTTTGTATTGTTAAAATTTTATTCTTATCAGGCGGCAGTACCTTACTGCAGTATATCTTTGAGACTTATTTTGTTTTTATTCTGTTCAGTTCTCACAGACTCATATCTATTCAACGCCTTGCCCCCATAGGCTCAAAATCATGCCAGTACGTATTGTCCTCCTCACAGCGAATTTTGAGGCCGACGAAAGTCACTTTCGCGCGTCTGGAAGTGTCGGTATCGCCCTCCTCGGTCAGCCTTCTTCGCAAGCTGGACATGATAACATCGCTCGATTTCATTCTGCATGTAGTACATGGAGTCAGGCATACATGTGCTTAACTGGTAGAGTGCTGGAAGCCCATAGTTCGGTGAATCGTACTCGGGTGTAATTTTTTCTTTCTTAACGCGTGATTAATTAATTCGACAGGAAGTTACAACCGAGGATTTCCTCAAGCAAATACGAGTGTGACATCATATGCATGCTGAGACACATTGGGATAGATTATCACGATTCGTGTTGTTTCGATTGATGTTCGGAATAAGAAGTTACGAAAGTAGTCTAGTAAATGCGTTTCATAAATTTTGCTATAAAATGGGATATCTTTGGAGATCTTCTACATATTGAAACACTCAATCACTCAGACTCTTCTTTTGACGCGGGGTGCACAAATGTTTGCATATAATAAAACGAGCGAGTTCCTGATGAACCAATGGTATAACGAATAGCAAAAGACAAAGTGAGGAACGCAGAATACACTTCGACCTGAGATGATCCTCCACACAAGGGCACCCACACCGATGTATTTATATATATCAGTGGTGGCCCATGTGCCTTAGGGACGTGGTAGGAATACACTACACAAAGCTATGTTTTGGATTCATCCGCCTCACATCGACACAAATGTACATTTCGGGTCCTATCTAACAAATTTGCCCATGGAGATGAAGCACTGTGTGGGCCCAATAGGGGAATGTGTTAAATAAGGAGCCATAAATGTGCGCTTTTCTCGACTTTAGTTGACATAGTAGAGAAAAATCAAACTGTGGAATCTTTAGGCACATCTTAAGAGTAAAGAGTATCTAAACCCCCTTTATGTTAATTTCCAATGGGGGACTGGTAAAGGTTATTATTATCCCTGGTGGGTGAGGGTGTGAGATGGGGAAATATCACCCGATGGCAAGCCGAGTGACTCGACCAAATATCTTGTCCCGAGGGTGAGATTTTCCCATCAGTGATAATTTTTGTCCGCCACCAAAACAGTCTGACGTCATCAAACGTAATTCAGGGGCACGTGCAACTATATCGAACAATTTTGTTGTCCATTTCTGAAAAAAAACTCATTTGCTTATCGGAAATAGCGCACAAAAGTCCAGTATATGCCACAGGTATATACCACAAAATTAAATCCCAACGCCGGCAAGACAGAGATTAAAGATTTGTAGCGAAATGAACATTGACACATTCCAATGACGTCATTTTGTGAATTCTGCAATGTATTCGCATAACTTTTCGACGGGAATTTTGTGCAACTCGCTCCACTCATAATGGCGTTCATCCAAAAATTTATATAAATAAGTCAAGAGTCCTTTGATTTTGCGGTCTGTGTTTTTGTTTCAATTATCTTCGACAAACGTCCGTCTGCTAATATTTCCGAAACATGACACCATGTTCTTTCTTTACAAAAGAACGTGCGATGATTGAATAGTCCTGCTCTCGTTAAATATGCTAATAAGCCGGTCACGTGGGCCATGTGAGATAGATATCTATCTCACACCGCCTTCTCACATGAGGCACGCATATCTTGTATAGGAAGGCGAGGGGGGGGGGCGGGGGTAGAAAATGTTGGCCCACACTCTATATATCTCCATCACACTCTCAACTATTCTGGTAGAGGTTAGGATCCACTTTGCTCATACACGTAAGTACCGCCTGGCGGGAACCCACCCTACTGTTATGTCAACGTGCAACGTGAATCAGTACGAAATAAATCATACATTCAAAAAGTATTGTATGATTGAATTACTGCCCCTCTCCCACAAATACAAAATGAATTCGCCCATCTGCATTTGATAATACCTCATAAGACCAAGATATTTAGGGAAGCAGGGTTGAAGGGGTTGACAATTCACCATGGTTAGCAACATTGTTTCCACTCTATTATTGTAGTTTATAACACTCGGGTGGATTAAATACCTTTTTTATGTGCGACGTTACGCCACTTTGTATCCCAACTATTTTATAAACCAGTACGTTCACTTCAGCTTAAGGGCAGATCGTAAATTTTGTTCTATGCAAATACAAACAAAACCACGATGAAATAGCTCTCCCATGTATTAAAGTCTGAACCATAAACTGTCTGGCAAAATGTTTAATGTCATGATGAAACACATCGCAGAAACACAATAATGGAGAGAAATGGTTTCTGCTTTGTTGTTCAGAATAATTAATAGCCTCTATTTGAGATCGTAGTTTGTTTTTGCTTTTAGGTCAAAGCTTTTTGTCATACAAGTCCCATTGTTATAAAACATATGTTCGTTCTTTTAATCAAAAAGATGGAAAACTGTGGTCAGCTGTATTTGTTGGAATAAAGTGTGTCTCATAAGACGCCATTCTATGTGAAATATATAGACAATAGTTCACTGCTCGGATTCGAGTACGATTTTTATCCGCGAGTTGGGCGCGCGGAGGATTATTTTACGAGGCGTTAGCCGAATGAAATATACCGCGCGGCCCACGAGAGGATAAAACCGTACTCAAATCAGTACTGTGAACTTTTGTATTTATTTCATTTTTCCTTTGTTGTTTTCCCAAACCAATCCTTTATAATTGATTCAACTTAACCGATTTGTAAATAAAATAAAAAAATAGTCCGTCATCACTAAGGGTGGGATAGAATGCTGAAGTGGAATACAATTTTCGGCGGGTGGGTGTGGGAACACGATTTGTTTTGGGGGAAGAAAAACGAATTGAAATAAAATAAATGGCCTGTGTGCATTGAATTTGATACTAACCAAAGCTTACCGTGCGTCAATACAGTGGAGCACATTCTCTTACACTGGGCGTATTTTAATCTTGTCAGGCGGCGACATTTTAAAAGGCGTCTCTGAGAGTATCACAGTACTAAATATTTTCCAAGAATTCTTCTGCCCTGTTTGGGAAAGAGTCCGGGCCCATGCAAGTGGGAAAATGTACGTCATGGTGCTCCAATTGGGAATTTATTTTGGAGTGGAAGAAGCATACAAAAACTGTAACAAAAATAGTACATTACAGTTGAACAGAGAACATTAAGACTGATACCTAAGCAGTTGCATGTATACTACAGATACGTTTTACAACAAACAGTTACATGAAATCATGTTCATTCCAGTCCCTGTAATCTCTTACCAAAGTGTTCTTAAACTATTAAAGAATAACTTATCATTTGCCTTTGAATTAATGTTCGGAACTGGGTTGTCATGAGGCCTCAGAAAACCGATGGTTTTCTGAGGCCTTACGACTACCAAGTTCAGAACACCATTTGTGCATAAATTTTCTGTTCCAGCGAGGATTGATATTGGGAAATATTTGGAGTTGAAAACTGGGAAAATTATTCCTAAATGCCATTCAGGAAAGGGATCTATATTTGACGCCCGTAGACACCCAAACTGGAATTGAGAATTGGGAAATGCATGTCTAAATGGCATTGGGAAAGGGTCCCATATTCGGCCTCTGTTGACAGCGAAAAGAAATCCATGTTTTCTCACAGGCGACCATCATAACAATTATGTGAAAACAAATTTGATTGCATCACTTAAAATTGAATATTAAAATACCTACATGAAGTGCCGGCCTTCACACAACTTTCTCTGTCCAGAAACAAATAAGAGAAATATTTCAATAGGAAGTGAATTACCGCCCTTGAACACATTTCCAACAAAAATACACAAAGAGTTAACTCCATTTTTGGGCCCGGAAAATACTCGGATCGTCTCCTTTTTCTTATGGAGTATTCGACGTTGATGTAAAAATCTAATAAAATGATTTAACAGTTTTCTGAAACAATAAGTTTTTTTTCTGTCACCCTTATTTTCGAAAATTGCATCATATCCGAGTGCAACACATCAAGGCAGATAACTGGGAACAATCTATTTTCTACAGCTGTTCCTCAATTTTATGGCATGAACGAGGAAATCAACATTTTTAATATATTTAAAATTGCTTTCAATCTTTAAAATTAGATTTCATATTTATACCACGTCTTGATTTCCATAGTGTTGTTTACCTTACCTATATCATTAACCATCACTGTTATCACTTCTTATTTCCACACCATTCCAGTGTTATTATTTCTTAATTTTAAATCCCCCCCCCCCCCCCCCTAATGAGCTCCGTACTAAAAGCTCTGAAGTAAACAAAAACTGATCAAATTAGGTAGCTGAAACCTCGAAGGCTACTCGGGAGAGATGGGAATTGAGTTTTGTTTTGTTGTTTTGAAGTCGTCTTGGCTTACGGAAGCCTTGATATGCGCTGACAATGAGTTCCAGAATCGTGGACCTACGAAGGAGAAGGCCCTGGTGTTCATCAAGATGGAACGGGAAAAAGGAACAAGAAGTTTGAACTGTTTGGATGAGCGGAAATTCCCTTTTGTTGATTGAACAGTGAAAAGGTTTTGATGATATTGTGGAACCGATCCATTAATTCACTTAAAGACCAACACCAAAACTTTGAAAGTGATACGTTGTTGAACAGGGATCCAGTGTAGCTTATGAAGCAAAGGAGTTATGTGCTCATAGCGTCTGGATCCCCTAATAATACGAACGGCTGTGTTTTTGTATGTTTTACAGCTGCTTTGCAATGAGAGAGATCGCGGTAGACCTACACGCACTGAATTAGAGGAATCCAAATGTGCAGAAATAAAGGCATGTACGAGCGTTTCCAAAGATTTGTGAGTCAAATAACGTTGAAGATTTATAATATGCCTAAAACAACGCTTGCAAATTGCATCAGTACTTGCTTCCATCGAAAGACGTGAATCAAATATTATCCCAATGTTGCGAGCACTATCTGATTCTATTTGTTTTGAGTTGCCAATCTCTAAAGATTTAATTTGAAAATCAGAAGGAATTTCGGTGCGAGATATAACCAACACATCTGCCTTATCATCATTCATTTACAACCTTTGACCAACCATCCAGTCTCGCACCTTTTTAACACATTTTTGCATCATTTCCACTGACTTCTGCGATTCAGACTCACTAAGTGCACTAAAAGACACATGCAGCTGGCTATAATCGGTGCAGAGATGGTATGGAATGCCTCCATCCCTCAGCATTTGGCACAATCAGGCAGTATATAACGTAAATAACATATGGCCCAGAAGTGAGCCCTGTGGAACACCACATACAAGGGATTTTGTATCTGATTTCGTCTTTAAGATAGAAACCTTTTGCTTTCGTAGTGAAAGGTAAGATTCAAACCCTTCCAGAACTGTTCCTGCTATTCCTAGTTGACGTAACATGGATAGAAGCAGAGGATGATTTACCGTGTCAAAAGCTACCAAGAGATCCAACAAGACCCAGGGAACCGACTTACGTTGACCTACCGAACAAATTATGCCATTACAGACTCTCAAACGGGCAGTTTCTGTACTGTGGTTTAGCTGATAAACCGATCGATATGGTTCAAGGGGATTATTACTTTGGAGGTAATTCCGAAGTTGTTTAGCTAATATTTAGCTACTATCTTTTCGGGAACTTTTGATACAAAAGGTAAATTAGAAACTGGCCTATAGTTTTTCAAGATATCATGATCAAGAGAAGGTTTCTTTATAAGTGGAGATACTAATGATAATTTAAGGTATGATGGTACATGGCCTTCTTGGAAAGATGCCTGGGTGATGCTAGCAATAACCGGAGATATACAATCTATTGCAACTTTAGCCAGAAATGTAGAGATGGGGTCCAGCCCATTAGTTTACAGGGATTTGACAAGATGAGCTTCGTCACCTCAGGTACACTCACTTGTTCAAAAGTGGACCAACTTGAATTTACAGACAGATCATTAGAAGTGGGTACAACCTTACTTGCAATGCTCTTGTCTGTTAACTCCACCTTATTTATAAAATAGTTTCCAAACCGGTTGGCCAATTCTATTACTGATGTATGTTCTAGAAAAATACCAATCTTACGATTTTCTAAGAGGTCATTGGTAAAAATAGTGCCTTACTGTCGGTACAAACATCAAAACGTTCATTGTAGTATGAGCGTTTAGCGGCCTCGATTAGTCGATTTGTGATTACATTTTAATTACAAAACATTTCAAGGTGAATTGTTAATTTGGTTTTGTTGAACAGTCTCTCCAGTCTTCGCCGGTTTTGCTTATTTTCTTTTATTTCCCTTGTAAACCGTTTGACATTTTCATGAATTTTGAAAGTTTTCACCTTCAAAAGAGCATGGTGGTCCAAAAGTTGAGACAACACAGTGTTGTATTGACGAACGACATTGGTCGAGCCTTGAGATGAATCAATGGTCATCAATGGAGAAGACACAATATCACTCTTCAACTTGCCAATGCTGATTTTCTTAAGATTCCTTATCTGACATGAGGATGGTTTGAGATGTGGTTTGGTGAACCTGAGTGAAGCCAGAACAGCAAAATGTCCAAAAATGGGAGAGGCCCATGTGTTAATGCTCCGAATCAGTGCTTCATCGCATGATCTGGTAAAGATCAGATCCAAGGTATGACCCTTGATATGTGTTGGTACGTCCACATGTTGTGTGTATCCGAATGAGCTTGTTAAATCTAGGAATTGTTCTATCATCACTCCGATCCACATGAAAATTGAAACCAACCATGAGCAAATTGTCACTATATGACGAATGTTCCGAAAGGAAATCCGGAAACTCCTATAAAACTGTTTTACTGTAAGCTGGTTTGCTTTCGAGGATGAGGTCTGTATATTATGACTAGATGGAATGCAATTGCACTCGACACCAAACAATCTAGAATTTCAAAAGAGCAAGGTTTCATTTGGGTGAATTTTGAGTGCTTCACTTTTAGCCCACCGTGGGTTAGAAGTGCCATACCCCACCCCTGCTGCCACGTGCTTTATGTATGATGCTGTACCCTGTCGGTACCAGCTCGGAAAAAGCACGCTGGTCTGTATTATCACCATGTAACCGGGTTTCTGTAGGGACAACCAAATCGAGGTCATTATCCTCAATAAAATGCCTAATGTCCCCGGCCTTTTTAGTTGTTGAGCTTACATTGTATAGGGCCAAATTAGTTAGTGTTATTGAAGTGGTAGAATTCTGCGTCTCCGTATCTATATAAATTAAATTCTATTTATTAACCCCTTTCCTTGAGAGAATTTAGGGTGTAGCTCCTTCCTAGCCTGAACACAAAAGATATTGTACACCCTACTCGTGTGTCTATGATGGTGCTTCAAACAAACTCAGGTCTCGAAGAAGCCCCAATTGTTTCATTGTTTTATAGTCAGGACTGTTATATGACCTATATTAGAATTCAAGTTTCCAATGCCTTACAGTTCAGCTGAGCTATATTTAATAACAGCCATTATTACAATGTGATTATCTGCAGTTGAGTAAAAAACTTTCACACTCAACAGTGTTGATGAGTGCTCACAGATGCTGACGTGGCGTTAAGCACCAATAAACAAATAAATATACCGAGGTGACAATCGAATATAATATGCCCTGTCATCATTTCCTCTCAGACATTTGTGATAATTATACGTTTTGTAATTTTTGAAGAAACGATTCAGTTTGCTCCCCACAGAAGAGATGAATGATAGCAACAAAGCGTGAGCTTTTAAGTTTGCTAGATTATCTAACCTTCACATGAGAAATACAGAGATTGCCGATCAGGAACGTGGCGACAGGGGGTGGAGGGGGGGGGGGGGTGTCAATCTCCCCCACCAATCCTGGCAAAAATTTCCTATAGTTGTAAATTCGCAGGGCAAGTCATGAGTAGCTGGACATTCCATCTATCTGGATTTTAGTGCTTCTTTGGTGATGTCTCCTTTACTTCCCAAAATTCCAGCTCGGTTTCAAATCGGCAAAAATTCCAACTGTTACTATTTACAACTATAGTGTACGCAATATCGAGCTTCATAAGTACGCATAGTACCTTTACTTATCGTAATAATAAAAATCCTCGAAATGCACTTCAAGAAAAATAACATCATGTAAAATTGTTATCCTGAGTTAATTCCATCATTCACAGTTACGAAATGAAGAAACATCAAAATGTGATCATTTCTGCATAAGATCTGATTGAATGTTAGGACAGTGTGAATTGCTCAGAGCTCTCAGCATGAGCATTTGTTTAGCACATATTCAATTCCCAAAGTAATACCAAAATACTAATAACCTGATAATTCTATCATGAATGCGTTGTCATTTCAGTTACTAGAATCTATTTTATGCCCCCTTTCATGGCTTCATTTTCTAAATTTTTCTCGGTAGTGAATTTCTAACTTGGGGGGAGGGGGGTTCCACGATCCCGGTCCCTCCCTAGTTGGAAATTCACTACCTTACACCCCTCTAGCCACGACCCTGTTGCCGACAATGTATTATAAGCTTTATCACACACCTATTACTTTTCCTCCAGTGCAATATTTACAAATCCGCACTTAACACGTGTTCCATACGGGGTTCAGTTGACGGAATATTTTTCCAACTGACGTCAAGAATAAATCAAAAGAACTAAACTCTGCCAATTTTCGTAATCGGCCAATCCAAATGTCGATTCTGATCCAGATCAATTCGGAATTGGCATCCGTTGAATTGAATGGCAATTGAAAAATAACAATAAAGTTTTAAAGTTTGAAATGTTCTGTGTGTGATGTTTGAATTTTTAAATTAATGGATTCTATGCCATAGAGGCGTGTAGTAAACACAGAACGCAACGATGTCTGAATGCTTTCGTCAATGCAGCACTCGTGCCTTTGAAGAAGGTTAGAACTCGAGGCAGCGCCTCTCATTCTATAGGATAGTTATGCATAATAGCTACAGTAAGCATGCATGACAGTATCCAGTAGGTATATAAATGTGAATGTACTGGGGAGGGGAGGAAAGCGTGCAGATACAAAATAGAACGACTACATGTCAGAGCGACATTAGTGAACCGATGCTGACTCAGATATCTGACAGGTACTGATTGGTTGACACTGGATCCTGATTTTAGGATAATACAGAAAAAGCCAGAAATGATAGACACTTTGTCCTGAGGTGTGCAAACTGTAGGAACAACACCGCCTTTCAATTTGCGTCCCACACAAGAGTTAAATGAAGAGAAATAAGAGGTTGTTGGCAGTGCATTATAGGAACCCCAAGCGGGCCGTAGGCCCGCAAAGGGTTCCACATACCCAGTCAGATAAATGTGTTCCAGAACAGAATTCTCTATAGCCGTCAATGTGATTTTTGAAGTGGACAGTAAATTTCAGTGAAAAAACACGTAACTTCCGGTGTCGAATTGCCCATGCAATTGCAATTGGCCTGTCCCCCTCTGGGAATCAAATGTTTTTTGTTTCTCCTCAAAGCTTTGCGTGATACATTGGCCTACATATCTACACTTCAGGGGTAACCAGGCCTTCTCAACCGAGAACCGCGACAAATCAGCGGCCGGCCAAAGTGTTCCTATTATTACTCGAGTTCTGTCCTTCTGGAGGTTTGTCAATATGCTCAGCTGATGATCTCGTCATTTCAGATCGAACTCTCAGTCCTGATTTCGTTGCAGCTTGTCTGCCAGTGATAACCTTAATCGAAAAAAACGTACATATGACCGATAATATAACTGATAATTGTTGTTATATTGGTGCGATTGTATACAGATATGCAAGGACACGTACCTCGTGAAATATCAAGATGAACAGAAACTCAGTTGTTGAATTATCCGAATGTTAAGGTGTTGTAAAAGTAAGGAAAAGTTTGCTTGAAAAAAGGGTATACGGACGGACGTTTCGTCCGCAAGCCGAGTCGTCCGCTTGTCAAGGAAAATATTGTCTGCACATTTTCTACATTTCGATCAAGACACTCACCCCCTACTAACGTGTGACATTTCCCCAGATTAAGCCCAATATTCTCACATATAAAGCCTCCTGGTGTTGTATTTATGTTAAGAGTGTGATGTACAACATCATCTTTAAGGTTTGAAACACAAATGATGTCATATATTGGCTGATATATTGATATGTTTTTAAAAAATTGCACAAGTTGGAAATGCACATTTTTGGTGCACTCAAGAGACTCACCCACCCCCACATCACGTCTTGCAAATTTTTGGTCCCCCCCAGGACCCCCTCCCCCCCCCCCCCCCCCCCAGGACCCCCCTCCCCCTGGAATAATTGCAACATTATAAGATTATGTTACGGAACTTAATATAAGTTTTGATGCATTTCTTAATATAATTATAACATGTTTTGATGTGTTTCTTAATATTATTAATTCCTATAATACATTTGCTAATAATTTTGTGATTATTCATTGTAAAGCGCCGGTGATGCTCTTCCAAGAATAATTGCAAAATTATAAGATTATGTTGCAGAATTTAATAAACCATAAATTTTGATGCGTTTCTTAATATAATTAATTCTTATAATACATTTGCTAATAATTTTGCTATTATTCATTGTAAAGCGACGGTGCGCCTCGATGAATACTTGCAAAATTATAAGATTATGTTGCAGAACTTAATATAACAAATTTTGTTGCATTTCTTAATATAATTAATTCTTATAATACTTATGCTAATAATTTTGCAATTATTCACTGTAAGGTTCTAGTGGAGCTCTTCAATGAAAAATTGCAAAATTATAAGATTATGTTGTGGAACTTAATATAACGTGCATATACTTTAAGAACTTTTACTGTAATAATATAATTTTTATTGGTAATCCATTGAATAAACATTAAAATTTATTAGATGGCTGGATAGTTTATTTTGTTCTGACATTTCTGTTTTCAGAATTTCATACACATATATGAAATTTAATGCAAGGAGGTACATTAAGATATATTACAATGGAGGTACATTAAGATATATTACAATAGGTAATATACAATAAATTATACAATAAAATTATTATATAAATAAAAAATGATTCAAAATGCAATACTTGAATACTTTCCCCCAGCGAACGAGTTTTGGACGTGTTGGGTATAATTGTAGAGACGACTTGGGTAAAATTGCAGCGGACGATTTGGTTTTCAGACGAAATGGGTGTAATTCGAAAAAGTGATACTGATAGGTTGCTTTCAGTCCCGTTAGAAACCAGAACAAAGTAATAATGTGTTACTTTTTGGTGCATCTGTATTTCTGAACAGTGCTTCGTAGTTTCAAAAACTAAAAAATGGAAAATAATAACCCTTTTGGATATTTACCGCCATTGAAAATGTCATGTCAACTTTTTTCGGGAACTGGGGGAATCTTCAGCCTGGGGAGAACTAGGCCCAGGGAAGAATCATCCAAAAGAAAAGCAGTACACATCTGTTAGGATATTTTAGATACGCTACGATATTCGTTTTAACTCCTGAAAATAATTCTTAAAAAAAATATTAATAGATTGTTCGATATTTATTGAAAAAATATTAATATAATATATCGTCGAGCAATTATCTCTGCAGTAAATTCACATTCAATGTGTTCTGTAATAGGGCCTAATTAACGTCTCTCATTTGTTAGAATGATATCCAATCACTTCAACTCCAAGTCATTTCGTCCTCTGGTCAATTCGACCTCAAAGTCATCTCTGTCCTAGTCACTTTGGTCCCTTGGTCATTTCGGCACCATTTTAAGTGTAGAGATCTATAAAGATCAGTGCATAGTTCATGTTTAGAAATAATGGGTAATTACCTTTATTAAGTAATGTTCAGTTATTTGTATTTACACGGTGTACAGAACAGTTATACATGACATTAAAAATTATCCATGTGTTCAATTTTACATACATTTAAGATGCTATCTGCATAAGTAAGAGAAATTATTTTACTTTGAAATTTTGCAAAGTACCGGCATATGCAGTCATTTATTCATATTGTTATGCACAATTCCTAGTCACCTTCCAGTTTGAGGTTCACAGGGTTTCTTTTTCTTTTCTCTTTTTCTGAAACAACCACCAAACTGCGATTTTGATACTACAATAAATATGTCCACATTTTCTAAAACACAGAGCAGAATCCTTGTAGTTAATGCGCAATTCCTAGTCCCCTTCCAGTTCGATGTCCACGGGGGTCTGATCCCAGTGCCCCACTTCCAAGGCGTACACTCAAACCAAATCACATTACTTACCCTCGCTTCCGGCTCTCAAAAATTCATAAGCAAATAAAATTATTCAGGTCACAAGTGATTTCAAATCCCACATAGTCCATGTGCATCTTCGACATGCTGAAACTTTTCTTTTATTTATTCATCATGAAAGAAAATCTACTAGACATATATCATGTATACCTAATTGAGAGATATATATGTTGAAAAAAAAATAAATAGAAAAATGTTAAAATTCAAACAATATTTGAAAATATTTAAAGAGGCCGAAATGACCTGGTATATTGGGGCTGAATTGACCTGAGGCTGTAATGACTGGGGCCAAAATGACTTGGGCCAAAGTGACTGGAATTCGTGAGAATTGCATCCAAACTGTCCTCCAACAATTTGACCCAAACTGGATACTAATCTAACCCAAACCATCCTTTGGCAATTTGCCCCAAACTGTTCTCCAGCATAGGGACACATGATTCTTATTGATTTATTTATTGGGGTTTAATGACACTTCGATAGCCAGGGTCACTTCATGTCAGACAGTTTTACAGGTGGGAAAAGCCAGAGAGAACCACAGAGCAATTACAAACATCTAACGTACAAACAGCACACACGCTGGGTTAGCATTGGTTGAAGACAAGTGTACGTACGATTGACATGCAGTATGCCTTGGTACGCAATGGTACTACGTGGGCAGTGGGAATGAAGTGTATTGCCCAAGGAAACAAAATGGTTGCCACAGGTGGTATTTGATAGAGGACCCTTTGGCTTGCAGCCTTCACCTCTAAGTACTGAGCCCTTTAACCTTCAAAACTGTATAGTACCAGCTAAAACATTTTGTAGAATGACCACATAAAAATTTCACAAGTACATAGTTTCATTATTAGGTTGTGATAATTGTTTTTGCTGTACAGTGGAACCCTGTTAATTGAAGAGCCACTTTGCCAATAACATTATTCAATTAGCAGGAGTATTCAATTAACAGGGATTGTGTCACTTTCCTGTATTCCAGAGATAAACTTAGCATTTATTCTATTATATTTTGTTTGACAGAGCTCCATGAGCTCTGTCAAACAAGATATAATAGATTAAATGCCTGTATTGAATGTACTGAGGCCAAATTGGTCTATAACCAAAGGAAAACTGGGAAGAGTCAGGGCAATTTCTCAACATGTTACAAGATTTTTTATTCAATTAACAGGAGATTACTCTATAACCTATATTCAATTACCAGGTCAAATTTGTACTGGAGGTAAATGGTTTTGTGTTGGGAAATTATATTCTATTAACAGGGATACAGTTAAAACTAGAAGTCCTAACATGAAATGCGCACAAATAGCACGTCGATTTGCGCGTTAATCTACGCGTTATGACCATAGTAAGGCTATCATATTCTGTACATATGGCCTGTGCACAAGCAATGTTTCAGCCAATGGACCTCCGGGTAACCCGGAGGTCCATTGGCAGAAACATTGCCTATGTTTACTATGAGTAATCAGGAGAACCTGCCATGCTTTGGATGCCATTCGATATGGCAATTGCGCGCAATTCCTTCGCGCATTTAAGCCTAGATAAGCGCACAATTCGGGACAGGACTTCTAGTTTCAACTGTATACAATTAAGATATATCCAATTAAGTGGGCACAACTGTATAACCCCCCCCCCCCCCACCCCCCACCCCCCACACACACACCCCCAATCAAAACCATCATTCAAAGGTCTTGGATTCAGCAAATTTGATTTCTTTATTTATTGGGTTTAACCCTTTACCTAACATGAAAAGCAGACGACACTTGCAAAAAAAATTCTTGAATAACTAATTTTTTTCATTTTTTGTCTCAAAAACATAGCTTATGACCCCTCATTGGAACGAGCTCAACAAGTTCGTTCCAATGAGGGATCATAACCTATGTTTTTGAGACAAAAAATGAAAAAAATAATGAAAATTAATTGGCGATTTTTGAGAATAGCGCTGGCCGGTTTTGGCCGTTACGTTGGGTAAAGGGTTAACAACAATTTTTACAGCCAGGGCCACCCAACAGTTTTACTGGGGGAGGAACCCAGCCAGAGCACCCAGAGAGAACTACCGAGCAACAATGACAAGCAACTGTCAGCTTCTCAACATTGTAACTCCAAGCAAGCAGGGTTAGCATTGGTTGAAGACAAGTGCACCATCGATGTGCAGTACGCCTTATTTCAGTTGCCGCAATTGGGATTCGAGCTGAGAACCTCTCACAGCTTGTTTTGGGAAGGTTTTGTTTGTTCCAGCTTCATTAAGGTTTGTTTCATATCGCACTTGTAATTTTGTCATAATTAGTAATCATAAATCCTTAACATAAAACAATTGAAAAAATGCATAGAATATTTAAAAAAAAAAATTCTGTGAGGATTTGACCTCAAGAGGTGATGACATTCGACAACGACTGAGACCGAATATTCTAAGAAAAAGTATGAGGGCTGAATCTTCCTGTGACTGAATCTTCATGAACCCCTTTTTTCAAACTAAATTACCCATTACTTATAAAGCACCATAACTAAGGCAAAAACAATACTATGAAATTTCCAAGTCTGACATTCTATAAATTCCAAATAAATTTACACAAATTATATAGCAAAATGAAGGATGTGGTGTATAGTATGTGTGCATCTCATACACTGACACACAGTTGCCATCAGACATCAGCGGATCCGGAAAGTGTGCTATCGGTACCATATTTGTACCATAATTGATAATAATAAAATAATATATCAAAAGAACAACAAACACAGGAATTCAAAATGCAGCCTCAAGACAGCATGGTGGTGAATGCCAATGCTGTCCCATTGTCCTTGAAAGGGGGAGTCCTTTAAAAAATAGGTTTTTGTTTTGTGATACTCTGGATACTCCCCATTTTTAGCTCAGCTTTGACAAAGTCATATTTAAGGTTGTGTCATAGCCCGTTGTCCGTCTGTTTGGGAACAACAATTCAATACGACTCGGGCTTCCGTCTGTTTGGGAACAACAATTCAATACAACTCGGGCTAGAGCTTGTATTTATGAACCGATCTTTACGAAACTTCTTGGGTACCTTTGTTATCACCGTGGGACGAGAATGAGTGTTTTTGGGTGCGGTCCAAAATGCAAGATGGCCTCCAGCAGCCATTTTGTACAGAAATTAGTGGAATCAGTTTTTTTGTACAGAACTTCTGTATGAAAGTTCTGATTTGAACAAATTTTTGTATGAATGTTTAGTAACATGGAGTACATCATATATAATACAGGTTTTTTTCTTTTTTCTCGTGCTGAAATTATGCAAATTAGATGAACTTATTCAGTGCTACTTACATGTATACCCAGTAAGTGCACATGCCAATACGGCTCGGGCTAGGCTGTATTTATGAACTGATCTTCATGAAACTTCTTGGGTACCTTTGCTATCACCTTGAGATGAGAATGAGTGTTTTTGGGTGCGGTCCAAAATTCAATATGGCTACCAGTGGCCATTTTGTACCGAAATTAGGTACAATCAGTTTTTTGTACAGAACTTCTATACAACTTGGGCTAGAGGCCGTAATTATGAATCGATCTTTACAAAATTTCTTGGGTACCTTTGTTATCACCATGGGGTTAGAATGAGTGTTTTTGGGGGGAGTCCAAAATTCTAGATGGCCGCCGGCAGCTATTTCGCACTGAAAATGAAATTACTGCAATCAGTTTTTTGTACAGAACTTCTGTATGAAAGTTCTGATTTGAATAAATTTGTGTATGCTTGTTTAGTAACATGGAATACATCACATAAAATACAGGTTTTTTTCTTGTACAGAAATTATGCAAATTAGACAAACTTTGATTTATTCAGTACTACTTATACACAGTAAGTACACATGTCAATACGGCTCGGGCTAGGGGCTGTATTTATGAAACGATCTTCACCAAGCTTCTTGGGTACCTTTGTTATCACCTAGGGACGAGAGTGAGTGTTTTGGGGTGCGATCCAAAATTCAAGATAGCTGCCAGAGGCCATTTTGTACCAAAATTAGATACAATCAGTTTTTTGTACACAACTTCTATACGGCTCAGGCTAGAGCCCGTATTTATGAACCAATCTTTACGAAACGTCTTGGGTACCTTTGTTATCACCGAGGAATGAGAGCGAGTGTTTTTTGGTGCAGTTCGAAATTCAAGATGGCCACTAGCAGCCATTTTGTACCAAAATTAGTGCAATCAGTTTTTTGTACAGAACTTCTGTATGAAAGTTCTGATTTGAATAAATTTTTGTATGAATGTTTAGTAACATGGAATACATCACAAAAAACACTGTATAATACAGGTTTTTTTCTCTTGCAGAAATTATGCAAATTAGATGACCTTTGATTTATTCAGTGCTTCTTATACACTGTAAGTGCACATGTCAATACTTAGCTCTAAGCTGGAGGCTGTATTTATGAACCGATCTTCATGAAACTTCTTGGGTACCTTTGTTATTACCTTGGGATGAGAACAAGTGTTTTTGGGTGCGGCCCGAAATTAAAGATGGCTGCCGGCTTTCACACTGTTGCTTACTGAGGTGAAGCCACTTTACCATTAGCAAGCTACCTAAAAAATACCAAAGGGAAGATTTTTCAGTGCACTCTTATTACTTCAGTGCCCATAATTCTCAAATATGGCATTAAAACCAATCACATACTTATACTGCTTAAATCTATTCACATAATCAGAATACACCATCAGGGGTGCATTAGCTCAGTAGGTAGAGGTGCAGACTGCAAGCTGAGAGATCCTCGGTTCGAATCCACCTGCGGCAACAGCTTTGTGTCCTTGGGCAAGACACTTCACCCCCACTACCCATGTGGGGGCAAGGTATGCTGTGTACTAAGGCATACTGCATGTTCTTGGTGCACCTGTCTTCGAACAAGGCTAACCCAGCTTGTGTAGTATGTTGGGGAGCTCACAGTTGCTTGCCATTGCTCAGTGGTTCTCCTGGGGTACTCTAGTTTCCTCCATCCATAAAACTGCCATGGTCACAATAAGCTGTTGTGCAGATAAATGTGACCTTAAACACCAATAAATAAATAATAAAAAGAACACACCACCTCATACCCGTTTAGACTCTCCAGTTTTCATTCACCTTGGTATCCCTCGGTTTGCCTTGGTGTTTAGTATGCCCGCCAGAAAAGGAGTGATTTCTTTTTCTAAAAGAGCAAAACAAGAAACAGTAATTTTTAACAGGTAGTAACGAAATAAGTTTCATGAAACGCACAATTTTATCTTAGTTGATAGCTGAAAAAATGCAGGGTGATATTTGCAAATCTTATTTTATTACTGGCACCAGGTACTGGTAATGAAAATTGTTGTTTGTCATCAATACTTGATCAAGTTTCAGACAAAGCACATTATACTATTCCAGTTTGTTAGCGACTGGACATAAGCGCACAATTTGATGTTGGTTTACCACTATATAATGGTGCTTAGCCAGGAAATCTAAGTTACATGTAGGGGCAAGAGTAATATCTAGTGGGAGTGGGGCCGGGTAATAAAGAATATGATGCACAGAATCACCTGAGCCACATAGCAGTGAGATAAGGGTGAGGACAAGAGGGTGTGTGACCCTCTCATCGATGGAGGGGTCGGGTGCACCTACCCCCCACTCCCCCACCCCCCCCCAAAAATTGAAATTCAAGACAGTAAAACACAATTACCTTGACTCTGTGTCCATTTGTGTCCATAATAAGTTGCGAACAAGGATAAATATCTTGATATTAAAATGTCTTTTGGGATGTTCATTATATGGGTTAACAGGAGAGAGGGGTGGGGGCATGAATGAAATTGGGGACCGAATATTCTCAGAAAAAGTATGAGGGCTGAATCTTCCTATGACTGAATATTCATGAACCCCTTTTTTTCAAACTAAATTGCCCATTACTTATAAAGCACCATAACTAAGGCAAAAACGATACTATGAAATTTACAAGTCTGAAATTCTATAAATTCCAAACAAATTTACACAAATTATATAGCAAAATGAAGGATGTGGTGTATAGAACCCCAAAAGTATGTGTGCACCTCACGCACTGACACACAGTCGACATCAGACATCAGCGGTTCCTGAAAGTGTGCTATCGGTACCATATTTGTACCATAACTGATAATAATAAAATAATATTTCATTAGAACAACAAACACAGGAATTCAAAATGCAGCCTCAAGGCAGCATGGTGGTGAATGCCAACACTGCCCCATTGTCCTTGAAAGGAGGAGTCCTTTACAAATAGGTTTTTGTTTTGTGATACTCTGGATACTCTCCATTTTTAGCTCAACTTTGACAAAGTCAAATTTAAGGTTATGTCATGGCCCATTGTCCGTCTGTTCGGGAACAGCAATTCAATACGGCTCGGGCTAGAGGCTGTATTTATGAACCGATCTTTACGAAACTTCTTGAGTACCTTTGTTATCACGTGTGACGAGAACGAGTGTTCTTGGGTGCGGTCCAAATTCAAGATGGCCTCCAGCAGCCATTTTGTACAGAAATTAGTGCAATCAGCGTTTTTGTACAGAACTTCTGTATGAAAGGTCTGATTTGAATAAATTTTTGTATGAATGTTTAGTAACATGGAGTGCATCACATATAATACAGGTTTTTTTCTCGTTGTGAAATTATGCAAATTAGATGAACTTTAATTTATTCACTGCTACTTACATGTATACCCACAGTAAGTGCACATGTCAATACGGCTCGGGCTAGGCTGTACAGTATTTATGAACTGATCTTCATGAAACTTCTTGGGTACCTTTGTTATCACCTTGGGATGAGAATGAGTGTTTTTGGGTGCAGTCCAAAATTCAAGATGGCTACCAGTGGCCATTTTGTACTGAAATTAGGTACAATCAGTTTTTTGTACAGAACTTCTATACAACTTGGGCTAGAGGCCGTATTTATGAACCGATCTTTACGAAATTTCTTGGGTACCTTTGTTATCACCATGATGATAGAATGAGTGTTTTTGGGGGGAGTCCAAAATTCTAGATGGCCGCCGGCAGCTATTTTGTACTGCAATCAGTTTTTTGTACGGAACTTTTGTATGAAAGTTCTGATTTGAATAAATTATTGTCTGATTGTTTAGTAACATGGAATACATCACATAAAATACAGGTTTTTTTCTTGTACAGAAATTACGCAAATTAGATGAACTTTGATTTATTCGGTGCTACTTATACACAGTAAGTACACATGTCAATACGGATTGGGCTAGGGGCTGTATTTATGAACGGATCTTCACCAAGCTTCTTGCATACCTTTGTTATCACCTAGGGACGAGAATGAGTGTTTTGGGGTGCAATCCAAAATTCAAGATGACTGCCAGTGGACATTTTGTACCAAAATTAGGTCCAATCAGTTTTTTGTACACAACTTCTATACGGCTCAGGCTAGTGGCCGTATTTATGAACCGATCTTTACGAAACGTCTTGGGTACTTTTGTTATCACCGTGGGATGAGAGCAAGTGTTTTTGGGTGCAGTTCGAAATTCAAGATGGCCACTAGCAGCCAATTTGTACTAAAATTAGTGCGATCAGTTTTTTGTACAGAACTTCTGTATGAAAGTTCTGATTTGAATAAATTTTTGTATGAATGTTTAGTAACATGGAATACAGTTAAAACTAAAAGTCCTGTCCTGAAATGCGCACAAATAGCACGTTGATATGCGTGTTAATCTACGCGATATGACCATAGTAAGGCAATCAAATTCTGTAAATATGGCCTGTGCACAAGCAATGTTTCAGCCAATGGACCTCCGGGTAACCCGGAGGGCCACTGGCAGAAACATTGCCCGTGTTTGCTATAAGTAACCAGGAGAACCTGCCGTGCTTTGGATGCCATGCGATATGACAACTGCGCGCAATTCATACGCGCAATTAAGCCTAGATAAGCGCACAGTTCGTGACAGGACTTCTAGTTTTAACTGTACATCACAAAAAATACTGTATAATACAGGTTTTTTTCTCTTGCAGAAATTATGCAAATTAGATGACCTTTAATTTATCGGTGCTACTTATACACTGTAAGTGCACATGTCAATACACTAAGTCTGGAGGCTGTATTTGTGAACCGATCTTCATGAAACTTCTTGGGTACCTTTGGTATCACCTTGGGATGAGAACGCGTGTTTTTTGGGTGTGGCGGCCCGATATTAAAGATGGCTGCCAGCTTTCACACTGTTGCTTACTGAGGTGAAGTCACTTTACCATTACCAAGCTACCTACTAAATACCAAAGGGAAGATTTTTCGGCGCACTCTTATTACTTGAGCACCCATAATTCTCAAATATGGCATTAAAACCAATCACATACTAGTACTGCTTAAATCTATTTACATAATCAGAATACACCATCAGGGGTGCATTAGCTCAGTAGGTAGAGGTGCAGACTGCAAGCCGAGAGATCCTCGGTTCGAATCCCACCTGCAGCAACAGCTTTGTGTCCTTGGGCAAGACACTTCACCCCCACTACCCATGTGGGGGCAAGGTATGCTGTGTACTAAGGCATTCTGCATGTTCTTGGTGCACCTGTCTTCGAACAAGGCTAACCGTGCTTGTGTAGTATGTTGGGGAGCTCACAGTTGCTTGTCATTGCTCAGTGGTTCTCCTGGGTACTCTAGTTTTCTCCATCCATAAAACTGCCATGGTCACAATAAGCTGTTGTGCAGATAAATGTGACCTTAAACACCAATAAATAAATAATAAAAAGAACACCCCACCTCATACCCGTTTCTCTCCTGTTTTCCTTCACCTTGGTATCCCTCGGTTGCCTCGGTGTTCAGTATGCCCGCCAGAAAAGAAGTGATTTCTTTTTCTAAAAGAGCAAAACAAGAAACGGTAATTTTTAACAGGTAGTTACGAAATAATTGTCATGAAGCGCACAATTTTATGTTAGTTAATAGCTGAAAAAAATGCAGGGTGATATTTGCAAATCTTATTTTATTACTGGCACCAGGTACTGGTAATGAAAATTGTTGTTTGTCATCAATACTTGATCAAGTTATTTATTTATTTAATTTAATGATGTTTAAGGTCACATATTTATGCACAATGGCTAATCATGACCGTGACAGTTTTACGGGTGGAGGAAGCCGGAGTACCCGGAGAGAACCACCGAGCAACGACGAGCAGCTGCCAGCTCCCCAACATCGTAACTCCGCACTGCCGCACAGGCAGGGTTAGATTGGTTGAAGACATGCGTACCATCGATGTGCAGTACGCCTTAGTACACGGCGTTGTCATGCCCCCACATGGGCAATGGAGATGAAGTGTCTTGCCCAAGGACACAACGCGGTTGCCGCAGGTGGGATTCGAACCGAGGACCTCTCGGCTTGCAGCCTGCACCTCTACCTACTGAGCCACCACGCTCCCACTTGATCAAGTTTCTGACAAAGCTAATTATACTATTCCAATATGTTAGCTACTGTACATAAGCACACAATTTGATGTTAGTTTACCATTATACTGGTGCTAAGCCAGGATATCTAAGTTACATGTAGGGGCAAGAGTAATACATGTATCTGGTGGGAGTCATAAAGAATATGATGCACAGAATCACCTGAGCCACATAGCAGTGAGATAGGGGTGAGGACAAGAGGGTGTGTGACCCTCTCATCAGTGGAGGGGTCTGGTGCACCCCCCCCCCCAAAAAAAAAACGAAAACAAAAAAAACCCAACAAAATTTGAAATTCAAGACAGTAAAACACAATTACCTTGACTCTGTGCTGCTGTGTACTGGTCACTTTCTGTGGGTGGGCAATATTTCTGCAGATGCAATGATATTAGTTTTCAAACATTGTTTACAGCAATAATCATCAAAAATTTAATTAATGAACCACAGGATACAATTCGGTGCTTCATTAATTAAAATTTTGTTGATGATGATTTTCTATTACCTGGAAAATACATGCATGGACATCATGCACTGCCCATGCAAGGATTATGACCAGCAACTGTATTGTATGTCTGTGTCACTGCTATGAGCAGGGACTAATCTAAATGGGTGGGTGTGTTTACAAATATTCATATTTTTTAACACCTGATAACAAAGTAATATAAGTTTATAAACAACCACACAATTGACTTTTAATTACAATACTCCTAATTCCTATTAAACATATATGAATGTTTATTAATTTTGTGGAATTGTTACACTGTGTATGAAGCTTATTTGGGCCTGTATGTTTGTTAAAATTGCCCTTCCACTACGGAGGACTTTTTGAAATCAGTCTACACTGGATTGTGTGGTATTCCTTTGTGTAAGACAGTGTATTCATTGTAATAATATTCATGCTTAAATTCATGTTCTTGGTTTGTTTTAGGCCTCATAATCTACAGAATAGCTTGGATGGAGGTGTATTCCATCACTTGAGTGCAAGAAGGCTTTGCAATGCTACATGTATAGCATAAACCTTGTTGCACTCCAGGGACAAATTTATCAATTTTAATAACATGGGAAAATATCGGACATGAACCGTTTAATTTTTTATTTTTTTAGCTCACTTCAACAAAGTCAAGCAGGGCTTATCTAATCACTCTCCATCCATTGTCCATCCATCTGTCATCCATCAACACTATGTTTTGGTCAATTCAAGTTAAAGTTTGTGTGAGTAATGGTACCAAATGGGTATTACATTTTTGTTTAACTCAACATGCCTAGCCCCATAGGGAGGGTGTGGGGTAAAATGCTCCCAAAATATTTTAAAAATCTTATGAACCAGTGGGTACAGTGACTTTATATTCGTTATGGAACTACCTTTTGAGGTGTAGAATCACGCTTGTTCAAACATACTTTGTGAAGCAATATTTGGCTTTGTAATGGCAGTGGTTAGATTTTTGGTACCACCCAAAATTTCTATTTTCCGAACCGATGGTCCGATTTGAATGAAATTCAGTATCGTGGTAATATTGGGGCATAAGTACTTACCTCATGCAAAAAACCCCCTGCATCCCCATGGGAACCCCAGGAGCAAAAAATAGAACTGTTTTCAAACTCCCATGTTTCCCAAACCACTTGGAACAGAGAACTGTTATGTGGTATGAAGCATCCTTAGAACCAGTAGAATTGAATGGTAAAAAAAAATGCCCTCTGTTGTTAGAGAGTTCTACAGAGGGTATCAGAATAATGTTGGTGCAGCATTTTTGCAAGCATTTTAGAAAATCTTTTCTCAAGAACCAATGTTCAGAATCTTTTGATATTTGGTATACAGCATCCATAGAGGGGTCAGATACAAGTTTGTTAAAATGAAGCCCATTCGTTCATATTTGGACTCAATGCAGGAGCCCAAATTTTATGGGGAATTTTCTTTAAAAATCTTCTTCAGAACCACGAGTCAGAATTTGTTAATGTTTGGTACCCTCATTGTTATGATGGTCAGATTCAAGATTGTTCAAACCAAGTCCCTATGTTAATATTTGGGCTTCCTTTGGTAGCCCAAATTTAACTTAGGGCTGTATGGGAAAGTTTTTTTTAAAAATCTTCTTCTTCAGATCCACCAGTCAGAATGCTTTCGTATTTGGTATACAACATCTCTAAGGGGGGAGGGGTGGGGGTGAGATTCAAGTTTGTTCAAATCGGGTCTGTAGGTTGAAGTTTGGGCTCAATATGAGGAAATTTCTTTAAAATTTTGTTCTTCAGATCCACCAGTCAGAATGCTTTCATATTTGGTATACAGCATCTCTAAGGAGATCAGATTCAACTTTGTTCAAATCGAGTGCCTGGGTTGATATTTGAGCTCCCTATGGGAGCCGGAATTGGCCAAGTAGCTGAAGAATTAGACATTTTTTATTTAGTACCCTCAAGAGGTGAAGAGTAATCTACATAGGTTGTATCAAGGTGCTTGAGAGGGGAGCTCCACATTTTACATCATGATCAACTAAAGAAAAGGCATGATGCTTGGACTGTTTTTGTCACTCCTGAGGGGCTCAAAGATTTGCAGTGTATCCTATGGAGATGGATTGCTTAATGTAGATTCATTCTTGGACTCTTACATGTATATCGTGTTCTGTTCTCTGTTTATATGTTCTGTTCAAGGTGAGCGCTTCAGGCCCTGTGGGGCCACTTGTTTATTTATTTATTTATTTATTTATTTATTTATTGGGTTTTAACAACACTTTCGAAAGCCAGCAGCTACAAGTTTCTTCTCTCCTTGAACCAAGCGTCTCGCCCAACTGCAGCACTTATGGTCCACTGAGTTTTTAGCTCACCTGACTTTCAGTCAGGGTGAGGTGTAGTGATCACCTGCCGTCTGTCGTCCGTCGCCCGTGAACATGGTGTTTGCGTCTTCTCCTCCAAAACTGCTGAACTGATTAATCATTTAAGTGAAATGTGAGATGCTTGTTTGTTATGACATTGCATTTTGATTTTGCTTAAATCAAGTTGCCCTGCCCCCAGTAGGGCCATGCCCCAAAATTTTGCCTAAATCTTAAAAAAATCTTCTCGTGAACCAGGAGCAGCAGAGATTCGATATGTGGTGTGCTGCTTCCTTTTGAGGTGTAGACTTAGTTTTGTTCAAGAGAAGTTTGTGGGTCTTTATTTGCCTTCATTATTGGAGGGCATGTATTTTTGCCCCGCCCAAAATTTCTGTTTTGCGAACCAAGAGGCTGATTTGAACCAAATTTAATTTTTGGTTTTATTTGATCATAAGTAATTAATTTATGCCCCAAAATATTTTCCCATCCACCCATGGGAACCGCAGGAGCTAAAAATAGAACAAAATTCAAAACGCACATATCTCCAAAACTGCAATACACTGAGAATTCTTATTTGTTGTGAAGCTTCCTTGGGACCAACAGAATGGAATGGTCTAAGCAAATTTCTGTCAGGTCAGTCATGGGGTACTTTTTCGTGACTTTGAAAAAATGCTTAGTCAGCGTTCTGTAACACTGTGGGTAATGAAGAAAGCATTTAAGACTCTTCTTCACCCACTTCACTCCTCCAAAACCTTTCAGATTTCACATATACCATCTTTGCAAGATTTTTTTACATGTTTATTGAAATCAAATCCCTGGGTCCATATTTGGCCTCTATGGGAGTCTAAATGTTGAAATTAGTGCAGTATGAGGAATATTCTTTAAAAAATCTTTTTCTTCAGACCCACCAATCAGAATCTTTTGATATTTGCTATGCACCATCATTAGGCGGGTGAGATTTAAGTTTCTTCAAGCCAAGCCTATATTTTGGCTCACCAGGGTTTTGCAAATTGCGAGAACGGTGATTTCATTCCTCTGATGTTCTTGCAAATGCTTGTTAAGAAGATCCATATTTACCATTCCCCCAAAATTATAAGCATTTTTTCATCAGATAAAATTTAATAAAATTAAATTAATTTTAGAGCTGAAACGATTAAAGGGTTTTCGTGATTGATTAATCGCATGGGTTAACCTTGGTTAACCGATTAATCACTTGCCCCAATAGGTAGCTGAATAATTGCTGTACCGTTGACCATTTATATAATTAAAACTTTACTCAGCATAATGGACAAAACCGGGCAGCGCCATATACAAACATGTCCATTCAAATTTTATTATATTTTCAATTTTTGTCTCAAAACATAGCTTATGACCCCTCATTGGAACAAGCTCATTGAGCTTGTTCCAATAGGGGGGGGGGGGTGGGCATAAGCTATGTTTTTGAGACAAACATTGAAAATCTTTAGAATTTCTTGTGCAAGTATCGTCTGCTACCTGCATTTGGTGAAGGGTTGAGAATGACCGTTTTCAGCTACTGATACAGTATAATGATCATGCAAGTGAACAAGTATTTTGGCACATAACTGGCATGCATTTCTCTGTCTCATGCAATTGATGTGAGCCAGTGTGACAATGTTTGCCTGTTTTGGAGCAAGTTTGTTCCATAGTTAACCCATACAGGGTATTTTTTGTTTTTAAAAATTTGATTAACAGTTTCTATCTTGGTTTCAAAAAGTGATGATAAATAGTGAATATAAGCGTACCCAATATGAAAGAAAAATGGTTAGCAATTGGACATTTTTGTAAGCATTTTGCGATGTGAATCCAGCCATCAAATACCCTGCCATATAGTACCGTACTTCAAAAGTAACGGTTAACCGATCAGTTACTTTTTTTTTATCAAAGATATTGATCATTGGTTAGTCGATTAATCGGTGTGAGCCAGTGTGAGATTCAAGTTTGTTTACGCCAAGTCCCTGGGTTCATATTTGGGCTCACTGTGGGAGATTCAAGTTTGTTTATGCCAAGTTCCTGGATTCATATTTGGGCTCACTGTGGGAGCCTGAATTATAACTTAGTTCAAAATGAGGAATATTCTTCAAAAGTATTCTTCACATTCAGCAGTCAGAATGTTTTGATATATACAGTATCCTTAGGGAGGTGAGATATAAGTTTGTTAAAGCCACGTCCCTGGGTTCATATTTGGTCTTCCTGTAGGAGCCCGAATTGTACCAAAATTTCTATTTTCCAAATTGAGAGGCTGATTTGAAGCAAATTTGAAATGATGGGCTTATTGGGTCGTAAGTACCTAATTTATGCCAAAACATTTTCCTGTGGCCCTGTGGGAACTGCAGGATCTAAATATAGAAAAAATTTAAAACGCCCATATCTTCAAAACTACATGGCACTGAGAATTTTTATTTTGTGTGACGCTTCCTTACGAACAGCCGAAAAGAACGGTCAAAAAAAAATTGCCATCAGTTTTATTATAGGGACGTTTTCCAGGACTTATGTGGAGTCATCATTTTAGTTATGGGAAAAACATTAAAGAATCTTCTTCTCCCATACCACTGCTCCAAAGGCTTTCATATTTTGCATATAACATCTTTGGAAGATTTATTCACATGTTTGTTGAAATCAAATCCCTGGGTCCATATTTGGGCTCTCTATGATTAGATTAGTGTAATATGAGGAATATTTTTTAAAAATCTTCTTCTGATCCACTCTTCAGAATATTTTGATATTTGGGATGCTGCATCCTTAGAGGGGTGAGATTCAAGTTTGTTTGAGCCAAGTCCCCAGGTTCATATTTGGGCTCCCTGTGGGAGTCCAAATTACAACTTAGTTCAATAAGAGGAATATTCTTTAAAATCCAGTAGTCAGAATCTTTTGATATTAGTATATAGAAGCATCCTTAGGGGTGTGAGATTCAAATTTGTTCAAGTCAAGTCCTTGGGTTCATATTTGGGCTCTCTGTGGGAGCCTGAATTATAACTTAGTTCAATATGAGGAATATTCTTTAAAAATCCTTTTTTTTGAGATCCACCAGTCAGAATCTTTGGATATTTTGTATAAGCTTTTCTTATGAGGGGCAGATGCAACTAAATGTTCAAATAAATTCCCTGGGTTGATATTTAGGCTACCATGTCAGGTGAATGCCATCAGGCTCTCTGGGGGCTCTTGTTTGTTTTCTGTTTGACAACATTGCCCTGGCTCTTCTATCTATATGTTTCATTTTAAGTTAGTCACTACTTTTATTTAGGCTTCCCAAATTTGTTACTGCACATCTGTCTGTCTGTCCTTCGGATGAAATGTTTCTTTGCTTTTTATTTGCCTGGGTCAACATTTTAAATAATTTGCAGCTATCTTTCACCCTCCAACCTCCCCCCCCCCCCCCCCCCCCCCACACACACACATACAAAAATCTGGGCTGGCAAGTATTGAGTATTTTATCAAAAAAGTGGTACTCGAGTACTACGAGTACTGAGTACTTTGGACCCAGCCTATCACAAGTATATTAAACATCAAAGAGTATATTATATACTTGAAACAAATACAGTACAGTGGCAGTGTACTGCCCACTTTCCATGGATGGGCAATATTTCCACGGATACAAATTCATACAATAATATTTGATGCCAAACACTAACTATACGTATAATCATCAAAAATTTAAATAATGAAGCATCAGGTACAAACCGATGCTTCATCAATTAAAATTTTGTAGATGATGATTTTTATTGACTGGTAAATGCATGAGTGGACATCACTGCCCACGCGTGTATTACAACCCGTCCAGGGCGACTGTACTGTAACTTGTCCTCTTTGTGAACATATTTTCTACAATTTCACTCCTTTTGACAGAATGCATGCCTGTGGGGATTAAAACCAAAATAGTGAAAGTGCACTTGTGGATACTTGCAGCACAAGCACAGCACTAATGAATCAATATTTGATGATTTTAGGAATTTTAACAGTGTCATGAGACACCACAGAAGCAGGTACTGGTCATTCTGTTGGAAAAAATCACTGTTTTATGACTCGAGGTGCCTTAACTGAGAAAACTTAGGCTTTTTCTTACAAAGATTGCAGAATATCAAACACAATGTGAAATGTGTTCAGAAGCAAGAATGTGATTAAAAAATAATGGGAAATTCATGTCTCCATCAATTTATTTATAAATTAATAAAGTTTTTTAGCTCACCTGAGCAAAGCTCAGTGGGAGCTTTACTGATCACATTCTGTCCGCCGTCCGTCCGGCGTTAACTTTACATTATTCAAATGTTGGGTAAATGTTTATTACCTAATGCCAATTCAGATTTGTTCAAATGAAGTTGCCCTCTTCTCCTGGGTGGTGCCATGCCCCCAAGGGGCACCAAAATCTTCTCATCAACCAGCAGTAGCAGAGACTTGATATATAGTGTGCAGCTTCCTTTTAAGGTGTAGACTTGGATTTCTTTAAGCGAAGTTTGATGGGCTATACTTGGCATCGTTATGGGAGGGGCAAAATTTTTGGCCCCGCCCAAAATTTCTATTTTCCGAACCGAGAGGCTGATTTGAATCAAATTTTAGGTGAGGGCTTATTGGGTCATAAGTACCTAATTTATGCCAATTTTTTTTTTCTGTAGCCCCATGGAAACCACAGGAGCTAAAAATCGAAAAAAGTAAAACGCCATATCTCCAAAACTCCACGGCACTGAGAATTTTTATTTGGTGTGAAGATTCCTTATGACCAACAGAAAGGATTGGTCCAAAAAATTGCCATCGGTTTTATCATAGGGTACAGTTTCGGGACTTTGAAAACACTTTTTAACACTGTAGGCAATGGGAAAAACATTAAAAAATCTTCTTCTCTAGATCCAGCAGGCAGAATCTTTCGATATATGGTATGCAACATTGTAGGGTGGATCTGATTCGAGTTTGTTCAAATCCGCCCCCCTGGGTTTATATTTGGGCTCAGTATAGGAGCCCGAATTCAAACTTAGTGCATTTCAGGCAAATTTCTTGAAAAATTTTCGTCACCAGATTCAGCTGGCAGAATCTTCTGATATTTGGTATGCAACATTGTGGAGTGGATCTGATTCAAGTTTGTTCAAATCGGCCCCCTGGATTCATATTTGGGCTCACTATAGAAACATTTCAGGCAAATTTCTTAAAAAATCTTCTTCTCCAGATCCAGCAGGCAGAATCTTTTGATATTTGATATGCAACATTGTGGGGTGGATCTGATTCAAGTTTGTTCAAATCAGCTCCCTGGGTTCATATTTGGGCTCAGTATAGGAGCCCAAATTTGAACTTAGTGCATTTCAGGCAAATTTCTTTGAAAATCTTCTTCTCAAGATCCAGTGGCAGAATCTTTTGATATTGGGTATGCAGCATGCTTAGGGGGTGAGATTCAAGTTGTTCAAGCCAAGTCCCTGGGTTCATATTTGGGCTCACTGTGGTAACCCGAATTATAACTTAGTTCAAAATGAGGAATTTTCTTTAAAAATCTTCTTCAGATCCAGCAGTCGGAAAGTTTCGATATTTAGTATGCAGCATCCTTAGGGGGGGGGGGGGGGGGGGTGAGATTCAAGTTTGTTCAAGCTATGTTCCTAGGACCATATTTGGGCTCACTGTGGGAGCCCGAATGATAACTCACATGTAGTTCAAAATGAGGAATTTTCTTTAAAAATCTTCTTCTTCAGATGCAGCAGTCAGAATGTTTTAATATTTGGTATGCAGCATTCTTAGGGGGGTGAGATTCAATTTTGTTCAAGCCATGTCCCTAGGTCCATATTTGGACTCACTGTGGGAGCTTGAATTGCAACTTAGTTTGAAATGAGGAATTTTCTTAAAAAATCTTCTTCAGATCCAGCAGATGAATGCTTTTGATATTTGTTATGCAGCATCCTTAGGAGGCAAGATTCAAGTTTGTTCAAGTCATGTCCCTAGGTCTATGTTTGGGCTCACTGTGGGAGCTGGAATTGTAACTTAGTTCAAAATGAGGAATTTTCTTTAAAAATCTTCTTCTTCAGATCCAGCAGTTGGAATGTTTTGATATTTGGTGTGCGGCATCCTTAGGGGGGGGGGGGGGGGTGAGATTCAAGTTTGTTAAAGCCATGTCCCTAGGTCCATATTTGGGCTCACTGTGGGAGCTTGAATTGTAACTTAGTTTGAAATGAGGAATTTTCTTAAAAAATCTTCTTCAGATCCAGCAGATGAATGCTTTTGATATTTTTTATGCAGCATCCTTAGGATGCTAGATTCAAGTTTGTTCAAGCCATGTCCCTAGGTCCATGTTCGAGCTTACTGTGGGAGCTCGAATTGTAACTTAGTTCAAAATGAGGAATTTTCTTTAAAAATCTTCTTCAAATCCAGCAGTTGAAATGTTTTGATATTTGGTGTGCGGCATCCTTGGGGGGGGGGGGGGGGGGGGGGGGGAGATTCAAGTTTGTTAAAGCCATGTCCCTGGGTTCATATATGGGCTCCCTGTGGGAACCCAAATTATAACTCGGTTCAATTTGAGGAATATTCTTTGAAAATCATTTTTTTTAGATCCACTTGTCAGAATCTTTGGATATTTGGTATAAGCTTTTCTTAGGAGGAGTAGATGCAACTTGTTGAAATCAATTCTCTGGGTTGATATTTAGGTTACCATGTACAGGTGGGCGCCCTCAGCCCCCCTGGGGTCTCCCTGTTTTAGGAAAAAATGCATACTGAGAGCTTGGGGCGGGGGGGGGGGGGGGAAGGGGGTACATCCAGGGCTATAATTTACCTCATCACTAGGTAAAAGAATATTTGACATCATTTGTTGAGATAAAATGGCACTTTCTATTGATATTGGTGGATTATATAGCCTCAGCCAGGGCTTATAAGAATCTGAGAATCGATTCTCGTAGTAACATGACCTGAAATATTGTGACACTGGCAATAAAATTTGTACAAATATGGCTGTCATTGGAACCAGCTCTCATCAGCTGGTTCTAGTAACATCCATAATTATTACGCTTGATGAATATTGTTTATTTTTAGCTCACCTGACTGTAAGTCAGGGGGCACTTAAATGATGACTTTCTGTCTGTCAACCATCAGTCCATCCTGTCCGGCGTGAACTTTACATTACTAACCTCTCCTCATAAACAACTGAGCTGAATTGAACCAAATTTGATATTCATGTTCCTTATCATATATGAATTCCAGTTTGTTCAAATAACGTTGCCACACCCACAGGGGGCCCCAAGCATTTCTCTGATAGCATGCATAAATTGTTTTCCAAAATTGAAAAAAAATCTTCTCCAGAACCATGTATAAGAATCTTTTGATACTTGGTATACAGCATCTCTAGGGGTGGGAGGGATAGGTTCAGGTTTGTTCAAATCAAGTCCCTGAGTTGATATTTGGGCTCCCTATGGGCACCCAAATATCAACATTGCAACATGAGGAAATTTCTTTGAAAACCTCCTTCAGATCCACCAGTCAGAATGCTTTCATATTTGGAATGCAACATTTCTAGTGGGATGGGGGGCAGGGGGGAGGGTAGATTGAAGTTTGTTTGAATTGGGTCTCTGGGTTAATATTTGGTCTATCTATTGAAGCCCAAAGTTTAACTCAGTGCAGTATGAGGACATTTCTTTAAAACTCGTTTTTTTCAGATCCACTTAGTCAGAATCCTTTCGTATTTGGCTTACAGCATCTCTAAGGGGGTCAGATTCATGTTTGTTCAAGCCAAATCTATGGGTTAATATATGGGCTCATTATGGGAGTGCAAATTAACTCAAAGCAACATGAGAAAATTTCTTTAAAAATCTTTTACTTCAGACCCACTAGTTTAATGCTTTAATATTTGGTGTACAACATCTCTGGGGAGGTCAGATGTAAATTTGTTCCAGTTTGGTTCCTGCCAGTCAGAACCCTTTCATATTTGGTATCGCAGGAAGGGGGGGGGGGGGTGCAGATTTGAGTTTGTTCATTTCAGGTCTGTGGCTTAATATTTGGGCAGGGGTGGGTTAGGTTCGAGTGCCTTTCAAAGTGCAATGACACAACAACCCTTGGAAGTTTGGCAGTACTTGTCTACAGCTGTCAGAATTGGAAGCAATCAGGAAGACCTATGCTTATAATCATCTAACATGGACAATAGAATTATGAATAATTTCATAACATTATTCCTATGTAGTGTCCATGAACCTTGACTAACTGAATCTGACCCAAAATACTTCTCTGAACCACCTCGTCAGGTGAGCGATTAAGGGCCAAGGGGGAAATGGGGGGGGGGGGTAAAAATCAGTAGTTGGTGTTGTAAAAATTAAAAAGCTGTATTGGGTAAAGGGGTAACATGTATTATCAGTATGCAACAGGGGTTCAATCATGCTGACCTAATAGGATCCTGGCCCATAGAAGGTCTGAATTCTCGGAACGATTTCCGCAAGAATCCAAATGGATTCTCCCAAATTTAGAGGAACTATAAGCCCTGCACAACCCCAATTTTGAAACAAAATTGACATATTGTTTCATGGTGGTGGGGCCCTATTAATCTTGCTGTATGATTAATTAAAACAGATTTTGTGAAAAGGTTTTGTGTGCTGATGCAGATTTTAGTTTTATTTTGGGATTTGGGTAGTTTCAAAGAAAGCTGTGAATTCTTTTCCCTCCCAACTTATTGGGTAACAGAGTAGAAATTCTGTCGGAGGCAATAACAGTTTTTAAGCCTATTTGACACAGATTGGACAGTTCTCTTCAAAAGAACATATTTCCCATGCTTTGGACTAGACAAAAGCCAAAAGTTGAATTCTATTGCAGAAATGACTCTTTCATCACATGAAAGAGGTAACTGTATCTTTGGTAGAGTTGGGTTTGCTCATAGGTATAACTGTTGTAAATATTTTAATTAGATTTACATGCCTCGAAAAGTTGCGCTCGGAAATTATGTAATTCCCAAAACTAAGCAGTCTTGGGGAAATATATTGTTTCAATAAACATTTGAAGAAGTCTACTAACATTTTGCATTACTTTTGAATGTCCCAGATGAATAAAGAAGGATGATTTGAGGACTTTTAGAACCTAAAAATTTGTTTGACTATTGGTGTGTTTTGTTTGGGAATTCCCTGAGAAATATGAACATGTGACCAGCACTTCCCTTTCTGTTAGTTTTTCTTTTATTTGTTGCATGAACCCTGTTTAAAAATCATTAAAAGGATGTCTGAAGGGCTATAGTTGACAAAAAATATTTGAATGCTAAATTTAAAATGATGCGACCATATTTTTTTCGCCTGAACGTTATAATGGTCGCCTATGGGAAAATATTTAGTACTGTGAAACGTATTCATGTTTGGCTGAAATTAAACAATTGCAGGAATTCAACTGAATAAACCAAAATGTTTTTGGAGTAATGGTTGCGGAATGAAATATTTCAATACGTTGGATACTTTGGGGTTCCTTCTTACGCCTTGCATATTGTCATATTACGCTTTATTGTGTTAACCGTTTACTCAACGTAACGGCCAATTCGGTATTCACAAAAATCGCCAATTAATTTTCATTATTTTTTTCATTTTTTATCTCAAAACATGCGATATGCCCCTCTTTGGAACGAGCTCGTCGAACTCGTTCTAAAGTGGGGTCATAAAAGAGAAGTGTGTCCATATTTGGAACAAATTAGCCATGGTGAATGGGGAGAACTGTGAAAAATGGACCGGACGAGGCTGGTAACATCTGAGAGCCCCTTGAAGTCTTCGCGCAGGGAAACTCCTCCGGGAGGTATATAACACCTGCCCCAGCCGTACATGGACATTGGCCTCGGAATGCGCGGGCCACCCAGTACTCTGGGGCGCAATGCAGCGTTACATTTTGAGAAGTGTGTCCATATTTGGAAAACATTAGCCAAGGTGAATGGGGAGAACTGTGAAACAATGGACCGGACGAGGCTGGTAACATCTGAGAGCCCCCATGAAATCTTCGCGCCGCCGAAAGTTAAAGGCATCACCAAAGGTCACGTATTTTGGGATAAAAAATATGTACATACAACAGTGACACAAAAGAAAGTGATGGCGCAGGTACAGAAATCCACGGAAGCGGCATGGGCCATACGAAAGAACCGGGGGTCGCGACTCAGGTGTTCAAGATGAAGACATAATATGAATACATATATTCGAAACAAAGTATTCGATGCTTGTCTGTAACATTCAGGCATGCGGACAGAGGATGTGAAGGCTACGTCATTTTTGGTCATGTGTGATCCAGTTTGAGTCGATATCATGGCATGCCGCTTATCAATCCCTTTTTATTTTGTTTGTTTTAAATTAAGTAATTAATATCGGTTAATCTAGTGACACCTGCCACTGCCACTTTCCTCTGAGTGTGTCATGACGTTTGGCATGTGGTATAAAGCATACGGAGGAAAAAATGTCACGACATGACGCTTCTCAGCCTTTTTCATTACCGGAACTCCTGACGCTTGTTATCTTCAAATGAACAGCCAGGGTTGACACTGCCGCGACCCGTGTCTTGTGTGGTGTGCCCGACTAAAATGATATAGCGACCAGAAGCTTGGGAGGCCCTTTTTAGAGTAATATCGTCATAATATTATCATGTGCAAAGTAGCAAGTTGATAAATATAAAATATCCCGGTATGACGCTCTTCAGCCGTTTTTTACTTTTCTACATTTGTAAATGAGCAGTATCGGACATCATAACCTTTGTCATGCTTTTCTTTTGTTTTTATTTTATAAATCATGACGCTTGTCATCTGCAAAAAGTATCATGCTGACGAATATGCGGTTCGGCATGACGCCGTGTGGAACAGAGCATGCAGGCAAATCCACTCAACGATATGACTACAGCAGGCACGACGGGTAGATACAGTGGTAAAGAGACGGCCAAGTGGGGCGATGGTCCATGTCGGCATGTGTTTGTCGCAAAACCGAGTCAGGTGTCCTAATATATCTATTGTAGTAGTCTAAGTACCATCTCCACAGTGTCTTGGTGAGATGATTTTCGAGCCTGTCATGCCGATGTGGCTGCACAGATCCTAAAACTGTGGCCGTAGTAGCCAAGGGCGATTTCAGATTTCTGTAAGATGAAGTTCAATTTAGCGTTGAAATCTCTATGTCAGTGCTGTTTTATCGTCGGTCAAGAAGAGAAGTTGATACCAGAGGACTCCCAAGGCGACTCGTCGGGAGATGTACTTTGAGATAAATGAAACGAGGCATAGGTTGTTGGTAAAAAGCCGAATCTGGACGCTGCGGCGAAACTGGTCGGATTAAGAAGACTTAAAAGGAAGATACACACTGCTTTTGTCGGGCTACAGATGAGATCCTTCATACATAGGGGAGTTGTTGGATCGAATGAGGTATTTTCTGTGGTGAATTTCCCACACCACATGCAGTCAAAGAATGTTGTGGCCATGGAAGAGTGCACGAGGAGATTAGTAGAGAGCAAACAGAGACCGAAATTCAATGAGCGGATTAACATGTGCAAGATATTGTATGCTATAGGCAGCCGTGTCCTTCCGGGGAGACGAGATTGTAGTTTCTTGGTAGCTTTAAGTGTGGGTTAAGTGTGGGAGACGAGATTGTAGTTTCTTGGTAGCTTTAAGTGTGGGTTGGGTGACCATGGTGTCCCATTCGAGAAACCAGAGGATCTGGGAAGCCATGTAAGAGATACGTTTACCGAGAGCCAGAAATATAAAACTTTAACGTGGAATAGGTCCGGTACAGCTTGCTGTAGCCATATACGATGAATACTAATCACAATTGAGGTAACACGGGCAAAGGTAGTACAGCATTTGAGTTGCTGCGAAGCAGATCGAATCTCTGAAAACATTAAAAGAGCATAATATAAGCTTCTGGTAGCGCCAATGACCAAGTTGTGCTATAGAAAGGTGAGTCCTTTGTCTAATCCACTGCCGTTGCTGGAGGGTAGAAGTGTGGGGTCAGATCTGTGCCCCGGAAGCGAGAAAGATGAATCTGCGATAACCGTTTTTGGGGCCACGGATATGTTGAGTTGAGAAAGGGGGATTGTGTTTAAGAGGAGAGAAAGTGAGGTGCTTCATCAGCTAAATAATGCCTGGAACGGGAGGCTGACCCTTGTGGACGATGTGAACTGTAGCCTCGTTATCGCATGAGACTATGATGCGTTTCTTGGACCAAAGTGGCCTCAAAGCAGACATGCCACGGTGATCTGGTAGAGTTCATGAAGAATCATTGACTGGTTTCGATAGTTGAGAGTGTCAAAGCTGCTTGGCCATCTGCTCTGGAACCACTCGCGCCGAAAAAAAAATAAATGAAAGTGACACAGCAGCTTAACTTAACAGTGTGTTGTGTTTGATGAAAATGATACTGTTCAATGTTTATGAAAGGATTATGAAATAAGACAAGAATTGTGATAATTGAGAATATGTTAAGTTCTGTACCCCACATGCTATGTTTTCAACAAGAATAATCTGAGGCGTAGACTGCACTAAAGAAGTGAGGCCCAGGTTGACGTGGCCCTCATAGTTAACATATGCCAACCAAAGTTAGCAAGTAACAGTAAAATCATTACAGAACGAATCACCCTGCCAAGTTGCAATAAAATCATAAATATGACAAGTACACTTTGCGAAAGGAATCTAGGTCACGCGCTCGTCCGGCGGTCACGGTTGGCCAATCGCGACCAAAGTAGGATAGTCTCATCGTGACACCATACGGAGTCATCCTACCACTTTACAATGGAATCCTCTCATAAATGCAACCCGAAGACAGTGGAATCTATGTAACTTGCCCCTGTGGCCGTCACGGTTGACTGAACCCGACCAAAATGGAATGTTCTCATCTAGCCATTATACGAAGTCAGCCCACCAAGTTACAATTTAATCCTTTCAGACTGTGGTGAAGGGTTTCGGACCCAGGCAGCTTTTACGGTTCACCGATCGTGACTAAAATGTGACGTTCTCATTTAGACATGGTCTCGAACCTGCATATGAAATTTCGTGATGATCGGACATGTACTACGTGGTGTAGCCTTCTCTAAAGAAATATGAACAGTGACAGGTCGTCAAGTGAGGTAGTGAAAGGCTCCGAGAATACGGACACGCCAGAAAGAAAGGCGTGTCACGTGTGAAGGTCGCATAGACAAGCGACAGAGAAGGGAACATAGTGCTATAGTTTCTCAACAGAGGAAGACACGGGGAATAAGACAGGAGATGAAGAAATGTCCCGGTACTATCACCCGACACGCGAAGTTCACATAACCTAGTAAAATTAAAAGCTCACGATTTGTTGCTGACTCCTTTAAAAACTGGCTGCTTTGCCTATGACTTGAGCTTGCTTTTCCCGTAGGGGTCGCATTTCCGTCTCCTCGGAATCTAGAATAATTCCCAAATATTGTAAGATATAGTCGGGTCTGCGCTTTTTTCTTGTTGGAGAGGAGAATAGAAAGCATGTCAAAAATGTGCATAAAGGATTGGTACGTGTCGGAGGGGGCTTGTAATTTAACGGGCTTATTGTGAAAAATCCGTCAAGAGAATGAAGAATAATAGGGAGGGCAAAAAGATTTTAAGCGAGGAAGCAAATGTCTTCCGTTAACTGTTCAAAAAGTGTGCGGCTGGAGCGGCATCCAAAGGCTAAACGGCAGTGAAAATAATATTTGTCGTCCGATTTAATCCTATAAAATAGTCACAGAGAGTGATGAGTCGATGTGTGTTATAAAGCAGATTTGAATTTGGACCAAATATTTGGAGATTTCCAACTGCGTGTTCGACTGTGACGTACGACAAGGAGACGTCCCTTTGTTAATTAGAGAATTGATGGCAGCGTAAGCGGACGAACTATGAGGGGGGGGGGGGTAGGTTCACGATTACCCCTTGTTTACCTGCAACTTTTTGTTGTACGAGGCCTAATGGGCTCGATGAAAAAGCTCTCCGAAACTTCTGATTTGGGAAGAAAGTAACAGCAGAAGGGTCCGTCAGAGTTGTTCTGAAAAAAAAACCCAATCATTTCCAACCAGAACATTTACCCAGTCCCGTGGCCGTCTCGTTTTGTGGATCCGTTATATCTAAATTGGTCAACTTTATTTCGGTAAATCTTCGTACATCTTGATATGCTTCGAACTTAAAAATGTTTCTCCCAGCTGTTTTGCAAATCTGCACAAAGTTGTACTTGTATTTTTACTAACAGTAATAGCCACGAAATGGTTAGGCGTGAATGGGCACCAGTCGAAGAGAAACAGCGATACGAATTTCAACAAACACTGGTTCCGAAAAGGTTGTTTTGATTTTTTATCGATCCATTTGATCAGTACAGCTTCAGTCAAAACAAACAGACTCTTCACCTTTGGGTTTAAACATCGGAATTAAAATTTGTTTATTTAAATGAATTTTAATGCTTGGGTTGTGTAATAAACACAGAACGCGGTGTGTGTTTGAATCGGTGGCTGTTTTACATATCTCGTTGGAGATTCCGCTATTTCAACTTTTTATGTAAAGCACCCACCGATTCAAACACACATCTGCAGGTATCTGCTAAAAGCTTTAATAAATTCTGGCAAACAGAGCGGTTTAGGTAGACGGTGGTCATCTTTGGGGCCAACTTGTCTGTTGATGTTTTTCCGTTGGGAGAAATAATAATTTAGCAAAGTTAACGTCCTTCCCTGACTGAATGTCCTGGCCAAGATCGACGTCACTGTTGGCGTCAATATCAGGCAGTTATGAGATTGGCGTACACGTTGAGTGGATAAGGTTGTGTCGCAATCCAGTCTAAATACACGTTGAGTGGAGAAGGATGTGTCGCGATCCAGTCTAAATTCATTTTCTGCTTTAGAAATCGTTATTTGTATACTGACGGAAAAAAGAAACGCAAGTTCAGTTTTGGTAATATACTTTTTTACCCGTAGACCAAATGTAATACAAATTGACACATAGCTACCTCAGTGTATTGTCTAAAGAGTCTTTGCTCAAAATTCAGTCAACCACGGCCATGTGCGATGCTACATGCTTTCAACAGATTTTTTGACAAAGCGTACATCCGGTGAACTCCCACGTGATGTGCGCTTGAAAACCATACCAAATCGAAGTTTGAACAATACACCTCGAATGCACATTTCATTTCAACTCGATTAAAAAACAAAATGTCGCGAAAGTACGAAGTTGATAGGGGTAGTGCCATTGCTCTAATTAAGAAGGGTCAGTCGAACGTCTCATCGCCCAGCAATTTGGGGTTCATAAGTCAACGCTAGCTCGTTTAATTGGGCGTCTCAGAACCACGTGCAGATTAGCTGACCGTCCCAGAAGCGGACGTCCGCGCGTTACGTCGCCACGTCAAGATAGAGGCATACGTCTCTCACACCCCCGTAACCGATTTCAGACGCGAGTCAGGTTGTAGGCACTTATGCTTGCCGAGTGTGTCCAAGAACAGTTGGGAATCTGTTTCAATTTATGGCTACGGCGTCCCTACGTTTGTGCGCAACTTTCACGCAGGTGACGTCACTGTCGATTGCAATGGCCGCGGGCACATGCACCAAATCGGTTTCACGTGGCCCACTGGAGACGTGTGTTATTCACTGACGACTCTCGGTTCACGCTTTACAGGTCAGATGGACGACAACGTTGCTATCGACGTCGAGGTGAGCGATTTTGTGACACGTGCGTTAAGGAAAACGACAGATTCGGGAGAGGGTCTGTTATGGTTGGCAGATTTCTCGTGGCGTGAAATCACCTCTCATGGTCATCCAGGGCAATCTTACAATCATAAGATATCGGGATCAGGTCCTCACGACTCACGTCCTTCCACTTATCCATGCGTGTGACCTTACGTGTTATGAAAACAGTTGAAGTGGAAGAAGGAGCAAGATGGCGTAACAACAACACTGACTTTATTCTTCAGAACTCTCAATCTATTTTACAAGCTCCTACCCAGTAACTCGCAGGCTACCCGGATGTAGGATCAACCAATCAGATCACAACAAGTTGTTAGTAGTTTCTTAATACCTGTTAACCCTTCAATATACAACATTTCCCCTCTTCGAAGAAATATAAGCTGCAGCAGTCAATATTAATAAGAAACATAATCCTTATGCCAGACTGGAGGTCGCGGAACACGTGAACTTCGACGAATAATATTTCCACTGTCTTGACCCACTATACCTGAGCCAAAATCAGGAGCAACTGTTGCAGAACTTGGTATGGGACATGAGAGAAGGTCTAAGTGTGAAACATTCCAAACTCGACCGTCATCAAGTCTGTAGGTGTGTTTGCCTTTGCGACTTAAAATAACTTTAGGCTTGGAATACCTAAACTCGCCCTTCCTAATTATTCCCGGGTTCCTGGTCCTAACCACGTCTCTTTTCCGAAAATACCGTGACTTGGCAGAATGTTTGCTGTCGGTGTATAATTTAGATTTCACCTGATAATTACGAACACGTCGTTGAATAGTTTTCCGGCCAAATGTAGATTTGTTAACACTTGCTCGAAAAACATTCAATTTGGTGTTCATTTCTTTCCCAAGGAGTAGCAACGACGGCGATTCTCCAGTAGCAGCATGAGCAGTTGACCGATAATTTAAAAGAAACGTCCGAACAAATGACTTGGGTGGTCTGGCTTCCAAACACGCAGTTTGCAGAGGGTCTTTCAATACTCTGTTGAATCTCTCTACTTGTCCGTTTGCGCGAGGATAGTACACCGACGAACGAAGATGTTTAATATTCCTAGCTTTTACGAAATCAGAAAATTCTACCGACGTAAACTGTGTACCATTGTCGGTAACAATCACGTTCGGATAACCCTCACGACTAAACACAGTTTCCAAAAATTCTGTAACTGTTGAAGTTGTAACATTTGATACAAATGCCACCTCTGGCCATTTACTAAAATAATCGACTAGTGTTATAATATATTTGCAATCTATTGTGGCTCGTTCAAATGGGCCTACAATGTCCAAGGCAAGTTTTTCCCATGCCATGGTAGGTAATTTTACAGGCTGTAAGGGAGCTGTACTGCTAACGGCAGTTTTATCATGGAGGCTACAAACAGAACAATTCTTGATTGCAGACTCTATTTGGGCGTCCATTGTAGGCCACCAATATAGAGAACGTAGTCTTTGTTTTGTTCTGATTATGCCTTGATGACTCTCGTGAGCTAATTGTATAAACTTCTGCTGTAAAGTAACTGGTACGATTACACGATGTTCACCCCTTGTGATAACATCACCATAGACCGATAATTCATTACTAATCCCCAAAAATGAGGCCAGATCAGGATCCACTTTGGATTTACTCGGCCACGGACGAGACATTTGGTCACGTAATTTTGATAGCACTGGACATGATTTGCAAGCAGCAAGAAAATCATTCTCAGACACGGCTTCCGTTACCTTTAAAATTGAAGCAACTTCCTCCATTTCTTCGGAAACCGAAACAGTATCTGGTAAGGGTTTTCTTGACAAATAGTCAGCAATGACATTCTTTGAACCAGCTCTGTATCCTGTATCATATGTAAAACATAATAATCGTGCTGACTACCTAGCTATTCTCATACCTGCCCTGTTATTACCCTTAGTAGAAAGTAATGTTGTAAGTGCTTGGTGATCAGTGCGAAGCGTGAAACGCCTACCCCAAAGCCAAGTGCGCCATTTCTCGACGGCCCACACACAAGCTGAAGTTTCTTTCTCAACAATCGAGTACTTCCTTTCAGCTTCATTTAAAGTCCTAGAAGCAAATGCAATTGTATTTTCATTGCCGTCGGAGTTGAGTTGTGTGAGAACTGCGCCTATCCCAGCGTCGCCGGCTTCAGTCGACACAATACTCTGTAACGCCGGGTCGTAAAGAGTAAGAGCTATGCTATCAAGTATTAATGTTTTCACTTTTTCAAAACTTTTCTGGGCAGAATTGGTCCAACGAAAAACTTTGTTTCCACGAGTAAGAGCTCGCATTGGCTCCACGACAGTATCATAATTTGGTACGAATTTATTATACCATGCGGTCAAGCCTAAAAAAGAACGCAATTCAGGCATGCTACATGGCACGGCAGATTCGGCCAAAGCAGCAATATTTGCCTTATCAGGTTTGAGCCCCTCAGAAGATATCTGATAGCCAAGAAATTTTAACTTTGATTTTCGGAATTCACATTTTTCTAGATTCAGTTTTAACCCACTGTCATTTATTTTATGTAACACTTTTGAGAGATTCTCCTCGTGTTCAGCAGCAGAAGACCCATGTACAACCACGTCGTCCATGTAACATTGAACACCAGGCAAATCGCCCAAAAGTATGGACATCATTTTACTGAACGCAGAAGGCGCAGAATTTAATCCGAAAGGGACACGACAGAAACGGAACAACCCATCATGAGTAATGAAAGTTGTCATATTACGACTGGATTCATGCAGATCGAGCTGGTAGTATGCACTTTTCAAATCAAGTCGTGTAAATATTTTGGAGTGCCTGAGCTCTGAAATTATTTCATCAGTTCGAGGGAGAGGAAATCCATCAGTAACTTTGGCTTTATTTGGCTCTCTTAAGTCGACGCAAACCCGAAGCTTACCCCCTTTTTTCCTTCTAACAAGTATAGGGGAAATCCACTCGGCAGCATCAACTCTTTCAATTATTTTTTCTTGTTCTAACTCGCGTATAATATCAGACACTTCTTTCCATATTGAAAGTGAGAGGGGTCGTAATTTTTGACGGACTGGGGTCACACCATCTCTTACTTTAATTTTATGGACGAAACCCTTCGCAAGACCCATTCTGGGCTGTTTGATATCAGACAATTCTGCGAACAAATCACTGGTGTTTTGTTCATATGAGCTTGCATTAGGGTCAGTATCAACTAATGCCGGAACGAATGCACAGCTCACTGAATCAGTTAGTTTACCCCCAACAATGTTCAACTCAAGAGCAGTAATCAAATCCATGCCTAAGATTGATGTACCTTTTTCAACAACGTAAATTGTCTGTTGAGACAGTTTTTGTACCATGTTTTACATTTCACTCATACATCCATGAACCGGTAAAGTTTCTTTGGAATAGGAAAGTAATTTAATTCTAGAAGCATGTAATGTTACGCCACTGAAATGTTTATCATATTCACTTTTCTGAACGATCGAAACGGAAGAACCAGTGTCAACTAAGAGGCTTAAGATCGCGCAATTGTTTCTTTCTGGAACGGTAATTTGAACGTCACAAAAAATTTTGTTTTCAGATGAAGTAAAGCAATCATTTGTTTTCAAGTGTGACAAGGTAATTTCAGGTACCGTTAAATCACCAACAGATGAAGGAATGCAATCATTTGTATTCAAGTGTAACACGGTAATTTCAGGTACCGTTAAATCACCAACACTATGTGAACTAGATCGACACACACGCTGAAAGTGACCAATTTTCATGCATCGTTTACACTTAGCATTCCTTGCAGGACAATGGGAATTGTTTGCAAGATGTTCAACTGAACCACAACGAAAACAGTGCATAATCTTTGTCGATTTTGTTGAAGAATCTCGCTGGCCAAACTTTGATTTTGTAAACAGTTTATTTCTTGAAACAGAAACAGAGTTTTTATTAACAAAATTTTGAATTTTCGGACGAACACTATTCACAGCAGCAGGTTCATTTGATGTGATAATTTTTGCTTCACGAATTGCATTTTCCACTAATTTGGATATTTCTATGGATTTGGATAACGTGAGTTGTTGTTCTAATAATAGTCTTTCTCGGATTCGGGGCACACACGTTTTTTCAACTATCTGATCCCGAATCATCTCATCAGCCATTGAACCAAAATCACAATTTACAATCAATTCACGTAAACTGGATACGTAGTGTTCCATATTTTCACCTACTTGTTGGGCCCGTTGCCTAAATTTGTACCTCTCGGCAACTACGTTCACTTTGGGCGAAAAAAAATGTTCTAAGGCTTCAACTGTACCTTCAAAGGAATCTTCTGCAAGTGGAAGAGTATAATATAGCCGCTGTCCTTCTGTACCAAGGCAATGAATAAGTAATGCCCTTTTTCGGTTATCCTTCATACTTTCACCATCAATAGCCGTTAAGTAATTGTCAAACATTCGTTTCCATGACTTGAAAGTAATCGCCGGCTCACCCGGTGTATTCAGGAATGCAGGTGGTTGTGCAATTGTATGTACGGAAATTTTGATCCTCGTCGCCATGAAATGTTATGAAAACAGTTGAAGTGGAAGAAGGAGCAAGATGGCGTAACAACAACACTGACTTTATTCTTCAGAACTCTCAATCTATTTTACAAGCTCCTACCCAGTAACTCGCAGGCTACCCGGATGTAGGATCAATCAATCAGATCACAACAAGTTGTTAGTAGTTTCTTAATACCTGTTAACCCTTCAATATACAACATTTCCCCTCTTCGAAGAAATATAAGCTGCAGCAGTCAAAATTAATAAGAAACATAATCCTTATGCCAGACTGGAGGTCGCGGAACACGTGAACTTCGACGAATAATATTTCCACTGTCTTGACCCACTATACCTGAGCCAAAATCAGGAGCAACTGTTGCAGAACTTGGTATGGGACATGAGAGAAGGTCTAAGTGTGAAGCATTCCAAACTCGACCGTCATCAAGTCTGTAGGTGTGTTTGCCTTTGCGACTTAAAATAACTTTGGCTTGGAATAAACATTTGAATTGGTTTAAACATCGGAATTAAAATTTGTTTATTTAAATGAATTTTAATGCTTGGGTTGTGTAATAAACACAGAACGCGGTGTGTGTTTGAATCGGTGGGTGTTTTACATATCTCGTTGGAATGGCGTAATCATATTTCGCTCGAGGCTACGACTCTCGCGAAATATGACATACGCCATTCCAACTTTTTATGTAAAGCACCCACCGATTCAAACACACATCTGCAGGTATCTGCTAAAAGCTTTAATAAATTCTGGCAAACAGAGCGGTTTGCGTAGACGGTGGTCATCTTTGGGGCCAACTTGTCTGTTGATGTTTTTCCGTTGGGAGAAATAATAATTTAGCAAAGTTAACGTTCTTCCCGGACAGAATGTCCTGGCCAAGATCGACGTCACTGTTGACGTCAATATCAGGCAGTTATGAGATTGGCGTACACGTTGAGTGGATAAGGTTGTGTCGCAATCCAGTCTAAATACACGTTGACTGGAGAAGGTTGTGTCGCGATCCAGTCTAAATTCTCTTTCTGCTTTAGAAATCGTTATTTGTATACTGACGGAAAAAAGAAACGCAAGTTCAGTTTTGGTAATATACTTTTTTTACCCGTAGACCAAATGTAATACAAATTGACACATAGCTACCTCAGTGTACTGTCTAAAGAGTCTTTGCTCAAAATTCAGTCAACCACGGCCATGTGCGATGCTACATGCTTTCAACAGATTTTTTGACAAAGCGTACATCCGGTGAACTCCCACGTGATGTGCGCTTGAAAACCATACCAAATCGAAGTTTGAACAATACTCCTCGATTGCACATTTCATTTCAACTCGATTAAAAAACAAAATGTCGCGCAAGTCCGAAGTTGATAGGGGTAGTGCCATTGCTCTAATTAAGAAGGGTCAGTCGAACGTCTCATCGCCCAGCAATTTGGGGTTCATAAGTCAACGCTAGCTCGTTTAATTGGGCGTCTCAGAACCACGTGCAGATTAGCTGACCGTCCCAGAAGCGGACGTCCGCGCGTTACGTCGCCACGTCAAGATAGAGGCATACGTCTCTCACACCCCCGTAACCGATTTCAGACGGTGAGTCAGGTTGTAGGCACTTATGCTTGCCGAGTGTGTCCAAGAACAGTTGGGAATCTGTTTCAATTTATGGCTACGGCGTCCCTACGTTTGTGCGCAACTCTCACGCAGGTGACGTCACTGTCGATTGCAATGGCCGCGGGCACATGCACCAAATCGGTTTCACGTGGCCCACTGGAGACGTGTGTTATTTACTGACGACTCTCGGTTCACGCTTTACAGGTCAGATGGACGACAACGTTGCTATCGACGTCGAGGTGAGCGATTTTGTGACGCGTGCGTTAAGGAAAACGACAGATTCGGGAGAGGGTCTGTTATGGTTGGGAGATTTCTCGTGGCGTGAAAACCCCTCTCATGGTCATCCAGGGCAATCTTACAGTCATAAGATATCGGGATCAGGTCCTCACGACTCACGTCCTTCCTCTCATCCATGCGTGTGACCTTACGTTGCTGCAGGATAGTGCGAGGCCGCACGTTGCTAGGGTTTGTCGTGACTTCCTCAAACAACACAATGTCCCAGTTCTCGATTGGCCACCCTACAGTTCAGATTTGTCCCCGATCGAGCATTTATGGGGCGAGCTGCACAGGAGAGTCAGGAAGCGCGTCAACGCCCCAAACAACGTCGGTCGGCTCCCGCAGGCCCTTCTTCGGGAGTGGAATAACATTCCACGAAGGACCATAAACAACTTGATGGGGTTTATGGTATGGAGAGTTAGAGCAGCGACTGAAGCCCGGGATGGGCACATCCGCTATTGATTTTGATCATGAAATGGCGTAGGGTACCCAGGTTTGAACATTATTCATGCAAACGCCGTCTGTGTTAAGACAACAAAACTCGTCAAAATTTAATCAGTAATGAAGAAATAACATCAAAACCCTAACAATGAAATAATCATCCATAACATATTTGAAATGTTTACCACCGAAAAAAGACTTTTTCTTTTCCGCTAGTATGTATGACGAATGCTGTGCAGGAAGTGTTTCAGATTGCAACTATCGAATAATTGCTGTAATGTGAGATCTGAAGTTGTCGCAACGCGTGATGATACTAATGACGGATCATCCAGTTTCGGTGTGTGCCTCGCAGTCTGATAGAGAGACATGTATCAGCAAAACAAGGCATTGTTACATTACTGCTATTTGGAAATTTAAAGGACATTTGATTTCCCCAAGAGCTAACACATTTAAAGTATTCAACCAACTCTTTTCGTGAAATTTATCACTAATTTAAGGATTCCATGATTTAAGACGTGGGAAAGCTTGGGAAATTCAATTACTGTTTGTGGGATATTTCATTAACTTGATAGATACGTTTGACATGTTCGGTATATACTTTGCGGTAACAAATGTTTCCACTTAATGCGTTATCATACCGAATACTCGGTTGAGAATGCGCATGTTGTGGCTGGAGAAACTTTGTTTTCGGAACTAATGATTTTAACATTCCAATGCCTGCTTTGGCAAAAAAAAAAAAAAAAAAAAATCCACGAACTGCGTTGAATGTTATCTTTTTTGAAAGAGTCCATCAATCTTTTCAACACTGAACCTTTTAGTAGTATCTTTTAGAAGCATATAATTTGCAGCAATGTGAGCAAGTCTATTTTATATTCATGGGAAGATTCAGTAACAATTCAGTCCTTCAAACTTAGGGCCTGTGGGATTATTAGTATCCCTGATGGGTAAGTGTGTGAGATGTGGGAAATCTCACCCGAGGGCAGGACATTTGGGCCAGACACTAGGCTTGCCTAGTGTCTGGACCAAATATCTTGTCCCGAAGATGAGATTTCCCCATCTCACACCCACGCCTCTCGGGGATAATTTTTCTCCACCCACCAAAACACCCTGGCGTCATCAAAAGTAATTCAGGGGCACGTGCAGCTATATCGAACAATTTTGTTGTCCATTTCTGAAAAAAACTGATTTACTTATCGGAAAGAGCACACAAAGGTTATATATATACGCAGGTATATACCAGGGAATTAAATTTCAACGCCGGCAAGACAGGGGTAAAAGATTTGTAGCGAAATGAACAACGACACATTCTGATGACGTCAGTTCGGCGAGTGCATCAATCGATCGATGGGCGCTGTAGTGATAGGAATTAAGTTAAGAAATTGAACAAACTGCATACAATATACTGTAATTAATAACACCGAGTACAACAAACAACAATTCTTTGATCACCAAAGAAACATAAGATACGGTCACGTGGGTCATGTGAGATAGATATCTATCTCACGTGACCTTCTCACATGAGACACGCATATCTTGCATAGGAAGGGAGAATAAACAGTTGTTGATCCACCTTACCGATTTGTTGTGTTTTGTCTCGCCTTAATGAGTGCTACTGTTTTCTTGGAAATGGGACGGCAGTTCGACGGCTCGAATATTGTTGCACTTTAAACTGAAAGGTTGACAGTTCTATCCTGACCGCACCATCTGCGCTGTGCCAGTGGGCAAGACACTTGATTCTGATTGCCCACGCGGAGGCACTGCTGCACTGTGTACTGAGGCGTACTGTATGTCGATGGTGCACTTACCATCAACTCCTGCTGACTCTGCTTGTATCGTTGCAATAAGCCGGATAGTCTGACAGTTGCTCATCGTTGCGTGGTGGTTCGCACCTGCTATTGCGACTTCCCTACCCATAAAACTGCCCGACATGATGTAACCCTGGTTGTTGAAAGTATCGTTACACTCCAATAAACCAATAAAAAGCTGTTTCTTGGCGTGACAATATTGTGCATAACGTGTTGAAAGGGTTTCGACTAATTAATATAGTTAACTCTTAAACCGCTGAGTATTTTCAGAATATTTTTCATCAGATCTAGTCATGGCTGCTGTAAAACAGCCATGACTAGATTTGATGAAAAATTCATCTAAATGTGACTGAAAGAATCATTGGTGAAAAAACTCATTTAATTTACAAGGGTGAAATGTGATAAATGTGCCCATGTTATACATATTTCAGTGGCAATAGAAATCCTGTCCTGAGCAGGAATACCCACCAGCAGCATGCAAGGAGTTAACCTACAACCATAGGGGGTACTAAGACAGAACACATCGAGCCACACGTGAAATACAGGAAAACTCCAAAAAGGGTAGTTGATTCCTGCCCCGCATACTCTACCCGAGTTAAAACAATTTAACGCGAATTCAGTGAAATAAGCTGGTGTTTTAAAGAATCGGAAAATCGGCGATCTGTTTTCTTTCTTGCTTTACACTGCTTTGTGTCAAAGCATTCCATTGGCGTCATAACGTCAATCAGAAGAGGAGCAACCAATCACATGCGTTCGTGTATAACATTCATACATGTTGGTCGGACTCCACGCGGGATGTATGTAGTACATTTCTCAAGTTCTGTATCGTGTCGTGTAACGTTCAACTCTTAGCATTTGTGGTATAATCAAGCTAAACCAAATAGCAGTTCCATGGTTCAGCTGCTAGTTCAAACAAAATGGCCGTCCTTGTAAAAATACATTTTTCTTTCCGTATCACGCTATGGTAGTAGCACCGAAAGGTACAGCTCGTACTCTTTGTATCGTATGTTAATAGCCATTTTTTGTTCTGTGGATTGACTGACGATCTTCATCTTTTGATAACATGATTTATTGTTCATGGCTTTTATCTCCGCAAATTTGGTACTTCATAGAACCCTCATTCTTCTCTTCAGAGATCAAACGACTGATAATATTTCATAACCGTTCATAATAGAAATGATTATAATGTCAGCGATGTCTGATAAATTGTCGTGTCATACACTGGGTTTTTCAAGCTGAACGATATTCATTATCCCAGGTGTGTTGACGATGTCTGCTGAAAGATTTGTTGGCACTTTTCTCTATTAGTTCCATCTGTCCTCTTGAGAAACATGTCATCCACGTGGTTCCATGGTGTTTGTTTTCTCAAACTAACACATTCAATTACTACATGCCGATAAACAGAATAGTGTATCGTAAATTTTGTCCATATCACAATATTCCCCACGTTACTATAGTTTCGGAAAAAGTCTTCTATTTGCCAACTTTTATTCTTTCTTCTACGCCGCTTCAATCAGTATTATACAAATTTACAAACCATCTAATCCCTTGCAAACACCACCTTGGTGATAATAATAATAATAATAATAATAATAGATATTTATATAGCGCTCATTTCACAATAATAAAAAGTTCCATGGCGCTTTACAAGAAAAATCATGGTTACATGTGACAGTACTTCTGTACTGTAGATTTGCATAGTGCTACGCGGTAATCACTCCGAGTATGGTTTACCAAAAAGATAGGTTTTCAGTACCGATTTGAAAGCACTTGGCGCAGTCTGTCGCACTGAAATGGGTAGCTCATTGAAAAGCCTAGGTGCACTATGAGAGAAGGAGCGGCCACCATATGATACCAAGTTGCAGGTAGTCTCTTCAAGCAAGTCATGCATAGAAGACCTTAACGTGCGTTTAGGCTCATACGGAACCACTAGGTCGCTTATATAAGCCGGGGTCAGATCACAGCAGCGAGCCCTGTGTGCAAAAAGTAAGACCTTGAACTGAATCCGTGATGAAATAGGAAGCCAATGAAGATCTTTCAGGACTGGAGTTATGTGTTGGCGCCGCTTCGTCAGTGAGACAATACGGGCAGCTGTGTTCTGTATTTGTTGCAACCTTTGTATCTGCTTGCCTGGAAGCCCATACAACAATGAGTTGCAATAATCTAAGCGTGATGTGATAAATGCATGCACCAGGCACACTGCAGCCTTCTTCGTCAAAATTTTTCGAGAGCGACCCAGTTTACGGAGGTACCAGTTGGCAGACTGACATATTTTGGTAATATGATCAGCCATAGTTAGGTGTCTGTCGAAATAGACACCTAAATTCCGAACCTTAGTTGACGGATTAATCACTACATCACCAACCATGAGCCGTGGCAGAGTGTCTGGTGCGGGTCTGAATCTTGAGGAAAATACTATCAGCTCAGTTTTTTCGTCATTTAATTTAAGTTTGTTTTGTAGCATAAATGCTCTCACTTCCTTAATACAGTTTTCGAGACGCATAAACTGTGTGGCTGTATCTTCATAATCAATGGGGTTAAATTCTACATATAACTGGGAGTCATCAGCGTAAAAGATGCACTCAATACCGTGTGAGCGAATAATGGCGCCCAGAGGCTGCATATAAAGGGTGAATAAAATTGGGCCGAGAACGGAACCCTGGGGTACCCCAAATTCAAGTGAGGCTATTTCAGATTTGTTGCCATCAACGGTAACACACTGGGTTCGGTTACTCAAATAAGATCGAAACCAATCTAGTGCTGATCCTTCTATTCCTAGCTGAGAAAGTCGTTCAAAAAGAATTTCATGGTCAATCGTGTCGAATGCGGCTGAAAAGTCAAGTAGCACCAACGCAACACCTTTTTTGTTGTCAATAGATTCCAAAACCGCATTTTGGACTGAGAGAAGGGCAGTCTCTGTTGAATAACCAGGTCTATATGCAGACTGCTTAGGGTCAAGTAAACAATTATCGTCCAAATGCGCACGCAGTTGTTGTGCAATGACTTTTTCTATAATCTTGGAGATAAAAGGAAGATTCGAGACCGGGCGATAATTTTTCAGCATTGTGGGATCAAGAGATGTTTTTTTAAGAAGTGGGGTAACAAGAGCTGTTTTCAGACTAGGCGGTAGATAGCCAGAACTCACTGAGTTGTTAACAATTTCTGTAATGCTGCCAATGAGTACGGGAAGAGATGTTTTAAGGAGTGTAGTTGGTATCGGATCCAGATCACAAGTTTTTGATGGTGAAGACATTATGATTTTTTGAACAGTCTTCTCTGAAACCGTGTGAAAATGAGTTAGTTTTGAGGATGGGTTGACAGTTTGAAAGGGCTGGTCAGGTTGCCTATTCTCCGTATCTGCCTTATCCAAAGACTCCCTGATGTTTTTAATCTTTGTGATAAAAAACTCTGAGAACGCATTTGCGACCTCTGTTTTGGAAAGATGATCGGAGAAATTATGGGTTTCTTTGGCTTCCAGTGACTTTAGGATCTTGAAGAGCTGTTTTTGGTCAGACTCACAAGCGGAAATTTTCTCACTCAAATATTGCTCTTTTAGGTGGTTTATCAAGTTTTTAACTTTTTTACATTGTTGTTTAAACAACTCATGATGCACAGTCAACTTAGTTTTACGCCATTTCCGTTCGAGTTGATGGCGCAAACGCTTAGCCGACCGTACTGCAGAATTGATCCAGGGACGAATGGCTTTTAGAGTAAAGGTTCTTGATAAAATGGGGGCCATTTCATCAAGTACATTCCTCAACTTGACATTGTATGATTCTACTTTTGAGTTTAAATCGTTGCCTGAAGTTTTTCGCATACAATCGGTAATACACTGCATAAAATTATTGATGTCAAGATCCCTAAGTTTTCTGAATGAGACAGTTCTTTTCTGCAGAGATGCCTTCTTGATAGACAAAATACATTCAACAAGAAAGTGATCTGACAAGGATAAGTCATGAATTCTAGTTGAAGATATGATGTTGTCAGTATTCCTGGAAATAATGGGATCCAGCGTGTGACCTAAATTATGGGTCGGTTCATTTACATGCTGTTTGAGGTCCAAAGAACCAAGAAGATCCATAAATCGTTGGGTGTCTGTGTTGGTCGCCTTATCGAAGTGAAAGTTTAAGTCCCCAACTAACACTATCCGGTCAGTCTCGGAACAGATGTTGTGGAGAAAGGGATCAAATTCTTCGAAAAACATGGCACTAGTTATATGTCTTTTCTTACTGGGAAGCAGTCTGTAGACTATTAAAAGCCTGAAAAATGACTTTCCATCAGCGGATATGAGAATATCCATGTGTTCGAATGTTGAAAATACAGTTTTTGAAGTTTTAGAGGTCACCGTGAGGTTTTCTTTGAACAGAAAGCCCACCCCACCACCTCTAGACATCCGGGGTACATGCTTGAAAAGATACCCTGTTGGTGTTAAACAGCTAATTACATCATCATCGTGCTGGTGTAACCAGGTCTCTGTTATTGCGAGACAGTCTAGATCCTGATCGAGAACAAAATCGACAATAGCATCTGTCTTTTCTCTCACGGACTGAGCGTTAATTGTTCCTAAACTGAAGGATGAGTGCCCTTGTCTATAACCATTAAGGTTAACTGAGTCGGTGGAATGAGTGTCATTTAAACGCTTAGTAGTTGAAATTGCTATGAGGTTCTTCCAGTTCACACCTGTTTTACCTTTTTGTGGATGAATACCACGCGTGTTTCTAACAACTGGTATGTGTCTTTTACCACCCCCTCTTTTTCCACGGTGAGTTGGACAAAAAGGAGCTACATCTTGCAAGCTAACAATCTGTTTCCATATATTGGTGTTTAACCTGCTTGGGACTAAAACAGAAGACCTCAGTTGGAGCAATTCATATTTGCTATATACTATTGGCATAATTGGTAAGGAAAGTGTTAACAAGCAAAACACATTAACTGCTGCAGTGGCTGGCTGTGAGAATGTCAATTGTGCAATCATCCAAGATACTTCAATGGTTGAGCTTATAACAGTGCAATCAGTCACCCACAGTACAAACAATGGTTTATAAGAAAAATAATAAGGTAGTGAGTTGGTCTCAGTAACTGTCTCTATCAAGATGAACAGGAACAAAAGCCAGTATAAGGTGTGAAGAAAATCCATCATGTATGAATGAACACAGAGTCAAAAATACAGCTAATTTTTACAAAGTTTTTGTTCTTAAAATCCATATAAGTCGGCATTCCATGAACAAAACATATAAATTTAAACATAATCTGATCCAACAGAGTTTCTAGAATAATCCAATCCAAAAATATGTGCAGAAGTCACAGTAATAATTTTGAAAAACTTGAAAAATGTCAAGAGCAGGTTTTTGTGGCTGCCAGTAAAACAGCGCTCACTTATTTCTCACTCTCTTTCTATTATCTTCTAAAATGCTAATGATTCATTTTAATCAGTTATATGAATAGGCAGAAAATACAGTTCTAGACAATACAATTGTAAAGGATTTATAGCATTGCCCCATGGTCGCTACAGAGTTCTACTAGCGGGCTGGAAATTAGTTTAATAAAATTTTGTGACATCGAGATCAAATCAGAAAAACAAACGAAACTCAGCCCACACAAAACAAATTAATTGATTCTCAGACATTTTTTGTTTTCAAATCAGTGAGGGAGGGAGAGTTTTATTTTTAATTTTAATTTTTCTTTTGCAAAACGTGAGCAAACATGGAGGGAATTTCAGCTGTCTTTTTACCCACAGAAATATAGAAAGTGCATATTTATACAAATAAATTCATTTTTAATTTGAAAAATAAAACATTCCTCTAAAAACAAACTGTTGGTACCGCAATTCAAATGCTTCACATTTTTTCGATGCTCTTCATATTATCTTTGAAGTATAAGTATTTAATCTATGGGGATTTGCCTCGTTTCAATTTATGGGAGAGTGCCTATAGGCACTCTCCCATAAATTGTAACAAGGCAAACATATTTGAGACGCAACTATATAAATATGCATCAATCAAAAAATGCAAAAAGTTTCGGATCTCCCTGAGTTTGTACTAATATTGGAAGACACTGCAAGGAAATAAAAATGTCCGATGATGGGGTTCAAATTCAACGAGGGATTGCTTGAGAAACAAAACACTTTTTTAGACTAATGTCTGAGAGTTGATGTTCTCGCATTTCTTTTTCGACAAGGGAGATTCCAAAGTATCCCGGGAAGAAAAGCGGACAGATAAGATCTACCGGTTCGCGACCAAGTCGCGATTCAGTTAAACCTTTTCTGTCCAGCTTTATGATCACAGACCTTAAGTGCAGTCGATTGGGCTCGATAGGAGTATCACTTCTACTTTGTTTTACAAGGCGATATGTTTGTTTCGGTATATTAAGTTAATTCTGGCAGGGCGGGGCTGCTCTCCCTTTACATATACAGTGTACACTCGGACGTGTTGCAACGGGATTACTGCAATTCAAAATATATTGTACAGACGGAATAATATCACTTCATAATTCATGCTGCAACATTTTGAAAAAACGTTTTTTCTCGGACGAAGAATCGGATTTCGTTTCAGCTTGGCATTTATATTATCAAGTTGTCATTCTCAGTTTCCATTGCTCATCCGTCATCTGATAATAAACACAAACAATATCCCAGACGTATCGACAATTTGCCTGCATCATGATAATGACACAAAAAATTCGTTTTAAAACATTTAGGTTTCACCATAACATCCACGGACGAAATCATCAGTAAACAGTGTCAAGAATATAAATTAGTTTATATCGTTGCATTTTACACAGCGGTATCATTACGAAATTGTCACATATGGGAATATTCACTGACATTTGAAAAAGGTTTCGATAATATAGAACCACTTGAGGAGGAGATAAGGGAAGTTGAGAATGGAAATGAATGCAAACGAAATCCCCAGGGTGAAGGAATATAAGGCCAAAAATATAGTTTTGATTCTCAGAGAATTTGTTTCAAATCAGTGAGGGAGGGGGGAGGATTTTATTTTTATTATCGTCGGGACTATGAAATATAAGGAACATAGCCAGGGCGATCCAGCTCCGAATGTCATCTGTTATATATAGCTCGGCGACCTATCCTAATGTTATGTAGAGATGCATTTTTTTAATTTTTCGATATTAAAATGCGAAGCAGGAGACGTATATAATACCGCACAAACATTGAACTAACAGATGAAATCTCTCGAACAGGGACGTCATTCAGTGTATGTATACTCATAGTTAGAAATATATCCCAAACAGTGACATTTTCACTCAGAGGCTTGTACATGCATACACAAACACACGTGTTCGTTTCGTTCAGTTCGACGACGTCGTATTTTCAGAAACTGTGGAATGGTTTGCTCAAACGTTTGAACAAAACTCAATCCCACATTATTTGCTGTTTGTTCGTGGTTATTTTACGAGATAAACTATTATTGAAACCGACTTCCCACTATATAGATTCATGATTCTTAGCTCTATATCCCGTAAAAAGCGATACAGGGATTTGCGACTTTACGCATTTATGTTTCCAATTTTCGTGGCGCAGCCAACGATGATATTTGAAAAATACCAATAAAATGTACCAACGCGCTCGAAAAAATCAATGCGGCGGCGTCTGAGAATCAAAAGTAATGTTGTTTTTTTTGTTTATTACGGTTATTTTAGAAAAGAATCTGGTTAGGATATGCTGTACGGTTGAAGACAAAATAGTGTACCATTAATCTGGTGGATAACGGGGTCGAGTAATGCAACAGCGCTAGAAGCAATCAGAGCGCGGGTGGATGAGGACCGAGGACAGGATAGACCTGTTGAAACTCGGTTATCTTAATTATTTGGTAAATCTCCCCGACAGCCGATGGTGTAAAGTAATGTTCCTGAGAATTTTCAACTCAAGTATCAAGACGGGATGGATGGTCCAAGTGAGGGACCTAGTAGAGAACTACTCATTGAATATCTCGGACCTGGACGTTGGGGCAAACCAGGGTAAAAACATCGTCAGACAAAGGGTCATGGAGGATTGTAACCGTAATTGGCGAGAGGGGGTCAAATCAAAGAGGTCTTTGGGTGGCCTGCGTGATAAAGAGAAGCCAGGTTTTAAGGAGTACCTTGATGGCACCTTTGGGGGTCACTGTTATTCAAGCTGAGGTCGCGATCCATGGAGCTGAGGGGAAAACTTGGGAAAAACAGTGAAAAGGAGTGCGAGATGTGTAATTTGGGCATGGTGGAGACCTTGGAACACTTTCTTCTAGAATGTCTAAAGTACCAGTCCAACAGAATAAGATTCACTGGGAGTCTATTGGGGAAGAGGGATGGGAGAATGAAGGACATGTGGTTAGGGGGAGACTCAAAGGAGAGGGTTAATATGCTAATCGGAGAGATTGGGAAGAATGGGGCAAGGGACGTCATCAAGCAGTTCGTCTCCGAGTGTTGGGAGGAGAGGAGAAGCGTAGGAATAGGGAGTCATTTGGGAGTACAGGGGTAACCAAGGCCTTCTCGTCCGAGAACCGCGACAAATCAGCGGCTGGCCAAAGTGTTATTATGTTATTATTATAATCTCCAGGAGCCATGCTGACATCGTTCTGTCTATATACAGAACCGCACATACGTTTGAATGGGTTAAGAATTATCGCACGAAATTGCTTTGGCTCAGGATATCACGTGAGCCGAAGGCTCGCGTGATATCCTGGACCAAAGCAATCGAGTGCGGTTCGGTATTTATTACACACGTCCCATGTAACAACCAGTCTACACAAAAATTGAACTAACATCACTTTTCAATTGGATAATTTCCACGTTTCCTTCGTTGTCAACAAGACATCACTGTTAGGTGGTGGGGTACCAACCCTAATCTGCTTTTTAATTTTACGGCATTCAGTTGGTCGAAACCAACTGACACCGATCAGTGTCACGGCTACGATGATCAAATTTCAAATATTGACTAAACTACGGGAAATAACGCAACAAAAAGTTTTTAAATAGCTAATAAGTTTAGCACACTCCATAACTATATGACCAATTGAGGAAAATATTCGTCAAAGAACAATCAGTCAGAATGTTATTTTTATTTTATAAATTTTTCACTCGAATCTGATTGTTTAAATATCATGGGCAAACAAATCTAATGAATTTCCAAGCGATCTCGACTCCGGTGCATTCGACCAATGATGACGTGATTTATATAGACAGGTTCCTTCTCTGTTTACATGTACGTTGGAAACGAAATCGAACGTGTTTTGTATCACCACGTGTGCGATACAACTTTATTTTTATCGTACAGGCAGAACAGTGGAAATCTTGTGTTTTACATTAACAAGTGTGTATAAATGAGTTTACATAGATTTAGCATTGCTATTGATACACGTCGCGTTCACTGGGTTGATGGGATGGAGGGGAAAAGGGTAGATGATTCAATCAATAGGTCATATTTCGGACTACAAGTCCTTTTCGGGTATTTATACCATGCTCGCCTGTGTTACAACCTGTGAAAAATCCGTGTATTAAATTTTACCTTTTACACCAAAAGTCGGAAGTTCATCCAACTTGACCTTTGACATGACGCAATTTGCCGACTTCGATTCATTCACACTTCGCGATTTTTCATTCAAACATACTACATTTTGCGGTATTATCTACTACGTGTAAATGACTTATTAATTTTAAAATACCTACAATTAAAATTTAAAATAAAATTTAAGAATTCCTAATAATAATTTGACTGAAAAAGCAATGTAAATTCAATCAACTTTGACGATGTGCCTATCTGTCAATCAAGCATTCACGTACAGCCGGTTGTACTGCCCACTGGCGCAGATGAAAACGAAACAAACCCGTGTGTTTGCGATAGAAAGTGTCGTTTTCTCTCCATTTTAAGTGACAAAGTCGATTATTTATTAAGAGCATGGTATAAATAAAACAAATAGTACTAGGGCCGGTAATCAAATTTAAACCACTCGTAGAATAAGGGTTTTAACCACTCGGCAAGCCGAGTGGTTAAAACCCTTATCCTACTTGTGGTTTAAATCTGATCAACGGCCCTTGTACCTCTTTATTCTATATTTATTTCTGCAGTTACGCTGTTTGGAAAAGAAATCCACATTGTGATGGTAACGACACATTTTTTAATCTGTTTTAGATAAAACAATATTGTTTGATGATTGGACATGTGAGTGAAATATCGCTCACCAATCGTGTGGTGTTTATCCCAGTTTGTTGTGTACTGTTATAACGCGGTATGACAGCAGTCTTTATTAACAGACCGCAAATCGCCTCACCATAACAAATGTGAAGGGAGTAACGTGCACCTCTTCCTAAATATGAATCAGGCAAATCATGATTAACTGTCATTGAATGTAGCTCGATGTGCGGTGCGGTTAACAAATCTATTTGCAATCATGGATCGATTGTATTAACCGAATCTATGAATTTTGCTATAAAATCAAAACAAGAAAAATTGCTTCAGAATACTGTGTGTGAATACAACTCACGAAGAGAAGAAGAAAATTTTCTGCTCGGAACTGTTTATAAGTATCTTTTTAATATTAGTTTTTATTTTAGGGAAGTTTTTATATATTTAGTTTTGCAAGTGTGTTTGGGGAGGATCGTAGGGTGTAATAAGGAGATTTAGTTGAGAGGTTTTGCCAATTTTGCCGTTTGTTTACCTTAGTTACCTTTTTTTCGTGTGTGTTTATTGCCCTGGTGTTTTTGTCGTTTTTGGTCATTGGATTCTTATATTATTTGTAATCATGAATGGTAAGTGTACGACGGGTGTTCAGACGGAGGTAAGTATGGGTGTTAAGGGAGGTCTGAGGGAGGTGAGTCGAGGGGTGCAGGTGGGGGAGAGTGAGGATCCGGAGGCATGCAGACAGTGTAATATGAGGTATGGTGGTGGTCGGTCAATGGAGAGAAGTGGGGTATGTGCGAATTGCAGGGATATTTTACAGTTGTTAGAGAAGTGTGTTGGATTCGAGCAGGAGATTGCAGAGCTGAGAGGGAGGTTGGGGAGGGCCGGTGTATCTGGAGTTACCCCGCTGAAGGTTACCTACGATGGTGAGGTGGAAGGTGGGTGGAAGGTCGTTGTGGACTCAAGGAGGAAACTGGGAAGCAGGAAACGTGGGGGAATAATGCTTGATGTGGGGGGTGTAACTGAGGAGGGGGGTTCTAGTAGGAAAATTCGGAAGGTGGCGTCAGGTCAGGCCTGCGTCGAGTCCGGAAGCCAGAGTCGGCGTAAGGCTGCCAAGGTTGCTAGGCGGTGTTTAGAAAACAGGTTTAGTGTTTTAGACTCTGATACCCCTGGGGACGAGAGTGAGGGGGAAAGTGTGGGGGTGAGATGGTTGTTGATGATGATAGGCCAGTCGGGGTAAGGAGGGCGGTCAAGAGAAAGAGGGGACCAGGAGCTTGCAAAACGAGAGGAGGTGCAGATGATATAGGAACTGGGGCCAGAAGCAGAAAATTAGTTGTAGCGGGGAGCAGCATTGTTCGTGGGATTGACAATGTAGTTTGTGGTCCTGATAGTTCCAATCGAACAGTCTTGTGCTTTCCGGGGGCGAAGGTGAAGGATCTCAGGGACCGGGTAGATGGCATTGTGGCAGGGTCAGGACCGGAACCGATAGTGGTGGTCCATGTGGAGACCAACAATATCAGGGAGAGAAGGTCAGTAAGTTTGGTGGAGTCGTATAGAGGCTTAGTCGGCAAATTGCTAAGTAGGAATGCAAGGGTAGTCGTATCCGGGGTCCTTCCTGTCCTTGGAGGTGGGGACGACCGGAACTCAAGGATTTTGGCGCTAAATGAAGAGTAAGAGGACTACTGTGTTGATCTGGGAATTCCCTTTATCGACCATTGGGACACGTTTTGGGGCAATGGGAGCATGTACGGGCGTGACTGGCTGCATCTTAGCAGGGCGGGGAAACGGGTATTTGGGGATAAAATTCTACGGGTAGCAGAGCCTTTTTTTGGAGAGGAGCGGGGTGGGAGGTCAGAGGCAAGTATAACTAGAGTGGACATAGGTGGGGTGAACAAGAGTGAGGTGGACAGAATAAGTTTACCAAGACTAGCACCAGAAAACAATGGCCCCAGTAGACGGAAGCCAATGAACCTCGGTACCCTGAAAGTGGGTTATAGCAACATCCAGGGTCTCCACCGGAAAGTAAGTGAAATTGCTACATTGATCGAGGCAGAGGAGTTTGATGTCATGAGCTTAAGCGAGACGTGGGTAAGACACGAGGAACGGGTAGACCAAGTAAGCGGGTGTGTGTGGATAGGTGTAGGGCGAACGGAAGGCCAGAAAAAGGGGGGAGGGGTAGGCATGTACATTAAAGAGGATTTAAAACCGTCGCTGATTACAGATCTGGAAGATATCATCACCTCGGCTGATGTGTCAAAAGAAATTGGATGGGTAAAGATCAGTCTGAGAAACAAAAGTATTGCCCTTGGGATTGTGTACTGTGCGGTGGAGGGAAGTAAACCCGAGTGGAATGACTCGATATACTCAACACTAAGGTCCAATATCACTGAACTAGAAAACAGGGGGCTCGGTATAATTCTGATGGGCGACTTTAATGGACACACAGGTGACAAGGAAGAAGGTATAGAGGGTGGGGACAAGAAAGTCAACAGGAATGGAAGGAAGCTGTTGAACTTCACAAATGAGCTCGGTCTGAAGATTCTGAACAGGGACGCTAGATGTAAGGAGAAATGGACCTGGGAGAGAAACGACAGAAAATCAATAATTGACTACATTCTCACAGATATGAATTTATGGAGGGAGGTGATAAGGGTAGAAGTGGATGGTGAGGGCAAAATGGAGTTGGATAGTGATCACAACTTGATTACAGTGACGATGAGGGCCAAAAACCTAGAGAAAAGGAAAGGAAGCTTCACATGTATCAGCAAAACAAGGCATTGTTACATTACTGCTATTTGGAAATTTAAAGGACATTTGATTCCCCAAGAGCTAACACATTTAAAGTATTCAACCAAATCTTTTCGTGAAATTTATCACTAATTTAAGGATTCCATGATTTAAGACGTGGGAAAGCTTGGGAAATTCAATTACTGTTTGTGGGATATTTCATTAACTTGATAGATACGTTTGACATGTTCGGTATATACTTTGCGGTAACAAATGTTTCCACTTAATGCGTTATCATACCGAATACTCGGTTGAGAATGCGCATGTTGTGGCTGGAGAAACTTTGTTTTCGGAACTAATGATTTTAACATTCCAATGCCTGCTTTGGCAAAAAAAAAAAAAATCCACGAACTGCGTTGAATGTAATGTTATCTTTTTTGAAAGAGTCCATCAATCTTTTCAACACTGAACCTTTTAGTAGTATCTTTTAGAAGCATATAATTTGCAGCAATGTGAGCAAGTCTATTTTATATTCATGGGAAGATTCAGTAACAATTCAGTCCTTCAAACTTAGGGCCTGTGGGATTATTAGTATCCCTGGTGGGTAAGTGTGTGAGATGTGGGAAATCTCACCCGAGGGCAGGACATTTGGGCCAGACACTAGGCTTGCCTAGTGTCTGGACCAAATATCTTGTCCCGAAGATGAGATTTCCCCATCTCACACCCACGCCTCTCGGGGATAATTTTTCTCCACCCACCAAAACACCCTGGCGTCATCAAAAGTAATTCAGGGGCACGTGCAGCTATATCGAACAATTTTGTTGTCCATTTCTGAAAAAAAACTGATTTACTTATCGGAAAGAGCACACAAAAGTTATATATATATCGCAGGTATATACCAGGGAATTAAATTTCAACGCCGGCAAGATAGGGGTAAAAAATTTGTAGCGAAATGAACAACGACACATTCTGATGACGTCAGTTCGGCGAGTGCATCAATCGATCGATGGGCGCTGTAATGATAGGAATTAAGTTAAGAAATTGAACAAACTGCATACAATATACTGTTATTAATAACACCGAGTACAACAAACAACAATTCTTTGATCACCAAAGAAACATAAGATACGGTCACGTGGGTCATGTGAGATAGATATCTATCTCACGTGACCTTCTCACATGAGACACGCATATCTTGCATAGGAAGTGGGGGAGAATAAACAGTTGTTGATCCACCTTACCGATTTGTTGTGTTTTGTCTCGCCTTAATGAATGCTACTGTTTTTTTGGAAGGGGACGGCAGTTCGACGGCTCGAATATTGTTGCACTTTAAACTGAAAGGTTGACAGTTCTATCCTGACCCCACCATCTGCGCTGTGCCAGTGGGCAAGACACTTGATTCTGATTGCCCACGTGAAGGCACTGCTGCACTGTGTACTGAGGCGTACTGTATGTCGATGGTGCACTTACCATCAACTCCTGCTGACTCTGCTTGTATCGGTGCAATAAGCCGGATAGTCTGACAGTTGCTCATCGTTGCGTGGTGGTTCGCACCTGCTATTGCGACTTCCCTACACATAAAACTGCCCGACATGATGTAACCCTGGTTGTTGAAAGTATCGTTACACTCCAATAAACCAACAAAAAGCTGTTTTCTTGGCGTGACAATATTGTGCATAACGTGTTGAAAGGGTTTCGACTAATTAATATAGTTAACTCTTAAACCGCTGAGTATTTTCAGAATATTTTTCATCAGATCTAGTCATGGCTGTTGTAAAACAGCCATGACTAGATTTGATGAAAAATTCATCTAAATGTGACTGAAAGAATCATTGGTGAAAAAACTTATTTAATTTACAAGGGTGAAATGTGATAAATGTGCCCATGTTATACATATTTCAGTGGCAATAGAAATCCTGTCCTGAGCAGGAATACCCACCAGCAGCATGCAAGGAGTTAACCTACAACCATAGGGGGTACTAAGACAGAACACATCGAGCCACACGTGAAATACAGGAAAACTCCAAAAAGGGTAGTTGATTCCTGAACCGCATACTCTACCCGAGTTAAAACAATTTAACGCGAATTCAGTGAAATAAGCTGGTGTTTTAAAGAATCGGAAAATCGGCGTTCTGTTTTCTTTCTTGCTTTACACTGTTTTGTGTCAAAGCATTCCATTGGCGTCATAACGTCAATCAGAAGAGGGGCAACCAATCACATGCGTTCTTGTATAACATTCATACATGTTGGTCGGACTCCACGCGGGATGTATCTAGTACATTTCTCAATTTCTGTATCGTGTCGTGTAACGTTCAACTCACAGCATTCGTGGTATAATCAAGCTAAACTAAATAGCAGTTCCATGGTCCTGCTGCTAGTTCAAACAAAATGGCCGTCCTTGTAAAAATACATTTTTCTTTCCGTATCACGCTATGGTAGTAGCACCGAAAGGTACAGCTCGTACTCTTTGTATCGTGTGTTAATAGCCATTTTTTGTTCTGTGGATTGACTGACGATCTTCATCTTTTGATAACATGATTTATTGTTCATGACTTTTATCTCCGCAAATTTGGTACTTCATAGAACCCTCATTCTTCTCTTCACAGATGAAACGACTGATAATATTTCATAACCGTTCATAATAGAAATGATTATTATGTCAGCGATGTCTGATAAATTGTCGTGTCATACACTTAGTTTTTCAAGCTGAACGATATTCATTATCCCAGGTTGTGTTGACGATGTCTGCTGAAAGATTTGTTTGCACTTTTCTCTATGAGTTCCATCTGTCCTCTTGAGAAACATGTCATCCACGTGGTTCCATGGTGTTTGTTTTCTCAAACTAACACATTCAATTACTACATGCCGATAAACAGAATAGTGTATCGTAAATTTTGTCCATGTTACAATATTCCCCACGTTACTCTAGTTTCGGAAAAAGTCTTCTATTTGCCAACTTTTATTCTTTCTTCTACGCCGCTTCAATCAGTATTATACAAATTTACAAACCATCTAATCCCTTGCAAACACCACCTTGGTGATCTCACTCTCTTTCTATTATCTTCTAAAATGCTAATGATTCATTTTAATCAGTTATATGAATAGGCAGAAAATACAATTCTAGACAATACAATTGTAAAGGATTTATAGCATTGCCCCATGGTCGCTACAGAGTTCTACTAGCGGGTTGGAAATTAGTTTAATAAAATTTTGTGACATCGAGATCAAATCAGAAAAACAAACGAAACTCAGCCCACACAAAACAAATTAATTGATTCTCAGACATTTTTTGTTTTCAAATCAGTGAGGGAGGGAGAGTTTTATTTTTAATTTTAATTTTTCTTTTGCAAAACGTGAGCAAACATGGAGGGAATTTCAGCTGTCTTTTTACCCACAGAAATATAGAAAGTGCATATTTATACAAATAAATTCATTTTTAATTTGAAAAATAAAACATTCCTCTAAAAACAAACTGTTGGTACCGCAATTCAAATGCTTCACATTTTTTCGATACTCTTCATATTATCTTTGAAGTATAAGTATTTAATCTATGGGGATTTGCCTCGTTTCAATTTATGGGAGAGTGCCTATAGGCACTCTCCCATAAACTGTAACAAGGCAAACATATTTGAGACGCAACTATATAAATATGCATCAATCAAAAAATGTAAAAAGTTTCGGATCTCCCTGAGTTTGTACTAATATTGGAAGACACTGAAAGGAAATAAAAATGTCCGATGATGGGGTTCAAATTCAACGAGGGATTGCTTGAGAAACAAAACACTTTTTTAGACTAATGTCTGAGAGTTGATGTTCTCGCATTTCTTTTTCGACAAGGGAGATTCCAAAGTATCCCGGGAAGAAAAGCGGACAGATAAGATCTACCGGTTCGCGACCAAGTCGCGATTCAGTTACACCTTTTCTGTCCAGCTTTATGATCACAGACCTTAAGTGCAGTCGATTGGGCTCGATAGGAGTATCACTTCTACTTTGTTTTACAAGGCGATATGTTTGTTTCGGTATATTAAGTTAATTCTGGCAGGGCGGGGCTGCTCTTCCTTTACATATACAGTGTACACTCGGACGTGTTGCAACGGGATTACTGCAATTCAAAATATATTGTACAGACGGAATAATATCACTTCATAATTCATGCTGCAACATTTTGAAAAAACGTTTTTTCTCGGACGAAGAATCGGATTTCGTTTCAGCTTGGCATTTATATTATCAAGTTGTCATTCTCAGTTTCCATTGCCCATCCGTCATCTGATAATAAACACAAACAATATCCCAGACGTATCGACAATTTGCCTGCATCATGATAATGACACAAAAAATTCGTTTTAAAACATTTAGGTTTCACCATAACATCCACGGACGAAATCATCAGTAAACAGTTGTCAAGAATATAAATTAGTTTATATCGTTGCATTTTACACAGCGGTATCATTACGAAATTGTCACATATGGGAATATTCACTGACATTTGAAAAAGGTTTCGATAATATAGAACCACTTGAGGAGGAGATAAGGGAAGTTGAGAATGGAAATGAATGCAAACGAAATCCCCAGGGTGAAGGAATATAAGGCCAAAAATATAGTTTTGATTCTCAGAGAATTTGTTTCAAATCAGTGAGAGAGGGGGGAGGATTTTATTTTTATTATCGTCGGGACTATGAAATATAAGGAACATAGCCAGGGCGATCCAGCTCCGAATGTCATCTGTTATATATAGTTCGGCGACCTATACTAATGTCATGTAGAGATGCATTTATTTAATTTTTCGATATTAAAATGCGAAGCAGGAGACGTATATAACACCGTACAAACATTGAACTAACAGATGAAATCTCTCGAACAGGGACGCCATTCAGTGCATGTATACTCAGAAGAAGTTAGAAATATATCCCAAACAGTGACATTTTCACTCAGAGGCTTGTACATGCATACACAAACACACGTGTTCGTTTCGTTCAGTTCGACGACGTCGTATTTTCAGAAACTGTGGAATGGTTTGCTCAAACGTTTGAACAAAACTCAATCCCACATTATTTGCTGTTTGTTCGTGGTTATTTTACGAGATAAATAGACAGAACCGCACAAGCGTTTGAATGGGTTAATGTTTATCGCACGAGTTTGGTTGGGCGCAATAATACCACGAGAGGCCATTCAACCCATTCAAACGCTTGTGCAGTTCTGTATTTATTACACACCTTCGCAAATTTCTAAAACAGGCCATTTACAGTAATACTAAGTGAAAATTAACCTATCCTTCTGAGAAGTAAAGGAAATAAAATAAGACAAAAATCCAAATTATTCTTCACAAGCAGGAGACCAGTCTTATTGTTATTTCGTACGCTGATTGAACTTTCATTCATAGTTTCAACTTGCAAATTGTAATGCGTCACCACTTCGATCGATGAAACACTGTTCATCTGAAATACAGTTCACCGTCTTTTTGTGCCTCAATTGTACAGCGCGAATTCTGAACGGTTGATGTGATCCCCACCAAAAAAGTTACCACACATTCACAAAAAACAATAGGTGTAAATTCGGAAAATCCATCAATGAGAAATTATAAAAAAAAAACTCACATGTTTATCTGACTTCCAAATTCCCTGCGACTGTTGTTACTCGACTTGTTGACAGACCGGTTAAGATTTTAGTCAAGATTACACTATTTACAGTAGCCATTGTCAATTTATCCCACATAAATTAAATTTATATCCTTATTGTCCAAGAGAAATTATCGTATTGTTCACTATTCCTGCTCAAAATGAATTAAAGTTCGTGTTATAGCCTTTAACAGGGGTACAGAATCCATACGAATTCAAGTGAATATCGACAGGCAATTTGTTTTGGATTTCGATTTGGTGACCTAGAAACTTGCTCGCGCAACGTCATTCATTCGAAATGACGTCACTCATAGACGCTTGCATATTCTGTTTACATTGTTCTTTAGTTTGAACTGTACGTGAGTCATTTCCATGTCATACTTTAACCCGTCGGGTTATTTAATCAATAGTCAGTCAGAGTCAGTCAGTATTGTTCACGTTAAGAAAATAAATTAGAAAGTTTCTTTTGATGGTCGGACAGTCATTACTACATGAGTTTCTTCAGAAACAATATAAACTCAGATACTATAGACTGCGAACATCCACTTTACAACATCAAAATAAATGACCCATCGCATCGAAACGGGCCCATGTACTGTATCCCCAGAAATATGACTGGTTCCATTCTTACATTAAAAAAGTGCCAAAATCTGTATCCCACACGTGTGCAATAAAAGTTTATTTTTATCACACATCCTAGAATGCCGTAGACAAACCTTAATTTTAAATGGGTGTGTAATTATCTATTATTGAAACCGACTTCCCACTATATAGATTCAGGATTCTTAGCTCTATATCCCGTAAAAAGCGATACAGGGATTTGCGACTTTACGCATTTATGTTTCCAATTTTCGTGGCGCAGCCAACGATGATATTTGAAAAATACCAATAAAATGTACCAACGCGCTCGAAAAAATCAATGCGGCGGCGTCTGAGAATCAAAAGTAATGTTGTTTTTTTGTTTATTACGGTTATTTTAGAAAAGAATCTGGTTAGGATATGCTGTACGGTTGAAGACAAAATAGTGTACCATTAATCTGGTGGATAACGGGGTCGAGTAATGCAACAACGCTAGAAGCAATCAGAGCGCGGGTGGATGAGGACCGAGGACAGGATAGACCTGTTGAAACTCGGTTATCTTAATTATTTGGTAAATCTCCCCGACAGCCGATGGTGTAAAGTAATGTTCCTGAGAATTCTCAACTCAAATATCAAGACGGGGTGGATGGTCCAAGTGAGGGACCTAGTAGAGAACTACTCATTGAATATCTCGGACCTGGACGTTGGGGCAAACCAGGGTAAAACATCGTCAGAGAAAGGGTCATGGAGGATTGTAACCGTAATTGGCGAGAGGGGGTCAAATCAAAGAGGTCTTTGGGTGGCCTGCGTGATAAAGAGAAGCCAGGTTTTAAGGAGTACCTTGATGGCACCTTTGGGTGTCACTGTTATTCAAGCTGAGGTCGCGATCCATGGAGCTGAGGGGAAAACTTGGGAAAAACAGTGAAAAGGAGTGCCAGATGTGTAATTTGGGCATGGTGGAGACCTTGGAACACTTTCTTCTAGAATGCCTAAAGTACCAGTCCAACAGAATAAGATTCACTGGGAGTCTATTGGGGAAGAGGGATGGGAGAATGAAGGACATGTGGTTAGGGGGAGACTCAAAGGAGAGGGTTAATATGCTAATCGGAGAGATTGGGAATAATGGGGCAAGGGACGTCATCAAGCAGTTCGTCTCCGAGTGTTGGGAGGAGAGGAGAAGCGTGGGAATAGGGAGTCAGTTGGGAGTACAGGGGTAACCAAGGCCTTCTCGTCCGAGAACCGCGACAAATCAGCGGCTGGCCAAAGTGTTATTATTATAATCTCCAGGAGCCATGCTGACATCGTTCTGTCTATATACAGAACCGCACATACGTTTGAATGGGTTAAGAATTATCGCACGAAATTGCTTTGGCTCAGGATATCACGTGAGCCGAAGGCTCGCGTGATATCCTGGACCAAAGCAATCGAGTGTGGTTCGGTATTTATTACACACGTCCCATGTAACAACCAGTCTACACAAAAATTGAACTAACATCACTTTTCAATTGGATAATTTCCACGTTTCCTTCGTTGTCAACAAGACATCACTGTTAGGTGGTGGGTACCAACTCTAATCTGCTTTTTAATTTTACGGCATTCAGTTGGTCGAAACCAACTGACACCGATCAGTGTCACGGCTACGATGATCAAATTTCAAATATTGACTAAACTACGGGAAATAACGCAACAAAAAGTTTTTAAAATAGCTAATAAGTTTAGCACACTCCATAACTATATGACCAATTGAGGAAAATATTCGTCAAAGAACAATCAGTCAGAATGTTATTTTTATTTTATAAATTTTTCACTCGAATCTGATTGTTTAAATATCATGGGCAAACAAATCTAATGAATTTCCAAGCGATCTCGACTCCGGTGCATTCGACCAATGATGACGTGATTTATATAGACAGGTTCCTTCTCTGTTTACATGTACGTTGGAAACGAAATCGAACGTGTTTTGTATCACCACATGTGCGATACAATTTTATTTTTATCGTACAGGCAGAACAGTGGAAATCTTGTGTTTTACATTAACAAGTGTGTATAAATGAGTTTACATAGATTTAGCATTGCTATTGTTACACGTCGCGTTCACTGGTTTGATGGGATGGAGGGGAAAAGGGTAGATGATTCAATCAATAGGTTATATTTCGGACTACAAGTCCTTTTCGGGTATTTATACCATGCTCGCCTGTGTTACTACATGTGAAAAATCCGTGTATTAAATTTTACCTTTTACACCAAAAGTCGGAAGTTCATCCAACTTGACCTTTGACATGACGCAATTTGCCGACTTCGATACATTCACACTTCGCGATTTTTCATTCAAACATACTACATTTTGCGGTATTATCTACTACGTGTAAATGACTTATTAATTTTAAAATACCTACAATTAAAATTTAAAATAAAATTTAAGAATTCCTAATAATAATTTGACTGAAAAAGCAATGTAAATTCAATCAACTTTGACGATGTGCCTATCTGTCAATCAAGCATTCACGTACAGCCGGTTGTACTGCCCACTGGCGCAGATGAAAACGAAACAAACCCGTGTGTTTGCGATAGAAAGTGTCGTTTTCTCTCCATTTTAAGTGACAAAGTCGATTATTTATTAAGAGCATGGTATAAATAAAACAAATAGGTACTAGGGCCGGTAATCAAATTTAAACCACTCGTAGAATAAGGGTTTTAACCACTCGGCAAGCCGAGTGGTTAAAACCCTTATTCTACTTGTGGTTTAAATCTGATCAACGGCCCTAGTACCTCTTTATTCTATATAATAATAATAATATAATAATAACTCTTTGGCCAGCCGCTGATTTGTCGCGGTCCTCATAAGAGAAGGCCATCATTCCCCCTGCACCCCACCCCCTCTTCCCCTCCTCTCCTCCCAGCATTCAGATATAAACTGCTTAATAGTGTCCCTCACTTCCTCTTTTTCAATTTCTTCAATAAGCATTCCTACCCTCTCCCTCGTGTCCCCCTTCAGCCATCTATCCTTTGTTTCTTCACCCCACTTCTGCATTATTCTTCCAGTCAATTTTATTCTATGAGGTATATACTGTGGGCATTCCAAGAGAAAATGTTCCAGGGTCTCCACTACTCCAGAGTGGCACATTTGGCATCCCTTTTCTCCATCTCTCCCAATTTTTCCCCGAAGCTCCAGTGATCTTGATCTCAGTTTGAACAGCAGTGACCCCCCAAAGGTGCCATCTAGGTACTTCTCAAAAGCTGGCTTTTCTTTATATTGCAACCCCTGCAGTGATCTTTTCACGCTAACCCCTGCTCGCCAGTTTCGATTGCAATCTTCCATGACTCTCTCTTTGACAAACCTTTTGCCTTCTTTCATTCCTACTTCTATGTTTGTGACCTCTATAGAGTAATTGTCCATTAGTTCCCTCACATGTTTTGACCACCCCGTATCTATATTAGAATTCCAAATGGTATCGAGCATCAATTTGCACCACCGGTTGTCAGGCAGGTTTCTCAAGTAGTTAAAGTAACAGTTTTCCCAAATCTACCCTGTCCTTGATTTTCATCCACCCAAGCTCCCCCCTTACTGCTTCCAAAGCTGCAGCATTACTCGACCCTGTTATCCATCTACCGGCATCATTCTGAGTACTTTCCAACTTCTTAATAACGGTTTGGTTTAATGGAATCACGTCCGTGCCATACGTTATACTTGGTAAACCCACCCTCTCCCACAGTGTTTTCCCCACAAAGACCTTGTTGAAACTATTTTTCCCTAAAAGTTTTAGTTGGTTCAGAATTCTTTTCCCCTTCAGAATCAGTTTGGCTGAGTAATTTCTGTACACCCCTCTTCCCGTTATATTTATGCTTACCCCTAGATACTCATACTCTCCCGTTTCTCCTACAGTGATTTGTTTGCTTTCCCCTTCGGGGATTGAGAACTCCGCCACTCTCCTTCTCTTCGTCATATCTACCTTGCGTCCAACGGGTATTACCTTGCTTTTATTTTCATTTAGTTCGAGCCGCCAAGTGTTCCCATATCTACCAACAATTTCCAGCAATTTCTCTAGCCCCTGTTCAGTTCTAGACATTAACACCATGTCGTCCGCAAAGAATAAGCCTGGTACCTTTATGTCTCCAACATTTACCCCCTCCGCACTCTGAATTAGTTCGTCCCCTAAATCTTTAACATACAATGCAAACAAAATCGGTGAAAAGATACACTCCTGCTTGAGGCCTATATTCATAGGGACTCGTTTTGTAGTGATACTCCCTAGACTGAGTTGGCTTTGCACATCTGTATACAGTGCTTTCATGATTCCCACAAAGTCACCCCCCAGTCCGATGCCCTCGAGCTTTCGCCACATACCTTCCCTCCACACTCGGTCGTACGCTTTTTTCACATCCAGAAATGCCAGAAACATCTTTTTCTTTTCAGCCTTTGTTGATTCTATCAGTTGGGTGAGTGTAAATAGGTGATCAGTGACTCTTCGACCTTTCCTGATATATTTATTTCTGCAATTACGCTGTTTGGAAAAGAAATCCACATTGTGATGGTAACGACACATTTTTTAATCTGTTTTAGATAAAACAATATTGTTTGATGATTGGACATGTGAGTGAAATATCGCTCACCAATCGTGTGGTGTTTATCCCAGTTTCTTGTGTACTGTTATAACGCGGTATGATAGCAGTCTTTATTAACAGATCGCAAATCGCCTCACCATAACAAATGTGAAGGGAGTAACGTGCACCTCTTCCTAAATATGAATCAGGCAAATCATGATTAACTGTCATTGAATGTAGCTCGATGTGCGGTGCGGATAACAAATCTATTTGCAATCAAGGATCGATTGTATTAACCGAATCTATGAATTTTGCTATAAAATCAAAACAAGAAAAATTGCTTCAGAATACTGTGTGTGAATACAACTCACGAAGAGAAGAAGAAAATTTTCTGCTCGGAACTGTTTATAAGTATCTTTTTAATATTAGTTTTTATTTTAGGGAAGTTTTTATATATTTAGTTTTGCAAGTGTCTTTGGGGAGGATCGTAGGGTGTAATAAGGAGATTTAGTTGAGAGGTTTTGCCAATTTTGCCGTTTGTTTACCTTAGTTACCTTTTTTTCGTGTGTGTTTGTTGCCCTGGTGTTTTTGTCGTTTTTGGTCATTGGATTCTGTATATTATTTGTAATCATGAATGGTAAGTGTACGACGGGTGTTCAGACGGAGGTAAGTATGGGTGTTAAGGGAGGTCTGGGGGAGGTGAGTCGAGGGGTGCAGGTGGGGGAGAGTGAGGATCCGGAGGCATGCAGACAGTGTAATATGAGGTATGGTGGTGGTCGGTCAATGGAGAGAAGTGGGGTATGTGCGAATTGCAGGGATATTTTACAGTTGTTAGAGAAGTGTGTTGGATTCGAGCGGGAGATTGCAGAGCTGAGAGGGAGGTTGGGGAGGGCCGGTGTATCTGGAGTTACCCCGTTGAAGGTTACCTACGATGGTGAGGTGGAAGGTGGGTGGAAGGTCGTTGAGGACTCAAGGAGGAAACTGGGAAGCAGGAAACGTGGGGGAATACTGCTTGATGTGGGGGGTGTAACTGAGGAGGGGTGGTTCTAGTAGGAAAATTCGGAAGGTGGCGTCAGGTCAGGGCTGCGTCGAGTCCGGAAGCCAGAGTCGGCGTAAGGCTGCCAAGGTTGCTAGGCGGTGTTTAGAAAACAGGTTTAGTGTTTTAGACTCTGATACCCCTGGGGACGAGAGTGAGGGGGAAAGTGTGGGGGTGAGATGGTTGTTGATGATGATAGGCCAGTCGGGGTAAGGAGGGCGGTCAAGAGAAAGAGGGGACCAGGAGCTTGCAAAACGAGAGGAGGTGCAGATGATATAGGAACTGGGGCCAGAAGAAGAAAATTAGTTGTAGCGGGGAGCAGCATTGTACGTGGGATTGACAATGTAGTTTGTGGTCCTGATAGTTCCAATCGAACAGACTTGTGCTTTCCGGGGGCGAAGGCGGAGGATCTCAGGGACCGGGTAGATGGCATTGTGGCAGGGTCAGGACCGGAACCGATAGTGGTGGTCCATGTGGAGACCAACAATATCAGGGAGAGAAGGTCAGTAAGTTTGGTGGAGTCGTATAGAGGCTTAGTCGGCAAACTGCTAAGTAGGAATGCAAGGGTAGTCGTATCCGGGGTCCTTCCTGTCCTTGGAGGTGGGGACGACCGGAACTCAAGGATTTTGGCGCTAAATGAAGAGTTAGAGGACTACTGTGTTGATCTGGGAATTCCCTTTATCGACCATTGGGACACGTTTTGGGGCAATGGGAGCATGTACGGGCGTGACTGGCTGCATCTTAGCAGGGCGGGGAAACGGGTATTAGGGGATAAAATTCTACGGGTAGCAGAGTCTTTTTTGGAGAGGAGCGGGGTGGGAGGTCAGAGGCAAGTATAACTAGAGTGGACATAGGTGGGGTGAACAAGAGTGAGGGGGACAGAATAAGTTTACCAAGACTAGCACCAGAAAACAATGGCCCCAGTAGGCGGAAGCCAATGAACCTCGGTACCCTGAAAGTGGGTTATAGCAACATCCAGGGTCTCCACCGGAAAGTAAGTGAAATTGCTACATTGATCGAGGCAGAGGAGTTTGATGTCATGGGCTTAAGCGAGACGTGGGTAAGACACGAGGAACGGGTAGACCAAGTAAGCGGGTGTGTGTGGATAGGTGTAGGGCAAACGGAAGGCCAGAAAAAGGGGGGAGGGGTAGGCATGTACATTAAAGAGGATTTAAAACCGTCGCTGATTACAGATCTGGAAGATATCATCACCTCGGCTGATGTGTCAAAAGAAATTGGATGGGTAAAGATCAGTCTGAGAAACAAAAGTATTGCCCTTGGGATTGTGTACTGTGCGGTGGAGGGAAGTAAACCCGAGTGGAATGACTCGATATACTCAACACTAAGGTCCAATATCACTGAACTAGAAAACAGGGGGCTCGGTATAATTCTGATGGGCGACTTTAATGGACACATAGGTGACAAGCAAGAAGGCATAGAGGGTGGGGACAAGAAAGTCAACAGGAATGGAAGGAAGCTGTTGAACTTCACAAATGAGCTCGGTCTGAAGATTCTGAACAGGGACGCTAGATGTAAGGGGAAATGGACCTGGGAGAGAAACGACAGAAAATCAATAATTGACTACATTCTCACAGATATGAATTTATGGAGGGAGGTGATAAGGATAGAAGTGGATGGTGAGGGCAAAATGGAGTTGGATAGTGATCACAACTTGATTACAGTGACGATGAGGGCCAAAAACCTAGAGAAAAGGAAAGGAAGCTTCAAGGAGATTTGGAAACTCAAAAAGGATGCCGACTGGACGAAGTTCGAAGAAAAACTGAAACCAAAGCTTGCAGCCGTACGCAAGGGGGTAGTGTCCAGAAGATGGCCGACGCCATAGTTGCGAGCCTAGTGGAGGCAGGGAAGGAAAGTGTAGGAAAGATTAGGGTGCCAACACGGGAACTTGGGTACAGAGTGAACGAAGAACTGAAAAGGGCCATAAAGGTTAGAAAAGCTAAATGTGCTGCATACAGGAGAAGTAGAAAACTTAAGGGGGTGGAAAGCAATGAGGCCATGGTAGCAAAGGAAGAATACCAACAAGCACGAAATAAAGTAAACAAGATTAAAGACGACAACCGGAGAGTGCGAAATAGCAGTCTTATTAGGACGATAAGAACGACAGGGGGGTCGAGTTCGAGCGTATTTTGGAAATGGGTGAACAAACGTAACAAAGGGAATAACCAACAGAGCATTAAAGTAGATGGCAGAGTTACAGAAGAGCGAGATCAAATCGCATTAGAACTAGTCAAGCATTGGGAAAAGGTAAACGATAAGCGATGGGGCATGGGGAACCCACCAGAGTGTCCGAACCAGGTCGAGGAAAATCTCTCGGACTTCGTGTGCAGCGAAATCAAAACTGAGGAGGTGCGAAGGGTGATCTCAAAATTGAGGAATGGAAAAGCGGGAGGGGTGGACGAAATTCCTAACGAGTTTATCAAAAAAGGGGGAGAGGAACTCTTGGAAAGCCTAACTGCCCTATTCAATTTAGCCATAGAAAAACAAGAGGTCCCAAAGGAGTGGAGGGAAAGTAAAGTGACATTTATTCACAAAAAGGGGGAAAAAGACGTCTTGGATAACTATCGAGGGATCTCTGTCAGCAGCAACATTGGAAAAGTCTTTTGTAAAGTCCTGTATGGGAGATTAGAGGAGGTGATTGAGGAGAAGGGTTTTTTGGGAGAAATCCAGAATGGCTTCAGGACGGGAAGGAGAGTCACTGACCATCTTTTCACGCTATCCCAAATGATAGAATAGATAGAGGATCAAGGACAGGATAGACCTATTGAAACTCGGTTATCTTAATTATTTGGTAAATCTCCCCGATAGCCGTTGGTGTAAAGTAATGTTCCTGAGAACTTTCAACTCAAATATCAAGACGGGGTGGATGGTCCAAGTGAGGGAGCTAGTAGAAAACTACTCAATGGAGATCTCGGACCTTGACGTTGGGGCAAACCAGGGCAAAACGTTCGTCAGAGAAAGGGTCATGGAGGATTGTAACCGTTATTGGCGAGAGGGGGTCAAATCAAAGAGATCTTTGGGTGGCCTGCGTGATAAAGAGAAGCCTGGTTTTGAAGAGTACCTTGATGGCACCTTTGGGGGGTCACTGTTGTTCAAGCTGAGGTCGCGGTCCCTGGAGCTGAGGGGAAAAGTTGGGAAAAACAGTGAAAAGGAGTGCCAGATGTGTAACGTGGGCGTGGTGGAGACTCTGGAACACTTTCTTATAGAATGCCCAAAAGACCAGTCTAAAAGAACAAGATTCACGGGGAGTATAATGGAGAAGTGGGATGGGAGAGTGAAGGACGTGTGGTTAGGGGGCGACTCAAAGGGGAGGGTTAATATACTAATCGGAGAGACTGGGAAGAATGGGGCAAGGGATGTCATCAAGCAGTTCGCCTCCGAGTGTTGGGAGGAGAGAAGAAGCGCGGGAATAGGGGGAGGCAGTTGGTAGAACATGGGTAACCAAGGCCTTCTCATACGAGAACCGCGACAAATCAGCGGCCGGCCGAAGTGTTATTATTATATTGTTACAGAGAAACTTCCTTAGAGTAACCTGCAGTGATACAGAAAAAATTCCCTACAGCTAATCCATATTTTGGAATTATCCACATTCCGAATAAATTTGCGCTCGTGAGATTTCTCTCCAGAAAGTCTTCATTTAATGTTCTCGAATCCGAATCGTCCCAATTCCTTTGTCCAAGTGGAAGCACGGTAGCGCGACTCAAACACCATCAACTGTTCAAACAACAACAAAAGAAAAATCGAAAACAAATCCGAAGAAAGAACAATACAAACTTGTACCAAAAGAGAGGAAAGTAAAGGAAGCAAAGTCAGAACAGAAACATGAAAAAATTAACCCTTTACCCAACGTAACGGCCTAAACCGGCCAGCGCTATTCTCAAAAATCGCCAAATTAATTTTCACTATTTTTTTCATTTTTTGTCTCAAAAACATAGGTTATGACCCCTCGTTGGAACGAGCTCGTCGAGCTCGTTCCAACGAGGGGTCATAACCTATGTTTTTGAGACAAAAAATGAAAAAAATTAGTTATTCAAGAATTTTTTTTGCAAGTGTCGTCTGCTTTTCACGTTAGGTAAAGGGTTAAACCATTACCGACTCGAACCTCAAAATCTTAGAGTCAGATAAAAAGAAAGAGATCAGGAGAAAAAGAAACCGACAAGCAAACACTAAACTTAAGTAGAACACCCAAATATCTAAAAAATGTTGTTATGAACAACATGATTGAAGGGTTGACAGGCGTGTGTATGGTTGGCCGCACCAACGCCACGTCTGCCGACAAAACGCCTTAGGGTGGGTCCCCGACAGGCTTGGCAATTTCAGGAGAGCGATTTTTTAGCTCTCCTTACTGCCCTCCTGAAAGAATTAAGGAGAGCGAAAAATTGCCCTCCTAAATATTTTGGTCTGGGATGATTGAGATTACAGGTATTATGCTCACATTAAATTTTTGTTGTAAAGCAAAAATGTAATTTAACTTCGAAGTCACATAACATCACGTAATTTCATTTTGAAAGTGGTTTAGTGGTAAAAGGTAATGGCTGCAACCATACCCAAACACAGTTGCAATCATTTGAAGCAAAATGGGTCACAGCAATATTTTTTTTTCTGTCAGTTTCAAGTTCAACAACTGACATCACAGTTTGAGGGGTAATTATTCAAGGAATCTTGACACTATAATATACTACCATTACTACTATCCTGTCACTTGAAGCACTTGCACCAGGATGTGACTGTAGATTCAAGCAGACCTGTTGTCCAAGAAAGTCATGCGCCTACCACTACCACCTTCAACCCCCCTTGGGGGGTTGAAGGTGGTAGTGGTAGGCGTCTCACTTTCTAGGACAACAGGTCTTGGTACACACACAGGTCTTGTCAAGTGTGTGTTCGGTTGTTGAGTGAGACATCTAGATGTCTAAGAGATTTCGCTTTACCTTAGTAAAGTTAATAAAATCACTGATGTAGTCTGTTGGTTTCAGTTTCAATGAGTTCGTTCAACTGGATACTTAAAATGCTGTGTAAAGCTAATTGTTCTCCTAAGCTGATTGAGGAGAGCGATTTTTTGCCCTCCTGCATTTTTCAGAATGCCAGGCCTGCCCCGAATATAAAGTCACATGGTGAACATACCATAGTAATTTCACCCATACGTCCACCATCTAATTCACCATCTGAATATGGCTAACAACACTAACAATATAATACTATGGAATTGTCGAAGTTTAGAGCCAATTGTAATGAACTGCGCCTTCTCAGTCAAGAACACAAACCTTCTACATTTTGCCTGCAGGAAATACTCCCAAAGAAATTTGATACGAAAGATCATTCTGTTTTCAAGCATTATACTTCTTATAACGCTAGGGCAGATGGAAATGATCCGCATGTCCGTGGAACGTCTGTCGTGGTCACAGATGTCATTATTCACAGTTTTGTTTCTTTGCAGTCATATTTACAGGTTGTAGCTGTACGACTAACTTTGGACAATGTGGACACGGAAAATTCAATTAACTTGTCGCCAAATAAATACATTTAGCTGATTGATCTTGAACAACTAATTCACCAACTCCCAACGCCATACATTCTGTTGGGTTGGGTGATTTTAGTTTAAGCAATATTTATTCAAAAAGAAATATGATATAATACATACAAGTAACTGTTAATATCACAGAGGCTGTACAGGGGATATAATACCGAAGTATGCTCTATAGCAAGACAAACTGAAGTAAACGACAGTGTAAATGGAAGGGATTCGGCAGAAAGCTTTGAGCTTTATAGGCCGTCTCCCAGAGTATATCAGACAGTTACAAAATACATGGGTTGCAAATACTGCGTGAAATATTGTTTAAACTAGTCATCAATGGCAGATGGGAAGCAAGAAATGAGAGTTATAGAATGAAATAAAGAAAGAGAAGAGCTGCAGATGAAACCAACTTGAAAGCAGTGATTTTTACCAGTAGCAGACCCAAGAGCGCAGCCTGTATGTCTCCACTGGTTGATAAGAGCATCATCATAGACCGAACCAAATCCGCAAGTGGGCAGTTCCTACTGCGGATGCAGCTCTCGTGTATCCAATAATAACCCCGGCAAGGCAGTATTATTGCAGAGAAACAGCCCACGCGCAGACATCGGACATTCCACGGGAATGCATTGCGGTTTGTCCAAGGTACGAATAGTGGCCGGATTATGGATGCATTTACGCTTAGTATATTTAGTAGTTGAGTAGCTGACACATTTGTTAACATTTGTTAATTACTGAATAAAATACCCGAATAAAATCAGTTAGGACCCACAGGTGTATTTAATTATGAACTCAATTAACTCGCACTTATGCTTACCCGTGCACTATAGCTCAGCTGATACGTCCTCCCTGTATGATATAATCCTGCACTACTCTGAAGACTAGAACGTTTCCAGCCTGACTTAGTCGTTCAGACCCAAACAAAAGCATAGAGATATCAAAAGAAAACGGCAAAGTATTTATTGTTACGTGCATCTGCATAGTTTGGGCAGAACAGGAGAAAATATTCAGTTGTCTCCAAGTCACCACATTGACAAAGAGGAGGCGTTGAGAGATGGTTATCATACAAGTGAGCGTTAATATAACTACAGTACAGGCGGAACCAACAGTGATACATTTGAGCAGCGGGATTTGGCCCCAGCGTAGAATGCAGCCGGGCGTTGGTTCGGGCTGGTTAGAAATATTTTGAAATTCATAATGGAACAGTTTTCTCTCACAGAGAGAGGAAGTGCATTCAACTGGTGATAACGTCTGGGAGAAATGAAGACTGGTACAGACAAGTACGGCAAAACGGAACACGGTTGTTTTATCCGAACGGGTATGGTGGTTTAGGCTGATGGATGAAATAGTTGGTGGTACCTTGTTGGAAAGGTATGGGGGAACAAGCCTATGGTACATCTTGAACAACTGAATGAGCTTGTGCTTTCGGCGCCTTTCCTTTTGTGAATCTCATCGAGTCTCAGAATAGAGCAGATGTTTACTGGCACTCATTGTAGCACTCGTAATTATTCTCGCTGCAGCTACTTGAATTTTCTCTAGGTTCGCAGCGTGACTTACTGAGCAGTTGTCCTGGACACAATCGTCTTATTCCAAGAGCGGCCTAATAAACGCAAAGTATATCTTTTCTAAGACCTTGCGGTCAAGAATAAACTTATACGCCCTCGACATGTCTATGCGAGTCCAGACTTGATTCTCGCTGCAGCTACTTGAATTTTCTCTAGGTTCGCAGCGTGACTTACTGAGCAGTTGTCCTAGACACAATCGGCATATTCCAAGAGCGGCCTGATAAACGCAAAATATATCTTTTCTAGGACCTTGCGGTCAAGAATAAACTTGTGCGCCCTCAACATATCTTCGCGAGTCCAGGTTTGACGCAAACATGGTCGATATGGTTGTTCAAGTTACAAGTCTAGTTTAGAATTACACCCAAATGCTTATGGTTATCCACTTAAATATAAAAGTGGATGCGTAGAAGCATTACTTTTACGCGAAATTAACATGATCTCCGTTTTTTTGAGGATTGAACTCATCCAACCATGTTCGGGTCCAATGTTCAGTTGTGGACAAATCACGGTTGATTATAGCTGCAGCTTGGTCAGGATTCTCAACTATGAGAGAAAGAGATGTATCGTCTGCGAATAGCCGTATACCGGTCAGTCGGTTTTCAGTTATGTCGTTAAGATATATTAAAAATAACAGTGGACCTAGAATCGATTCTGGTGGAACGCCGGAGGTTATTGGTCTCCACGGGGATGTCCCAGAAGCTATTAAAACCCGAATTCGATTCGAAAGGTAAGACTTTAAGAAGCAAAGCAAGTCACCAGATATTCCTATTCTCTCAAGCTTGTGAATAAGACCAACGTGTCAAACCTTGTCAAATGCCTCACTCACATCAGAAAAGCAGCCATAACTTCTTTACCGTGGTCAAGTGCACGACGGAACTTATCATAGATGTCTGTCAGTTGTAGAACCGTTGAGTTACCTGGGGTAAAGCCAGAGTGAAACCGGCTAAGAATATTATTGTCGCATATGAAGCACTATAACCGTTTGAATACGTATTTTTCGAGAAGTTTACCAACACAGCTAATCAATGATATCGGACGATAACTGGTTACTACGTTTGAGGGATTTCTTTTCAAAACTGGTGTCACGCTTTCTTTCTTCCATAATGCTGGGAAATAGCAGTTATTAAGTAGAATATTGAAAAGGATTGTAACTGGTTCGCACAAGGACCGAGAACAATCTTTTCGCGCACGAGGGCTTACAAGGTCAGGACCAGACACTTTCGATTCTTTAATACGTTTGATTGTTTCATATATCTCACTAGTTTGTAGTACAAAACTGTCAAGTGATTGTTGCGCATACAAGATGTAGGTTGGCAAGGTCGCATTAGTGTCGTTCATTGACGAAATAGATCAGAAGTATTCGTTAAGGACTTCAGCCTTTTTCGAGATTGGTTGAGTATAATTTATTAGAATGGGTGATTGTGGTGATTCCCGATGTATTGTTATGGATGAGTGCTTTCAAGGTTTTCCACCACTCGGAAGAAGGTGTCTCTGAGCAACTCAGTGTTGCTTGGACTTTGGATATGTAAGCAGCCTTAGCCTTTCTATCAGATGAGACGACTTCATTTCGTTTACTCTTATATCTCGCCCAGTCACAATGTAGACCCGTACGCTTTGCTACCCGATACAGTTGTTTCCTCTGACTCATTAGTAGTGGCCGTATTTGATTATGCATGCATTTGGGCTAGTTGGTCTTAGACGTTACAATTTTGTTAGATATAAACTTAGATGCCGTGTCGAGTAACTGATCAGTGAAATTAGAAACTAAGGTGTAGAAATATAAATTATCAAACAGGCTATCCCAGTAGAAATTATTGAATGCAATGTTCAAATCTTCGTAATTCCCTTCTGCGTACGTATAGAAATTGGGCGGTGATAGCGAGTCATGTCAGATATAAGCGGCTCGAGAACCTCGCATCCAAACACTTGGACAGTATTACTGACTGCAAAGAGATCGATGAGTGTAGCAGATGATTCGATAAAGGATGTTGGTGTGATCATAAGCTGTCTAAGGTTGCAATAATTACTTATTTCATGGAAGTGACCCCTAGGGGAAACCAATTGTTTTTCGTTGAAGTCACCAGTAATAATTATGTCTGAAATTAATGTATCTTTCGCTTTATAGACAAAAGCTGCAATACGATCCCAAGCATTCTGGGAAGAATTGGGTGGGCGGTAAAATACTTCCAGCAGTAACGATTTACGATGTTTAGCTAACACTTCATCCCACAAACACTCGATGCCAGTCACCTCAAGATCGCTTCTCCGTCGAAAGCACAACACATCCTTTACGTAAATGGCGACTCCACCTCCCTTCGACAAGCGATCGAACCGCAGAGGTTCTTGGAATCCAGGAAGCATGATGTCAGATGTCAAATCTGTACTTTGCAGCCAACTTGCGGTGAAGGGCAAAATCTAATAAGAATGTGATTCGTATCGGATAATGTCTAGTTTTGGCTTCAGACTTTGGATATTCCGATGGAGAATGCATTTATGGGTATTGTCGGGGCTCACGGAATCTGGTCCCGGGTTTAATTAAGAAATAACTGTTGTTTTCCTTCGGTTTATGCGATATAAACCGAAAATTTTTAGCACAAGCTTCATAACTCACGTAGCGAGTTATGATTAAGCTTGTGCTGAAAATTTTCGGTTTATATCGCATAAACCGAAGGAAAACAACAGTTATTTCGTATAATTTAATCCGGCTGTAATATTAAAATATAAAAACTATGTGTACGTGAACGAAAAACTTTTAATTTTCGCAAAAGACAACAGTCAAACTCAGGAAAGTGTGCCACAAACAGGTCACGTCAATCATTGTCAAATTGTTTGTTGTTTTGATTTTCGATCGCAGACGACAGATATTTGGCAAGTCACGTAACAATATCATTAAAAACATTTTTTTAAGTTCCCCCAAATCATGTTTGCGTGTTTGATCTTTTATTCGTCTCCCACTTCGGTACATTTTATTAAATTCAATTGTTCCCGAGAAATTATCATTATATTCTCGCTGACTGGAGGCGATGAAAAATCGATCGTTGATCTTTGTTTACAAGCCTGTTATCCATCTATCAGTCTGCCGTCACGCCCTCACGGTGACAATTGGATTGAGTGGGCGGGGCTTTCAGAGTCTTCAATGTTGGATCGGATGTGCGAACTTGTAGAGACATTCCAAATCATGACGTGATTTGGTTTATACGATTTTGACGACTTACGTGCTGTATGCTTTCAACCAATCAAACGCAGAGGCGGGGCAAATGATTAAATTATTTCTATGTCGCCTGAAGTTAGCAGAAGCATCATCCCGACCAGTGTCAACAATACTATAAGATACCAAATAAGGGAAGCGGTTGATATTGCAGTCTGGATAATTGATATCAAGTGGATCCCAACACTTTCATGTACAAGCTTGGATTTTAGGACTACCGCGGACGTACTAAGTTCTGTTTGACATTTCCAGTGTGAGATAGAGTGATTGAACAGGTGATAAAACAAGGCTCTCATGACAGTAAAGCTTTTCATAGAGTCAATTCCACTATACCGCATATACACGTATGTAAGGACACACAGAGACTGGTGCTCATGTACTCTTCGTTTTAGGCCACAAGCATAAACTATAGTATTGGATGTAAGAGTCAAAGCAATCCATCATGTAATCGATGGATGGTAGTACAACGATAGTGCCCGTCTGTTAGTAGCATCCATTAGCCGAAGGGTTCTATATTGACAAGAGTTTAAGTCAAGTGTTTTTTGTGGGAAAATGGTTCCGTAGTAACGTGAATAGAGTAACAGAGAAGAAGAGAGTGAACAGCAAGGATACAAAAGCAAAATGTCATAGCTGAGTGGTTTTCAAAGTTATGATAGGACAAACTGCTTGTATTCCAATCAAACGCCATAGATTTTTACGTGGTTGTTACACTAAGATAAAATATGACTAATGGAATTTCGTAGGATGCTGGGAAGAGAAGAAAGAAACTAAGAAGTTGCAAGGAGGTAAGGGAATGCAATATTCTAGTGAATCGTGAAGAGAAGGTATGCCACGCCCCTCTCCACTCCGATCACAAGTGATGTAATTAGACGTTGATCATCAGAATTTGAGGCTGTATTTAATCTGCACAACATTCATCAGGGTTATTGTGCCTCTAGCAAGCTCCATTAAAATGCCAGAGAATAGAGTGAAGAAAAGAACAGTGGACGTCATTCTGTCACGAAAATTACGAAAGAAGACAAGAAGATCTGCCTTCTGTGCTGTGTAGGTACACGACAAGTGGGATCAACCCCATATTTGGGTGATTTTAATGCCCATAGCCTTCGTTTGGATGCTATCTGCAGTGAAGGAGACATACAAGGCAAACCAGTTGAAGAGCATATTTCAAAATATGACCTGTGTTTGTTTAAAGATGGATCAAACACTTATCTGCATCAAGCATCTGGTTCATACACATCCATTGATCTCACAATAACATGGCCTTCTATCTTCCTTGATTTTTCATGAAAGATTGCAGATGACTTATGCGAGGGTGACCACTTTCCAAATGTGTTGGAAAGTGTGGTTCCAGCGGACGATGATAGGATACCCCAGGGGAAGTTTTACTCCTTACACGCTACTGCCATATATTCCTGCCCGGGACACGAAGTCTCTTACCCCTGAAATAAGTATAATTTTGTGCACATTTAACCAAATGTCTGTCCTGTAAACTGAAGGGACTTTTTGCCCAATGATTTCTTGAGTTAAGATTGGATGATGCTTTATTAAATCTAGTCATGGCTGCTTCATAAAGTTATAAAATCAAACTGGGACACCTTCTCAACGCTTTGTTCCGATGTACTCTCTGGTGGGGGGGGGGGGGGGGGGTATTTCAAGATAGTAATGACCAACTAGAGCATTTTACTGAGGTATCTTTTGACATCACACGCAAAGCCTTTCCTACAACATCGACAAATTCAAAATTTTTCACTAAACCACGGTTTGATTATAATTGCAAACAGGCTATATAGGATCGCGAGAAAACTGAACGGAATTTAATAAATCACCAAATATAAACAATTTGGACAAACTTCGTATAAATCGGATATAAACAAGACGAGTTATAAAACAGAAAAAAAGAAAAGTTCTTGGGAAACTTATGTTTCTAAACCTAACCAACATACAACCAACAGCAAAAAAATTGGAAAATGGTCACAAAATTAAAGGTAAGGAAACAAAATAAATGTACAACACCCCAACGGTAACAACACACTAATAACACAGAAGAAGGAAATATCAAACAAATTAGCCTCAACATTTTCTACACTTCTGTCGTCTGAAAATTGTATTCCAGAATTCGTTAAACATGAAAAACGACAGAAAAGGCAAAATATCAAATTTATATCTGAGTATTTAGAGGTTTATAATGACTTCCTCTTTACGGATTTATGCCATTGGACCTGATGAAATACACTCTCAACTTTTAAAATATATGTCTCAAACTTCTCTTGAACTTTTACTATAAATTTTCATTGATATGGGTGATTGGCCAGTTTCCGTCTTCCTGACAAAAAAACAACAATAATTCCATGATAAACAACAATTCCCGAAGATTGATAAAAATCACGGCAACCCGAATGATTACATACTCAGGGGCCGCGGAACGGGGGGGGGGGGGGGGGGGGGGGGCTTGGGGCTTCAGCCCCACCACTTTTTTTGCCGGGCCATGTTTTTTTGTATGTTTTATGTACATGTTTGTATATTTTAACACAACCAATGACTGGTGAAACAAGGGGCGGATCCAGAGCCTCCGCATATTTTCGCCAGCTATGTTTCTCTTGTACTGGTTCAGTTTCGATGATTTCGGATCATTTTTTTGCAGTAAGTGGCAGCAGACGCTAAAATGTATAAAATCTGTTAAAAAATCGGTTAACTTTAATAGATCGTAATCTTACAGACATACAAGTACCAAATCCACCCCCAGACAAGATAATCCACAGACAGTATAATTGCTGTTAACGTCTGGTAAAGCATACAGGTGAGGTCTATTTATCTGCTTTCATAGTTATGACCAAAGCTGATAAACAGAAATCACCAGTATGCTTTACCGACGTTTTTTTAATGGCTCTCAAAGTGTGAAATCTTTCAAACACATCTCAAATTATCCGCTCAGATGCATGGAAATGGGGGTTTTGGACCCTGGAATTTAAAATTTTCATACCGACGACCATCCATAGCCCGATCCAGCCCCCCTCACTTTGAAAATCGTTCCGCCGCCCCTGACACTAGTCCGGCCGCCAAATGATAACTTTCTGCCCAACCTCAAAGTCGCGTCCAAAGTTTTTTCCAGATGGTTGTGATAGAGGGACATCTCCTGATTCAGAAGTTTACTGGACGTTTGACAGCATTGAGCAATGTGAGATATTCATTGCAGAAAAGGGGCACCCAATTTCAATTTGCATAGTTAGCCTAGGTGCTTAAATTATCATATATAATCAGCATTTACTAGAAAAAAATCTAGAAGTTTATACTCTTATAGACACAAATGACATTATTCAATGCATAAATAAGTGCATGTTCGCTAAAAACTGCTATTTTGTTTTGAAATTCAGCGTATGATCAACATTTATAATTAATAAGGAAAGGATCGTTGGTTCATTCCCATTAGACCAATTCCCTTTAGACCAACTCATGCCTTCTGCTTTTAAAATAATTCTATATCAATAATTTGATATATTTATAAATATTTATAAATGTATTTAATGTTATTGATATTCAAGTCTGGAAATAAGCAGTCTGTCATTTGCAGAATGGGGTCCCCAGAGGGGGAATTTGCATACAGTGGGTCAGTTTATCCTCTGGGTACCTCCTTCTGTTTATGTTTGAAACCTTAATTCAGTTTGAGGTTCACAGAGGGTAAATTTAGTGATGCTACCCTGCTGTGCAGGGAAGCATCACCAAATTCACCCTCTAGGGACCTCATTTTTCAGATGATAGTCTTCTTATTGGTCTAGTGGGAATTGCTCTAGTGGGAAGACACTGGATCGTTTATACGAAAACGTCAAATTGGAACCTTAAGGCAATCTTTCGGATCGGCATACTGCATTGATAGCCACCAGCGCTCTTTATCTTGGTGTCCCTTTCTTTCAGTTGAGAAGCCGCGATATATACTCGGTCATAATTTCTTTGCACCTTCTGGATTTATTTTTATTTGAAATCAAGTTGAATTAAACATTTGTATGTCTCTTGACGATCGGTGTGACTTTGACGGCAAAGCTTTCCTCATTCTTTTGTCATTTCATGTTTCTTTACTCCGGCATTATTTGATTTTTTTCTGTTTGTTTATGTGCAGAATCTGCCATGGCCGACGTTGCTTTTTCTCACCGAAATACGGATGTGAAGTTGTTACGGTAAGTGACCGTCTGATAAATGTGGCACCGAAGCGAATCGAGAACATAACAGATGCAGTAAACTGTATAATGATGGTCTGCATGCCGATTTACAATCGCAGCTTGATTTGGAATTTATTCTTGGGAAGCCACAAATATTGTGTAGAGAAATATGTTCACCCGAAAAGTATGTCAGGCAAACTACATCAAGCAGAGATATTCCTACCGCGGTGGATGTACCACCCGAGAAAATATCAAGGCGATGACAGGCACAAACAGTGTTAGATTTAAAATGACGCTGTCTATTTTGTGGTTGCAAGTGTGATGTGACAAAAGACCCTAAAAACTTGGCAAGATGGATAAAGGCTTGTATTTTCCGTCAAGTAATTGATACTGGAACCAGCAGTAGGTTATCGAAAAAGGATGAGATGCTCCGGGTTTGTGAGCTGCGAGAAGATAAATGGGGAAAGAGGTTAGGTTTACCCTTTGCCTAACATGAAAAGCAGACGACACTTGCAAAACAAATTCTTGAATAACTATTTTTTTCATTTTTTGTCTCAAAAACATAGGTTATGACCCCTCTTTGGAACGAGCTCGACGAGCTCGTTCCAAAAAGGAGTCATAACCTATGTTTTTGAGACAAAAAATGAAAAAAATAATGAAAATTAATTGGCGATTTTTGTGAATAGCGCTGACCGTTTTTAGCCATTACGTTGGGTAAAGGGTTAAGGGTTCTGGGTGATATGCATGATTTGCATGCGGCAGGCTCTCGTTATCACTCGATCTGTGTAGAGCTACATTTATGAATCCAAGATGTGTAGCGTCCTCGGCAAAGCAGGTAATTGACACGACCTCAATAGATTCAAATCCCGATGCCGAAGCTTTGAAATTGCTGGTTTCTTCCATGAGAGATGACCAATCCAGTACTTGGAATTCGGTTGCCTTGTTCCACTTGTATGATGAGTGCGGGGGTTGTTGTTCTTCTCGCAAGTTATTGTTGCCAAGTCCTCGTGGGAACCCTGGAAAGTGAAGCAGTGCCTGTTCACCAATGCTTGAGAGGTGCAAACCCTCTCTAAAATGGGCAACATGGCTTATTAACACTCACCCTTGGTCTTGAGTTAATACTCATGTTGTGGTCATGATTAGCCATTGTGCAAACATATGTGACCTTAAACACCAATAAATAAATAATAAATAAAAGTTGTTGTTAAGCCAACTGAGCCCGGCTCTATGTATTGCATATGATCCAGATGATTGCGATACCGAAAGCTCAATGAAAAGTATATGCGTCGAAATAAAGGACAAGGATACAGATCGAGACACTTATGATCTCGAGCTCAACTTTGACAAAATATCAGAGTTTTCAAGCAGGACGTTGTTGGCTTTTCTGGGTAGCTTGTCACCGAAATTAGAGCACACCCTACCCAGGATGCTGATTAGCAGTATTGTAACATCACTGGTACGTGGAATACCAACAACAATGCAAATTGGTCTTGCTGCTATGGTGATGGTTTCTAAATACCTCATAAAAACGATCCATTACTTCGGAATAATTTGCTCGTATGATGAGTTGTTGCGTTTCAAGAAATCGGCAGCAAATACGTTAGCTCGCAATGTTGACTTCATACCAATATCTAGTTCTGACCGTGGGCTTATACAGTTAGAGGTACATAATTTCGATGCTGACATTGCATCTCAGAATGGAAAACTTAGTACTCATTCTCTGGTTGTTTTAACTCAGCCAAATAACACGGCCCAGTCGCAACACAGCCGGCTCTCGCGACTTATAAAGTCTGAAATGTCAGAGACTATTGACTATCGGTTGGATGTTGTTCGTTGTCAAGGACTGAAACGCCAGGATATGCCTATTTCTCACGCAAAAAGATACATCCCGTCGCTCCAAATTTTTTGTCACATTCTGCTCTTACAACGCTACACAAGAGTGTTGCAATGAACAAAGAAGGTTAGCGGATACATCAACTGTGAATAGCACTGATGAATAGAATCACCAAACACTCAAAACGTTCCTTAAAATGTATGCAGGCTCGGATGCAACCTCTGGTATGAGCCCGGAATGTTGTATCAGCCGCAGTCAAACATTGCAGTCCGCAAAATGACAATGTCACCTTAAACGTGGATATTTCAAATTGTTCAAGGCTGCCAGATGTCCTGTAAACATTTTCGTAGTCAAGAGATGTTACTCTCACATTGACCATCGAGAAAAAGAAAGAAAACTTTGGACGCCACTTGGAGGTTCGGTGCCCTGGCTGCTGGGCAAAACCTATTGCATTAAAAAGTTATCTGTGTAAAACCACAGAAAGGACGATCCGTGTTCAACTTCTCTGGTTTCTGGAATCGAACAATCTATTTGGGAATGTTCAGTGTGGTTTCGGGAGCTACAGATGCGCTGTGTGTCATTGTTAGGCTTGAATCGTTTAAACGAAATGCCATTGTCGGAAGAAACATGTGGTCGCCACCATCTGTGACCGGGAGAAGGCATACGATACAACATTGAAGTATGGGAGTTTAAAAGATCTTTTTAACATGGGTTTGAAGGGCGTTTGCCTCTTTTATACAAAATTTTCAAAAGAACCGACAGTTTCAAGTTCGTGTTGGGTCTACATTATCTGATCCACACGAACAAGAATTGAGATTCCTCGGGTAGTATTCTATCCGATATCCTATTTTCTGTCCAAAATCAATAGCATAATCGATGTAGTTGAGAATATGATAGATTCTTCTTTGTATGTCGATGACTTTTAGTTTGCTTATAGCAGTAATAGAATTCAGAGAGGGGAGTAGCAGTTGTCCACCTTCTGGATACCGGTTGGGACGTCATACCACATTGGATTATGGGTATCGCGTGGTTGTCATCGTAACCCATGGTGCGGCCCTGTTGTGACGTCATTCCCATGGTGAAGGGTGAATGGAGTGCACATGGGCAGCTCGTATTGTTAGGATAACGCGTGTCTCCATCGTCCATTTTGTATGAAGAGGGGAACCATCTTTGTTTCTATGGTGGCATGTGGTTGTCATGTGATCTAATGGTCTACAATAGGACCAAGAGGCTTCTAAAAGGTGTGCTCGATTAAACAGGGGGTGTATCTAATAATCCCAAACCTTGTTTAATTCGTAGAATTACCCAAATGGACCCGACAAGTGCCCAAAACTTCTGCAACGGACTCGGATTCCCCCAGAAGCCACCCTTTTTGTCCAATAGTATGCGCGGTCGTTTGAACGAGAGTATGTGGAATTACCGGAAACGACCTGACAACTACACAAATTACCCAAATGGCTCCAACAAGTGAGCTAAACTTCCGAAACGAACCTTATTTGGCACGAATTTTTTTTACGTACACCACACTACCCCACATGTCCTTCGCTCCTTACTCCTATAGCCGTTTGGGAGTATGTTTGTAGTTTTCTGAAAGCTCGAATTTTGTTATATTGGGTAAACATCCTCCTTTCTCCGACCACATCCTGCTTCCGTAGAGTACTTGTTCCGTTCTTCTGGATTGATTTTAGTATTTTCAATTGCACCAATTGCTCCCAAAATTATTCGGTCCACGATCTTCTGAGTGTTACTAATTTGGATTAAACAACCTATCAGATCACTTCCCTGGATTGAACAACCAATCAAATCGATCTGTTTACCTTAGCTCCCACCCATCATCTTCTTTGCTTAACGATTGTGATTTTTGTCTACGTATGTGCTTGTACACAATGTGCGAATAGCATGTGCAGCTCATGCAAAATGTGCCAATATGTGCCTATGTGCAAGTGCTCAGTGTGCGAACAACACATGCAGCACATAGGCACATGCGTGTATTTGGGGATCAGCAGAGACCACTGTTTGGGGACCAATGTCTGCGTGAGTAGTGGGGACCAAGGTTTGGGGACCAGGATCAGAAATATCACTGTCGTCTTAACCCAGTACTAAAGCTTCTGCTACCAACACAGTTACCGTTTACACTTACGGCCTTGGATAATGTCGCCGCCACCACCGCTGCTAAACCCATCACTGTAACAATGAGATGTGCTTGTGTACAATGTGCGAATAGCACAAGCAGCGCATGCGCACTTGCAAAATGTGCCCATATATGCCTGTGTGGAAGTGCATGTGCGCACAACACATGCGGCACATATGCACATGGGTATTTGTGACCAGTGTTTGAAGACCGTTGTTTGGGGCCCAATGCTAGTGTACAAGTGGAGACCAATTTTTTGGAACCAGTATCAGAAATATCGTTGTCATCTTAACCCAGTGCTAAAGCTTTTGCTACCAACACTGTTACCGTTTACACCAACTGCCTTGGCTTATGTCGCCGCCACCACCACTGCTAAATGCATCACTGCTACTATGAGATGTGCTTGTGCACAATGTGCGAATAGGACATGCAGCACATGTTAACTGTGCCAATATGTGCCTGTATGGAAGTGGACAATGTGCGCACAATACATGTAGCACATACTCACATGGGGGTATTTGGAAACCAGCAGATCCTATATTTAGAGAGCTAATGTGGACCAGTCCTTGTAGACTAGTGGGGATCAAGGCTTTGGGACCAATGGGGATCAATGTTGGGGGACTCGTAAACAAATAACATAAGAATACACGACATCCTTTCAGGACTATCAGTTACATTATGCATTCTAGCACATAACGGTTCACGAACAAAGTCATTCGTCCAGAAGATCTTCATCGCCAAAGACATCTTTAAAAGGTGTGTAATTCGTTGGTCTCCGACGCTTTCTTCCTAAGATGGTGGATAATCATGTGTTGATTTGTGTTGTCTTAGTTTTCAGTGGTGTTCAATCTTCTTTAACTTTGCTATTTTCTGTGACTGTGGCATGGCGTAGTTTGGAGTGTGAGCTCAGGTTTGATTAGTCCGATTTTTTAAAGCGGGCAGCTTGGCTTTTAACACAGGCAGCTTGACTTAGTTGTTTTCTTTGAGGGCAGTACGGCCCATCTCTTGAGTTCCCCTCCTCTACATTCACTATATCAGTCTTAGTTCACTCCAATGTGTGTGTTCAAATAATACTCTTTGTTTTCTAGTAGTTAAACCGTTGTTCCCTAGTGCAGAAGTACCTTCGCACGTTTCGTTGGGCTTTGTGGTTTGGTTCGTTAACTGGTCAGCCTGCTTAGCTGGATTTTTGCTATTGGTTGGTCACGTCTTGGTCTCTTTGCAATTATAACCAGATTTGGTTCAAGCGTTTTCCGTTTACCGTTTTCCGTTTAGAATTGACTGTTATGCAATAGTTCCACCCCTTTAGATATGAATTTCAATCCACCAGAATTCTTGAAAACTTTTATTTGAATGTCATTGTTATATTTAAATTCGGTTGCGCACATTTTGTGAGACATCTTCACTCTTCGGTGGTCTGAACTCAAACGTTTATATGTTTTGTCACACGAGCGCCACCTATCGTAACAGTTTTATCGTTCCATTGACTCTTGAAATGACACCACATTCACATTCGCTGTAGTTTATACAAAGAGAAATAGAAATTTATAGTGGGTGGACGAGCACGGAGAAACGAGGATTTTTACCCAAAATAACAAAATTCGGGCCTTCATAAAACTAAAAACATACTCTCATAAACATCACTGTTATATGAGTAAATGGCGAAGGACATGTGGGGGGGGGGGGGGGGTTGCTCATAAACAAACAAAAAAATTTAAAAAAAAACATTCGAGGACATTTGGAAGATTAGCAGACTTGTTGGGGCCATTTGGGGAATTTGTATAGTTCCAGATTCTCCCATAAAATACAACGAAAACTCTAAATTACTCTGTTATTGTTCGCCTGTTCATAACAGAAGTTTATTTAGGTTTTTGTTGCCTTGCTGTTGTTTCCATGTTAAAAATGAAACGATGTAACTTATTAGTTCACGCCGTAGTGGATTTTGTTGTTTCATTCGTCGAGGTGAAAGCGAGGGATCAAACAGATTCCAGTATTCAAAATCTTTCCCCGCGAAATTATGCTATATGAGAGCGGCCTCGCTCATATTCCGTCGTCCACTTTGTGTTTGGCAAAAGCTTTGATCTAGGTGGCCAAAATTACACCTATATACTAGGTTGGTTGGGGACATTTTGCAATCCGTAAAAAGGTTACCAATAACAAGTACCGTAATTTTTGGATCCGTTAAACTCGGCTCTGGTGAGAATCAGCGTTTCTGACAGCGAATCTCTCCAGGTCCGAGTTCTGTGGGACCCATCCACATTTTTAAACATGTGTTAGGTGGAAATTAAACCTCCTTTGGGTTGAAAGTGTAATGGGCTCGTGATTTTTTACCCATCGTTCATATTCATGTCCATTTTATTTTCATATCCTACTAATTTTTGGCTTCTTAATAATCCACGTATAAACTGTTGTTCCTATTTTCTTGTGTATTCTTCCAGACCACAACACATAACTTAATGTTTATTATACTTCCAGAGTTGTGTTAATTTTTATCCATGCGTCCATATTTCGAAAGTTGACCTTAGATACTAACGAATCTGAAGACTTCCAACCAGAGTTGTAGCACCAGGAAACCTAAAGACTGTTGTTTTGTGGGTAGTGGCTAATCTCTCATTCGTTACTAAAATTTAACAGCTTTCTTTAATGCCAAGGTGTTAAATAGCTGTTTAACCCTTTACCCAACGCAGACGATATCAAAATTTATTATTTTAAATATCATTTTTTCAAATGTTTCAAAAAAGTTCAACAAAACCATATCATGTGACCCCTCGTTGGAACGAGCTCGACGAGCTCGGTCCAACGAGGGGTCACATGATATGGTTTTGTTGAAATTTTTGGAAAAATGATATTTTTACAACTACTGAATTTGCATATTACGCGGGCGGATGCGGCCGATTCGTTGGGTAAAGGGTTAATGAGAATTATGTTCTCCGTGGATAGCCCGTAAATCATTTTCAAATTGACCATTGAATTTTAAAATGGGACATAAATGTGAATATTATATTCAAAAGCGGATACCGCTGCTTATTGTGCTCAAATATTGATAAATCCCCTTAATAGTAATTTATGGTTAACAGTGGAAGAGCTGGGGAGCAATCACATGCGTTACATTAGTGGAAACCACATGGCCTCGATTGACCTTTAGAACGTTACAATTAAATTTGTAAAGCTTTGGAATTATTGATAGAATTTTAAAATCTCACTGAGAGAAATAATTTTATTCAGAAAATCATCTACATTGATACAATTGTATTCTGGATATTTTATCTATCTTACTGAGAAATTAACCAGCATATCCAATATTTCGCATTTTGGAATTTCAGTAAAACTGAAATGAATCAGTAAAAGCAATTAGAATAGCTGTTATTGTTGGATATTTAATTTGTTTACTCCTCCCCGTAGAAATGGAATGTCTTTTATACAATACCGGAGTATGCCCTATTACAAAAAGAGGAATGGGTTGATATAGAATGTAGTGCATCGGAAAAAATACCTTATTTTCTTATCCTGGTGGCGCACTTTTGTCATGCCTATCAGTGCTAGCTAAGAGAGCAGAATATGGATAAAATGCTGCAGCAGGTCAGAGGTGAGTGGATGTAATGTAACTTCACTTCTCCAAGACAGAACGGAGTATGCTTTAGCATTATATGAAGAACAAGTGAAATATCTTGTTATCGAGCAGTGAAAACAAATTGGCGGCATTCCCTTGTGAACACCAGCGGACTATTCCAGAAAGGCCAAATAGTCAAGAGTTTACACAATTCCAAAAGAAAGAAAATAGCAACCTGTGTCATAGTCGGTAGGGAAATCGCGTGTAATTTCATACCACCATCTTCATCAACTTCATATCGTCAGTTTAAGCTTTGCATATGTTTTCATGAGATGTGATTTGGTAAGCCGGTGTGGCAGGAATGATAGTCCGTAGGAACGTTAGTCCCTCTGGACTATTATTCCGCGGAATTATAGTCCTAGGTCTAACATTTCTAGGAATAGTAGTCCGCCGGATTTCTAGGAATAGTAGTCCTAGGTCTAACATTTCTAGGAATAGTAGTCCGCCGGACTACTATTCCTAGAAATGTTAGACCTAGGACTATAATTCCGCGGAATAATAGTCCAGAGGGACTAATTTTCCTACGGACTATCATTCCTGTCACACCTGTTCTCGGAAAAGTGTTCGTAGGAATGTTTTGTGTGGTACGCCATATTTTAAGTGAAAATTATAAAATAATAAAAATATTCAGAAATCCATTCAACAACTGCTGTATGGTTATATAAATGTTGCACATGTTTCATTTTAAAGAGGAGTGAGTCTATCGGATTTGGTAACAGAAGTTGAAATAATATACAACAAAACTTCTAAATTACTCTGTTATTATTCGCCTGTTCATAACAAAAGTTTTTTGGTTTTTGTTGGCTTACGGTTATTTCCAAGTTAAAACTGAATCAATGTAAATAATTGGTACACACCGTAGTGTATTTTGTTGTTGTTTCATTCGTCGAGGTAAAAGTAAGGGATCAATCAGATTTCAGTATTCGAAATCTTTCTCTACGAAATTCTCGTATAGAGGTAACACTGAACTAAATATTTGAATTTGAAATACCCGCCTTGAAATGTTGCCGGAAGTGATGCAATCTCTAGAAATAACGGCCTTGGGAAAATAAATTGTTTCAATAAACGTTTGAAGCATTCTGTTGACATCCTGCATTATTGATGAACATTCCAGATAAAAAAGAGGGTGATCTGATGACTTTTGGACCTAAAAATACAATTTACATTTGGTGTGTTTTTGTAGGGAATTCCCTGACAAATATGTGCACGTGACCGGTATTCCCCTTGCTGTCAAAATGTTTCTCTTATTTGTTGCATGACCCCCTGTTTTGGGTAAGAAATAGTTGTCTGAAGGTCAAAACTTGACAGAGATATTTGAATGCCAAAAGTAAAGTGATGCGATCATATTTTTTTTGGCCTGAACGTTATAATGGTCGCCTATGGGAAAATATTTAGTTCCGTGATATCTTTAGGAAATATGTTTTTTTGCTTCCAAATCAGATTCAGTTATTATTTTGGGGGATGAGTTCACAATTAAATGTTCATTTGGGGGACCACACACTCTAGAGAACTGTTTTATTGTTTTGAAAAGTTGCATTTTTGTCACAGTTAGCAACAGAGGCTATATATTACCAAAACTAAGGCTGTTAATGCAAGCAAATTCACATCTTGAGCAAGTGTATTCCTCAGGAGCACACTATAACCTCTGGCAGCTGCTAACTAACAGTCCACCTTACCCTATTAACCCTTTACCTAACCTGAAAAGCAGACGACACTTGCAAAAATAATTCTTGAATAACTAATTTTTTTCATTTTTTGTCTCAAAAACATAGGTTATGACCCCTCGTTGGAACGAGCTCGACGAGCTCGTTCCAACGAGGGGTCATAACCTATGTTTTTGAGACAAAAAATGAAAAAAATAATGAAAATTAACTGGCGATTTTTGTGAATAGCGCTGGCCGGTTTTGGCCGTTACGTTGGGTAAAGGTTTAACACATTTATTTAAACCATGGTTCCTCTTCATAGTACTAGGGGCAGGGTGATTCCAACGTTCAACCCTCATCCCAAAACACCATTCAAACACACAGCCAATCCACCTATACTGAACTTCTATTCACTGGCATTCAGAAGTTTTTCTCTCCTATATTATGCTCTTCAAAATGTCAGAAATCAAGTCTTTCATTGAAAGAGTATTTTGGAACACAAACTTGGACGGTAGAGGGGTCTACAATGGAAGAATAACATAATACAATGACAAATGTGAATGAATGACATTTGTGCATAACTAACAATATAGTAGTCTGGTACTAGTGCTGTCGTAGTCCCCATGATACAGCACAAATGTACAGTGACAGTTGTGAAATATTGCTCTCTCCTTGAACCAAGACCCCCTCCCATACACACTTAACCCTTCTGCTGGTGATAAATATTTGCAAAGACTGTAGAACATGTTTTTAGAGGCTGACGTTAATAATTATAACTTTCAGTTTCTTATAATTTACTTTGAGACTGCAGCACTCATTGTCCACTGAGTTATTTTACTATTTGACTATCTTGTCCTGGCTCATCCACTATATTTTTCATTGTATGTCATTCAGTACTCTAATGTTGACTTCCTAAATGTGTGACTGAAATTCTATCTGTCTGTCTGCCTGTCTCTTCATCAGACAAGTTATTTCTTTGTTTTTCATTTATCCGTGTCTGTATTTTCAATAATTGGCAGCTGACTATCTTTCACCCCCCATCCCCCCACACACAAATACATTGAACATCGAAGACCACTATATTCCTGTTGTGAATCCCAGATTCGTCCTCTTTGGAAACATATTTTTGTACAATTTTGCTCTTTTTGTCAGAATGGGTGTCTGTGGGAATTGAAACAAAAGTTGTGAAAATGCACTGATGGGTACTTGCAGCACAAGCATAGCACTATAGAATCAATATTTGATGGTTTTAGGCATTTGATATTGTTATGAGTCACCACAATAGGAGGTTCTGGTATTTCCTTTGGACAAAAGCACTGTTTTATGTTTTGTCAGTTGCATACCAACGACTCAAGGTGCCATAACTGAGAAAACTGATGCTTTCTTTCACAAACATGCAAAATATTCATCAAAACAAGATGAAATGTCTTCAGAGGCCAGAATGTGATTTAAAACCTATCGCAAATGGGAATTTAATATCACAGGGGGTTTGTTTTGGGTCAATATCAATTAATTTCTGAATTATGTCATAGATTTTGATGAAAATGGGCATACCGGGGGTACTATTCGGGGCTTTATTTTACAACATGAGTAGATAGAAGAAAATTTGACATCAGTTGTTAGGATAAAATGGCAGAGTCCTTTTATATTGGTGAAATATATAGCTGCAGCCCCAATGTTTGAAACAAAATTGACATTCATATTATTTCGTGGGGTTTGGGCACTGTTTTGCTTGCGGTATGGTTAAACGTGACAGTTTTTTTTCTAACAATATTGTGTGCTGAAGCAGATTTTAGTTTTATTTTGGGATCAGGGTAGTTTTTAAAGAAAGCTATGAATTCTCATCCCTCTCAGCTAATTATTAGGTAACGGGCAGTGGCGGCGCCAGAAATTTTTTTGTGGGGGGGGGGGGGGGGGGTGGCAACTAGGGGGGCAGACTCCCATGAAGGGGGCAAATACGTAAAGGATCATATCATTACTTTGTTATGAGGTAGTCCAAACTTGGACCCAAAGTCCGTAATATACTTTTTTGGTTTAGTACGTCCTGTGGACGTACCTGTGGACGTACCAAACCAAAAAATTATATTACGGACTTTGGGTCCAAGTTTTGACTAAATGTAATGGTAATTAGCGGTCCTCCTTTCAAAAAATCCTGGATCCGCGTCTGGTGGGTCTGTGCGAGAGAGAGAAAGAAAGAGAGAGAGAGAGAGAGAGAGAGAGAGAGAGACTCATAATGCCCGTCTGTCATAATGCGAAATCCATGAATTTTTTTAGACAAGGGATATGGACAGACATGCCTTTGTTGGCTCATATAACTTAATTATAACTTATAAGTATCTGCATCCGAATCTTTAAATCTCTACTGCCTGGATGTGTTCATCAGCTAGCCTGAGGCTTTGGGCTAAGTGTGTTTGGGAAATTATTGGGAATAAAAAAGAGAGGGGTGTGTGTGTGTGAGAGAGAGAGTGCCTGAATGTGTTTGTGTGTGAGGGTGGATGGAAATGCATGCGAGATGTTTGGGGGGGGGGGGGGGCAACTGGGGGGCAAAGCCTTCGTTTTGGGGGGGCAAATGCCCCCCATGCCCCCCCGTAGCGCCGCCACTGGTAACGGGCTAGAAAAACCTTTTGGAGGCAATACCGGTTTTTAAGCTCATTTGACATAGTTTGGACACTTTTCCTTAAAAGAGCAAATTTCCCATGTTTTTGACTCAGTAGAAGCCAAAAGTTGGATTCTAATGCAGGAATGATTCCTTTGTCCATAAAAGTGGTAAAATGTCTCTTTGGTAGGGTTGGGGATTATTATAGGTATCACTGAACTAAATATTTGAATTAGAAATACCCGCCTGCAATCTCTAAAAATAAACAGCCTTGGGAAAATAAATTGTTTCAATAAACGTTTCAAGCATTCTATTGTCATCTTGCATTATTGATGAATATTCCAGATAAAAAAGGGGGTGATTTGATGAATTTTGGAAATAATAATACAATTTACATTTGGTGTGTTTTTGTAGGGAATTCCCTGAGAAATATGTGCTCGTGACCGGTACTCCCCTTGCTGTCAGTTTTCTTCTCTTATTTGTTGTATGACCGACTGTTTTGGGGTCCGAAAAAGTTGTCTGCAGGGCTATAGTTGACAAAGATATTTGAATACCAACATTAAAGTGATGCGATCATATTTGTTTTGGCCTGAACGTTATAATGGTCGCGTATGGGAAAATATTTAGTTCCGTGATACCTGGAAGAGCGGTCTCGCTCATAATTCGTCGTCCGTTTTTTGTTTGGCAAAAGCTTTGACCTGGCTGGCCAAACTTAAACCTATGCACTAGGTTAGTTATGGGGACACTTTGTAACCCGTAAAAAGTTAACCAAACAGTTTTTAAACACGTGTTAGGTGGAAATTAAACCTCTTTTGGGTTGAAAGTGAAGTGGGCCCGTGGTTTTTGATCCATCATTCATATTCATATCCATTCCATGTCATATTATTTTTTGTCTTCTTAATAAACCACGTATAAACAGTTGTTCCTAATTTCTTGTGTATTCATCATCCAGACCACAACACATAACTTAATGTTTATTCTATCTCCATAAGATAGTCATATTTTATCCATGCGTCCATATTTTGAATCATCACGAATCTGAAGACCAACATGGAAATTCCAACCAGGGTTTTAGCACCGGAGAGTCGTTCACCCCATCCCCTGTTACAGGTAATTAGATACACTCCTATTCAATCGAATGCACGTTTTAGATGCCTCTTGGTCCTATTGTAGGCCATTAGGTACCATAGCAACCGCGTGCCACCATAGAAACAAATATGGCGGCCTCCTTCATACAAAATAGACGACAAAAACACGCGTTACCCCTACAACACGAGCTGCGCACGCGCACTCACACCCCCACCTTCGCCATGGGAATGACATCACAATATGAAAGCACCCATGAGGTAATATGACAACCATATGATACCCATAATCCAATGGGTGTGACGTCACATCCGGAGTTCAGAAGCAGGGCCCAGAAGATGGGGGGGGGGGGGGGGGCGAGTAGAGCATGTTTTACTAATAATGAGGTACAGAAAACGGTTTCAAGTTTTCGAAGACCAAAACTAATTTTATTCAGTTCTGGAAGCTCCAGAAGCACCACCTTGACCCTGACTTGAAAATAGATGGTAGTACCATTAATGTTGTTAAAGAAGTGAAATTCATGCCATTCTTAATATTGGTATCATAATTAGTCTGAGCGCATTCAGAATACCGCCAATAGATTCAATGGGGGGGGGGGGGGGGGGACTTCTCGTAAGAAGCACGTTATTAAACAGTCACGCCAATATGCTTCCAAACTATTTACCCACTCATCCAGCCATGTTTATAATTGTGTCCCAGCTCTTCAAGATGTAGAATTTTAAAGTAGATACCAGAGACATATTCCTCAGTTTAGGAGATAAACGTCTTCTGTTGAGTTAGACATTCGGGAATGTGGACAGCCATTTGTTAACGAGCCCCGAAGGGGCGAGTTAACAAATGGTTTTCCATAGTCAAATTCCCGAATGTCTAACGAAACAAGAGACGTTTATCTCCATTGTAATTCCTGTCATCGTTAGAAGTAAAAAATTCTCCAAACCCGTTTTATTTGAAGAAAAGCAATCTATTTGCCATGAATGTGTTCGATTTGTGACTTGGGTGACGTTGACGTAACAGTTCATATGAGAGAAGGGAGATCGCGCATAGCGTGGATACAGACATGATTTAATTGACCTGCTTCCGGCAATAAGAGCACGGTAAGAGTGAATATACCTGAGATTAGAGCACAGGGCCGACCGGGTCTCAACCAATTCAATTACGGGTTCAGAAAGAACAACGAGGGCAAATTTAACTGATGAATTACAATGAGAAATAGAATTAGACCCCTATGGAGTCCGCCAAACTTTAATGCGATTCGATTAAAGAGAACCGTGAATCTCCGTCTTTTTGGAAAAAGCAAGGTCCAAAATAACAGTAGGTTTTCTAAGATGACATCGAGAAATATGAAATTCTTTACAATTCAAATAAAAATATGCGGAAATAAATCAAAGTATAGTGCCTATAAAAAGACTTATGCAGATGGAGATAAAGACAGTGAGTATCATCGGCTGTTGTTACTGGTGATTAGATTACCTCTATCTGAATACCAAATAAACGTTCTATTTTCAGAGCTGATGTTAAAGCTTTCCTCCAACTAGCGCATGAACACATCGAGAATGTACAGGAAAGGAAGTCGATTATATTGTCCGACTCACTTTCCTCTTTGCTGGCTTTACTCAACGCTAAGTTGAAGAGGCTACTTATTTTGCGACTTCGTGAGAAATTGAATACCCCATGTCTTAACAATATGATATCGTGTTTTACTGGTTATTGTTATCTCTGGTGACGCTAGAGCAGACAATACAGCAAATCTAAACAAGACTATCACTGATTTTAAAATTCCTTTCTGTGATTACAAACACCATATCAATAAGTATATCAAATCTATGTGGCAGGCGGAGTGGGATGGGACCATCAATATCCGGCTGTACCCTGTGCTTTATTAATTATAAATGTTTGATGATTATTCCTGTAATTAGTGTTTGGAATCTAATATTATTGTGTCCGTGGAAATATTGCCCGCCCGTGGAAAGTAACATAAAACTTTTACAATTGTATTTTCCAAAGTTGTATTTCTGCCTATGTATATAAATGATTGAAATTAATCATCAGCGTTTTAAAAGACGTGGTAATTTACCTACGGGTAAATTGCCACGTCTTTTGAAGCGCTAATGATTTCTTTCAGTTCGTAATTGTCATAGACAGAAAATACAATTCATGAAATTACAGTTGTAAACTTTTTTTAGTACGGCCCCGGTCCACGACGGCCGTACTGAACATAGAATTTGAGCCTTTTCCCAAACTACTAATACGATTTCTTTTTGGGTAACTATTGAGACATGAATCTTGATGGACCTTTGCCAATTTTAAAACAAAAAATAATTTGATGTGAAAAACAATGCAGATGTTGGAGTTTTATATAGTTATTTACACTGAGGTAAACTCGAACAAATGCTGCTTCTTAAAAAAATTTCTTTGGCGAAAACAAAATGAAATATTCAAATTAGCGCATCATTGGGTGAGCAGACGTTTTCCTTTGTGGTTACTGGAAACCGTTTTGATTAAAAGCTGTCAGTAATGTGAACTTAATAATTTAACGGGAACAAGTATTTAATAAAGTCAGACTCTAGAAAATGTTTTGATGAGATGTTTCGTTTTTCAGTCAAAATCATACCGAGGGGCCTGACTGTGAGGTTTGAAATCATTGCTAATTCTGGCGGAAACCAAACATTGTAATTATCGAGCAGGAAGGATTTTTCCCTTGGTCGTCTTTGTTACGCAGAGAAATTCCTATCACACCTGCGATTGTCTCCATCATTACGCCTTCACACAAACTGGCGTTAAGTAATTTTTCCAGGCATTTCCGGCAATAGCTAACTTAAGAATACGCCTCCTTCGGGGTTTTGTGGATAATTAAATCTCACTTCAGTGTGATGTTTTTTTTTTGTTGTTATTCGAACACCTCATTGGTGCGGTAATTACTAACTGAAGACAATTTTTCCTCATTTTTTGCAATTCTTTTCGTATCGCCTTGAATTCTCATGTTGAATAAATGAACCGGAAGAATGGAAGAAGGCTCAGATAGCTTTTGGATGTTGGGGTGAGTACAGTTTCTAACAGAAAGTACCGAGGCACTGTGTCGGACGCGCCGAAACGCTCGTCTCGGATTTTTTTTCGTCAATTTTATTATCTCGGCATCCCCAGGGGCGTCGCGAAGATCACCGAGTTGGTTGGGGAGGACAGTAAACAGAATTTTCCACGACTGTTATGACCCAAGCCCCAATTAAAGAAAAATTCCAACTACAACATCAAGGCATGCCTTCTTCCAATACATCCCTTGTTGCCTTAGTTGATGTATTTGTCAATGACGATTATAATTACAATACACGAGACATTTGTCCGTAAATACACAGTACGGCCGCCGCGGACTGGTCACTTTCCACGGGTGAGATAATATTAGATTCCAAACATTAATTACAGGAATAATCATCAAAAAATTTAATTAATGAAGCACCGGGTACAACCCGGTGCTTCATTAATTAAAATTTTGCTGCTGATGATTGTTATTACCTGGTAAACGCATGCGTGGACATCACTGCCCACACGTCGAATTCGACCAGCCCACGACCACTGTACTGTACATGTAGTTATCGTGTTGCATGGGTTTCAAAACTACTTATTTATATAGCAGGCATCGCACTCAAAAGACAATCAGCCACAAACCCCCATCTGCATGAAACCGACTGCGTATGTGACATATGTCCAAGAAGCATATTTAGTACCGTATTAAGGTACAAGATGGGAGCGCGGTGGCTCAGTGGTAGACTGTTGTACTTCTATGCTAGAGGTCCCGAGTTCGATCCCCGTCCGGGATGCCCCGCGTTGTGTCTTTGGGCAAGGCACTTTATTCCGGTTGCCTGCATGGGGGCACGGTGACGCCGTGTACCAAGGCGTACTGCACGTCGATGGTGCGCATGTCTTCAACTGCTGTAACCTTGCTTGAGCTGAGCTTGAACAGAGTTAGAATGTTGAGGAGCTGACAGTTGCTCGTCGATGCCCAGTGGTTCCCTCCGGGTACTCGGGCTTCCTCCACCCGTAAAACTGTTACGGTCACGATTAGCCATTGTGCATAAGTATGTGACCTTAAACTCCAGTAAATAAATGAATGAGGTACAGGATGACCAGCAATAAAGAATGAATATCTAAGACGTCATTCCAGATAAAAAAATATCCGACTGGAAAAGTATTGGAGGGGTGGGGTGGGCTTTACGCCCCTGAACTTTCCCTTTCTCACCGAAGAGGGTTTATCAATCTTTTTATCCTTTACCTAACACCGCTAGAAGTCGACGTTTGCCCAAATGTTCTTGAATAACAAAACAATTTTCTTTTGAAAAGAACAAATCATAAACATTTTTATTACACGCCTGTTCTATGATATCCCCATCTACAGCAACACTAAACCACGCGGAAAATGAAAATCCGTTCCGCTCACATGTGCCGCACGGAAATCGTTGACGGACTATTTTTCGACGATCATGTCATCTGGAAAAAACTTAACATAACCCCGCCTTCTTGAAATTTCCGTTTGACCTACAATCAAGGAGGCCGTGCTATTCAAACGAAGCGATTGAGTTCTTATAAGCTATCGCAAAAACAGTAAACTAAATAAAAACATCTTTGTGTATAGAATTACTTCTAAAGTTTAGAAGGGAAAGTTCAGACCTATAATTGTTAGTAGTATAATGATAACAAACTGAATAGAACTAGCTCAAATATGCATGTACTACGATAGTACAAACATACGTCCACCACATGTTTGGCCTACTTAAAAATCTGCCCACAGGAATTTCCCTAAAATCGGGGTGCTGACTATAAAACGTTACTCAATCTGTATGGAACACGTGTTAGACCAAAGCTAAAGTATGGTTGTGTGGTTTACGGTTCTGCGAGAAAGTCGTACCTCAAACCAATTCATGCTGGGTGCATTCAGAATACCGCCAATAGATTCAATCTTCATGGAACCGGGGGTGGGGGGTGGGGGAGGGGGGGGGGGTTCTCGTACGAAGCGCGTGATTACACACTCACTCCAATCTGCTTCTAAACTATTTGTCAGCTCATCCAGCCATGCTTATAATTGTGTCCTCAAAATGTAGAACTTTTTAACAGATACCAGAGACATATTCCTCCATTTAGGAGATAAACGTCTCTTGTTGTGTTAAACATTCGGGATTTTGACTATGGAAAGTCATTTGTTAACGAGCCCCGAAGGGCCGAGCTAACAAATAGTTTCCTTAGTCAAATTTCCGATTGTCTAATGAAACAAGAGACGTTCCTCTCCATTATAATTCCTGCCATCGTGAGATGTGAAAAAATTCACCATACCCGTTTTATTTGAAGAAAAACAATCAAAAAAGTGTCATTTTCGATCTTGGTCTATTTGCCATGATCGAATTTACAGAGCTCGTTCCAATGAGGGGTCACCTGATATAGTTTTATTAAAGTGTTTTGAACAATAGTATTATTCAGCTGCTGAATTTGCATATTACGCGGGTGGATGTGGCCGATTTCTTGGACAAAGAATTAATATTTTTTCGACAGAATTCGTGGCTGCCGATGTTAGAAAAAAGGGTTACTTCTCGTAAAGCTGAACCTGCATGAGAAAAGGGTTTTTCGTTCTTTGTGTTTTGATGGAGATAAGTTTAAAATACGAAGTGATCCTCATGTCAAATTCCAGCACAAATGATTTTACTCTCTTCACCCTAAAATATCGAAAGTTCAAGCTGCAAGTTACTTTTCTCACAACGCAACAAGGAATTTAACCAATTCATTCTTGTTTGACAGAGGTTATTGAGCTCAGTCAAATAAGAGTGAGCTGGCTTAATTACTAGTTGCGTTATGGTAAACAATTCTTGCTTGAAATTTCGGTATTTTACCATCGGTAGGGGGCGCGGTGGCTCAGTAGGTAGAGGTGCAGGCTGCAAGCCGAGAGGTCCTCGGTTCGAATCTCACCTGCGGCAACCGCGTTGTGTCCTTGGGCAAGACACTTCACTCCCATTGCCCACGTGGGGGCACGGTGGCGCTGTGTACTAAGGCGTACTGCACGTCGATGGTGCACTTGTCTTCAACCAATGCTAACCCTGCTTGTGTGGATTTAGTATGTTGGGGAGCTGACAGTTGCTCGCCGTTGCTCAGTGGTTCTCTCCGGGTACTCCGGCGTCCTCCACCCGTAAAACTGTCATGGTCATGATTAGCCATTGTGCAGAAATATGTGACCTTAAACACCAATAAATAAATAAATAAATAATAAATAAATAAATAAATTTACCATCGGTATCGGTGCATTGGAGATGGGGGTGGGGGGATTATCGTGGAGAACCCGTCGTCAGTATATGAATCGAAGGGTGAAAACGGCCTTTTGAATCCACGGTTTATTTCCCCCAACCACTATTTCTACGCTTTTGGAAAGAAACGCCGTCACAATTTTTCTGTCCTCGGGCGAGTATCTTTCGAGATCTCTTTAAAGGAGAGAGAAAGTGGAATGTAACAAGCATAATAAGATCCGGCAAACTCGGATATGTCGTGGACATTAACCCTTTTCCTAACGAATCGCCCGCATCCGCCCGCGTAATCATGCAAATTCAGCAGTTGAAAAAATATTATTTTTCAAAAAATTTCAACAAAACCATATCATGTGACCCCTCGTTGGAACGAGCTCGTTGAGCTCGTCCCAACGAGGGGTCACATTATATGGTTTTGTGGAAATTCTTTGAAAAATTAAAAAGAATGATATTTAAAATAATAAATTTTGATATCGTCTGCGTTGGGTAAAGGGTTAAAAAAAATAGAAATACATCATATACCGGAGAGAATGGGGTGCAGGATATCATAATGCAGTTCATATCAGAGTGTTGGGAGAGAGAAGAGGCGTGTGGATAAGAAAGCATTTGGGAGCACAGGCTTATCAAGGCTTTCTCGCCCGAGAAGCGCGACGCGGCCGGCCAAAGTGGTATTATTATTACTTACTTACTTGCTTAATCCACTTCGTCCCATGGGGGATAAAGGGCGACTAAAGTTGCTTTCCATTTCTTTCTGTCTTGTGCGATGGTTTTTGCTTCTCCCCATGATTTGCCAATTTTTCACAGGTCTGTTGTTGAACCTCTGCTTCAGATATTTTTTGATAAAAAAAGCTCGACCTTATATCTGTTACTTTTCTTTAGCTGCTTGAGTACTTTTGTCACATTGATTATTTATATTCCCAATATCCTTTTTCTCATGCATGTTCACATCACGAAAAGTACTCCTGGAGAAAATATTCTCATTTAGTTTAAATAAAAGATAAAAGTCTATTTTTCGATCCGATTCACCCGTTCGACATACAGTACGTGGGGAGTGGGTTGTAACTAAATTACCCGCGGAGTGGAGTTATCACCCATGCTATAACTTTCAAATTTTGTACATATCGACACAAGCAATGTTTCAGCAAATGGACCTCCGGGTTTAACCCGGAGGTCCATTGGCTGAAACTTTGCATGATTTGCAACAAATTTGCAATTATTGCTTGGGTGGATTCTCCACTCTGCGGGTGATTTAGTGACAATACACTCTCCACGTACTGTAGAAAGATCTGAAAAATTGATTGTCATATGTCAACAGAAATGGAGTTTTGTCACATTTTAAACATCGTAAAGTTGAAAACAGTGGGGACATTTGTTAACGAAAGGAAGAAATCTGGCAAATACAATGGCGAGAGTCCAAAGAATTGAGAGAAAATATATTTTCTTCCAGAATTCATGCTCCTCTCTGTGACACAGCTTTTCCTAATTTTATTCAATATTAAGAAATACAAACGCTTCCCATAGTTGTGATAATTTCAGTTCTCGAGAATAGCAAATTAGATGGGCGATAACTTGGTCATTTCCAAAGAAACTGAAGAAAAATGTCATAGAGCATCATGTGTGGATTTGGGGGTTATATAATTATTTTTAACCCTTTACCCAACGAATCGGCAACAACCGCCCGCGTAATATGCAAATTCAGCAGCTGAAAAATATTATTTTTCAAAACATTTCAACAAAACCATATCATGTGACTCCTCCTCTTAGGAACGAGCTCGTTTCAATGAGGGGTCACATGATATGGTTTGGTCGAAATTTTGAAAAATGATATTTCAAATAATACATTTTGATATCGTCTGCGTTGTGTAATATAAGAGCACAACAAAAACTACATAACCCTATCGAATCATAAACGAATCGGAACAGCAGGAATTGATTTTCGTGAAATCACTTGTTATTTTGCGAAATTACATAAGTGCCACGACGATCCCTGCTGCCTACCATTGCAGCAGGTAGTACGAGTACCTGGGTGCAGAGGCCACAAGTTAATTGCTACAACAGCACTGAAAAGGTGCAGAACTGAAATTCCGCGCTCCACTTTAAAAGTACTTCTGTAACAATGTAACACATAAGGTATACAAGCGTTCCGGTAACCCAATAGAATCGAAAACGTACCAGGCAACTATTGTTTTACTTCTGTGGCGTGATGGCAACAAAAAACATTTATTGACCATCGTTTATTCGTGAAAAAATCTTAAGTTATCCGTTTCGAAAATATATTATTCAGGAAGCCAATTCGGTGTTGATTCCGAATTAGGCCATCGTTCTCAACATCAAAACGAATCTTTAGAGGTCCCTTGATGTATTTCTAGTGAGATAAAATAATATTTCAACGCTACTGCCCTATAGGGCTGTCAAATTAAACTATTAATGATGCTTCTCATCGATTTGATTTTATGTTGTCAGCTCCTTAACTGATATAGTTTATATTTTGCACAAATGTTTTTCATACCGTTTTGAAAGGGTTAAAAGATTAGAATCGTTAATACACACCATTCTTCTTTCTTTTGACTTGCAGTATTTTGTATATATCTTGTTCGTGTCGTCTTCGATGACACCGTATGGTATAAATAAATGAATAAGAGATACCTGATCTGTAATGTGATACAATACAATTGATTAAAACACTTTGTCCCTATATCCCGATAAATTCGGTCTTTTGATTGGTCAGAATGCCTTGGACAAATAGTCATGGCAAAGGATGCACCCAACATCCAAGGTATATGAGAGCGTGCAACACCCAGGGTATAAGCGCACGCGAAACATCGGGGGTATATGGTTTAAACGAAAGATTTTCGCTTTTGCTCGCCTCGAAATAAAAATTGAACCAAAAAACCCGAAAATAGTCACAAATATCATCAGATTTCCGACAATTCAATCATAAAAATAAAATAAGAGCAAATAATTCATCCCCTGAGTACCAATGTGTTCTATGTGCCAGTAGGCACATAGAACACATTGGAACTCAGGGGACGATATGTCAACAAAATACTGTTTACTCGTTTCCTTAACGACCCAAGGGATGTAACTCTATCTGTTGTCTTCTGCGATTATAAAAACAAAATTGTTATCATGAATTTGGTCCAAGTGATTGTGGAGCTGAGAAATGCGTCCACAAATTTATTTCCAGTATGTTTGTATTGTGTTTCAAACGGGACAAAAACGTTATCTCCGCCAATATGTATGGTATATGGAGATTTAATACCTGGATGTCTCATTTAAACGCCGACATCGAGGTATTAAATCTCCATATACCATACATATTGGTGGAGATAACTTATATTATTCTGACTGAACGTCCACGCTGAATACCTTAAAAAGGACATCAGGGCGATTTGATAAAACTTGAACCCACGCAAACACCGTTAGTGAAATTTAGTAAAACGAGTTAATCCACAACGACTTAATGACTTAAAAGACCAACGTTTTGATAGTCAAGCTGGAGAAAAGGGGACTCTCCAACTTATTTTAAAAAGATATCTGGTCTCCTCAACTTTTTGATCTTTCTCATCTATCTATCATGTATGCAATAAATATAGGGAATAAAATTTGGTTGTAACCCTTTTTGTCACTTTATACTGCTAACACCTACCCTTTCTGTACTGGCCCTAAACCATTAAGGATTTCTCCTATTTTAGTCCACTTGAAGATGGGGATTCTTTTTCTCAGTATGTTAAGATTACAGAACGAAAACGGTTAAAACAACTGTAAATATTATATTGCTTTAAACAGTTATTAGTTGTTGGGGTAACATTTTATTACTCGCCTGTTCTATAAAATCCCCATCTACAGCAACACTAAACCATGTGGAAAATGAAAATCTGTTCCGCACAATATTTTTAGATGTAAGCTGAATTTCAATGGAATTTTCTGCAAATCATGCACAGCAATTACAGTTTGAATCGCTAGCTATAGCTAGAAATAATAATGCGTGTTCCCCTCTCAAATTTGGTTGACGATAAAATGTGTTCATTTTGTTAATAATGTTGTCAAATGAATTGCTGAGTGTCCTTCTAATGATTGCTTTTATAGATGTGAAGACGTGTAATAAACACAGACCGACACATGAGTGTGAATGGGTTAATCGATATGGCACTTGTGCCATCGCAGAAGGATAAAACTCGAGGCCTGTGGCCTCTCGTTTTATCCATCCGCGCTGGCACTCGTGCCATATCGAGTAAACCATTCACACGCGTGTGTCGTTCTGTGTATATATGGAATGAAAATAAACCCAGAAGAATTGAGTTTTTGTTCAAATACACTGCAGAGTCCCCTATTCCTCAGCTTTAACCTTTGAGACACACCAAGTATATGACCTAGAGGAATTTCTATGTAACCTCCCATTACTGTTTCACTCTTCCATTGATCACGCCTATCAAAGACCTTAAGCTGATATTTGCCCTTGCTACAGATACAAACCGACATATAAGCCAATAGTCACTTCTTCAGAGGGAGATCTCGTACACTTGCGAGCTCTCGAATAGAATAAGGATTTGTTTTTTTCCTAATCAGGCCGCACATACCCCTTGACCTATACACACTTTCTACAGATAATAAGAGAAAAGCAAGTTGAACATTGTAAGAGAAATATGACGTTTGGTTTCGTTTGGTTATAAAAACTTCATTTCTCTCACCGTACTGGTACCTACAGGTAGCAACGGGAGGGGATGGGGGGGGGGGGGGGGTGCACATCGCCCCTAATCCGGCCAAATTTCCTATAGTTGGAAATTCGGAGGCCAAGCCATGTGTAGTTAGAAATTCCATCTATCTGGATTTTAGAGCTGCTTCGGCGATGCTGATGTCTCCTTTACTTCCCAAATTCCAACTCGGTTTCAAATTGGCAAAAGTTCCAACTGTTACTATTTACAACTACAGTGTACGCAATATCGAGTACATCGGTACAAGATTTCTATAGTACGTTTACTTATCGTAATCAAAAAAGATTCTCGAAATGCACTTCAAGAAAATCACATCATGTAAAATCGTTTTCCTGAGTTAATTCCACCATTCACAGTTACAAAATGATGAAACATCGAAAACTAATCATTCCTGCATAAGATCTGATTTAATGTTAGGACAGTGTAAATTGTTCAAAGGTCAATGCTTTAGCACCCATGCAATTCCCAGAAGAATACCAAATAATAATAACCTGATACTTCTGTCATAAATGTGTTGGCATTTTCGTTACTAGAATCAAATTTATGCCCCCTTTCATGGCTTCATTTTCAAAATCTTTTTCGGTAGTGAATTTCCAACTGCGGGGAGGGACCGGGAGGGGGTTCCCCTCCCGGTCCCTCCCCAGTTAGAAATGCATTACCCTACGCCCCCCCCCCCCCCAATCGGAAACCTCTAGCCACGTCCCTGGGTACCTATTTTACCTTCTGGAAGACAAATACAACAGTATTTGTCAAAAATCTTAAAATCACTGCAAACTATATGGTTGAGTTCGTCAAAACTTAAAAACTCTGCAAAAATACCAAGATTAACAATAAATCTCCAGTTACTAACCGACATGGGAACTTGGTATTCGCTACAAAGTGAAATAATCTTAACCGACAATGCTGTGCTGTCTTTTTTATTGCACGACCACCACAAATACCTTCTAAATCCCTCTATTTTGCTTGATGGAAAACGAGATCCTCATTTTTTCCAAATCCATATCATGCCTATCGCAAACGATGCCCACAATACGTCACTGGCGCGTTCCAATTTTCGTGGAGACAAATTTTCAAACGCGAAGTGAAAATCCCAATACCATTACTCCGAGCAACCTGGACAACATGAGGTTTTGTTTACACTTGAAATGAATGAAATGAAATGAAATTTGTTCAACAATAAACCATCTAAATTACTAAAGCTACCATGTTAAATTTATAAACCTCATCTCCGAATATCTTTATTGGTACCAAGTGAAGTTAATGATCAAATCAGTGCCGAGAAATCAGAATTCCAAAAAATTTCCCAGCATTTACTTCTGCATAAAATTGACCCAAGGCACTAACCTGGACGGGTGGCCCACTAATATGCGAATACATTCCGGGTAAATTTGAACATATCCAAGCCAGCAGTGTCAGGAGAAAACGAATGCGTTTTTAAATACTCATATTTTCTGTTATGAGTATCGGCGAACTGATTTACATCTGCCAAATCCCCACGATGTAGCCAAATTTTGAAACTTCTCCACTTTAATTTCGCAGTCGCCTGTATCATACGGCTTACTCAGTGCATCCGCCATACTGTTGGACTTTCTGGGTACCCAAACATGATGTTACTCCTACAAATATTGTTTATACCACATGGGACTTGTAGCCAGTACTGTTTATTTTACACTCACAGTTTGATTATCGCTGAACTGTTTAATAGTGGATCCTACTAAAATATCTTCCTATGATTTTAAAATCCGTAAAATTGCCTCACGCTCATGACAAGTTGAACTCTTATCTCTTCCACATGTACGCCTCTCTCCAATCACCTATTGAACATATTGCCATTGAGGTCTTCTAAAACGAATATATTGATTATCCATTTACTTTAACAGCCTAGGTCATATCGTGTCGGTGAGAGTTTTACGGATGGAGGAAGCCGGACTACCGGGGGGGGGGGGGAGGAGAACCAGCAGCTGCCACCTCCTCAACATCGTAACTCCACACTGCAGCACAGACAGGGTTAGACTGGTTGAATAATGCGCACCATCGACGTGCAGTACGACTTCATCGTGCCCCCTTGTGGACAATCTGGGTGACGTGACTTGCCCAAAGACACAACGCGTGAGTCCGAATCGATCGATCAGACGGTCACCCATCCAAGGACTAACCGGGCTCGACGTTGCTTAACTTCGGTGATCTGACGAGAACCGGTTACCGCAACGCCACCGCGCCCCCGAATATATTGACGATGTGCACACAATATGCTGCAATGCAAAATGGATATTTACAACATATTTTAATTAGGATTGCCACAAGACAAGATCTGATACTGGAACCTTGGTACCGTGTTACTAGTTTTCGTTCAAGGCTTTCGTTTGATGCCCGATGAAGTGAAAGCTATTAGGCTGTGACGATAGTCACAGCCTAATAGCTATCACGCCATCGATGAGAGGAGTTGCCGCTCTGATTAACCTGTCACCATGGTGACGGGAGCTGACTGAGTTGCGGCGTTTTTCGCTGACGAATTAGGAATCTAGTGGAGCAGCGATAAGTGGTATGAACTGTTTACCACACTTTCAAATTTTGCTACTTATGCCTCAGACATTTCCTTCTGCATGCTCGATAAATGCCGTTGACAATTGAGCAGCCAGGGGGTCATTATTTGTTCAATTTTATCTAACATGTCTCATTTAATATGAGTCGTCTGCTTTATCAACCTCTTCTCTGATGTAAACTTGAATTAGCTTTTCCAAAGTTAAGTTGTAGCTCTGTGTCGTATGATAGAATGGCATATATAACCCTTATATTACTTATACCAAAACCTCTCGTTCCACGCACTATAAACATCGTGCGACGGAAGAGAGTTGGAAAAAGTGTTCCCACAATCGTGAACAACTTTTTTAACCATAATTATTCAGAACACTCAATAGAATATTTTTCTCTGCGATTTCGAACCCAGGAAAAATAAAATATAAAATATAGCTCATGGGTCTTCTTTGTAAAGAGCTCGTCGAGCTTGTTGAAAATAAATCATAGGCTATGTTTCAAAGGGCAAAAATGAAATTGGTGTAGTTCTTCAACGCACTTTGTAAATGTCGATTTCTAGTCGCGTTAGGTAAAAAAACTATAGACTAGTAGGAACTTGATGACCCAGCAGGCCAATTTACAGTTCATGGACCAATGGGTAGTGTACGTTTTTTGGTATTTGAGCGGCCACGCAGTCTAATTCTGTTAGGAATTCGACGATATTGGGTGCTATTTGTTTTCCCATGTTTCGTGGAGATTGCGTGCAGACTACCGTTTGGGTAATGGGGTGTTCCCTTTTACTCACAATGATTACAGATAGTCTTTTGTTCTCCAGTCATAGATATTCTAATCAATAAGTATTTCCTTCACTTTTTGAAGATCAAAATATTAACGCAATTAGTGGATCTGTGCGGCATAACCGTGAAACTACTGCTGCGGTTGGTCTTCATTTATTTATTTATTTATTTATTTATTTATTTATTTATTTATTTATTTATTTATTTATTGGGTTTAAAGACACTTTCGACAGCCCGGTTCACCCCACGTCGGACAGTTCTACGAGTGAAGGAAGCCAGAATACCCGGAGAGAACCACAGAACAACGGTGATTAATGTCAGACCCCTCAATATAATAACTCCGCGCAAGCAGGGTTAGTATTGGTTGAAGACAAGTGTACCATCGACGTGTAGTGAGCCTTAGCACCTCGAGTCAGTGCCCCCACGTGGGCAATCGAGATTAAGTGTCTTGCCCAATGACACAACGCAGTTGCCCCTGCCGGGGATTGAACCGTGGACCTTTTGGTTTGAAGTCCAGTGCCGTAACTACTGAACAAGGGCGCTCCCCATAATTATTCAATAAGCAAACATCCGCCCGCGTAATATGCACATTGAGCAGTTTAAAATATTAAATTTTTCAAAATATTTCAACAAAACCATATCATGTGACCCCTCACTGGAACGCGCTCATTAAGCTCGTTCCAATGAAGGGTCACATGATATGGTTGTGTTGAAATCTTTTGAAAAATTTAAAAAAAATGATATTTAAAATAATAAATTTTGATATCGTCTGCGTTGGGTAAAGGGTTAAAAGAAAATGAATGTGCATAATATTTTTTAGATTCAATCGTCTGGAATGTTTGAGTTGGTCGGCAAAGCAAACCTCAGGTCCTACAATGATATTCCAGACGAGTGAATCTGACAATAGGCAATGACCTATTTAAGAGCTAAACTGGTTACTCCTTGCAGAACTTGACTGGTGACTGGAGAACTTGATGAACTGATAGCCTGCTTCATGAGTTTTCGAGTACCTACTGGCCTAGCGCTTGTATGTAAGTAGATGACCATCCACAACGTAACCAAATGCTAAACAACACTACGCGCTCAGGAATCGTGTGTGTGGAGACATTAATAAATCCATCTATTCGTTTCATATTTGTGATCGACTACTTTTTTACACAACGAATCGGCCGCATCCGCCCGCGTAATATGCAAATTCAGCAGTTGAAAAAATAGTATTTTTCAAACAAATTTCAACAAAACCATATCATATGACCCCTCGTTGGAACGAGCTCGTCGAGCTCGTTCCAACGAGGGATCACATGATAAGGTTTTGTTGATATTTTGTGAAAAAAATTAAAAAATGATATTTAAAATAATAAATTTTGATATCGTCTGCGTTTGGTAAAGGGTTAAAGTTTTGCTTAACATGCATAGCAGACAACTCTTACAACAACAGTTTTAAAAACACATTCTTGAATAACTAAATTTTGTTTAGGTTTTGCCTCGAAAATATAGCTTATTATCCCATCTTTGGTACGAACATGGTGAGCTTGTACAATAACGGAGTAATTACGTTACGTAAAGGGTTTAAAAGGCAGGGTATCCATAGGGACGTAAGGACGGGGTGGGATGATTCACGGGGAAACGTACCTGTCAACATTTTCCAGAAATATTTGAGAGAGAGAGAGAGGGGAGAGGGAGAGAGAGAGAGAGAGAGAGAGAGAGAGAGAGAGAGAGAGAGAAAGAGAGAGAGAGAGAGAGAGAGAGGGGGGCGAACATAAATATTTTTCCATCATTGCAATCTTAAATTAGCACGAAGAGGTTGCACAGACTACTTACTTTTAAGCTGTGACCAATGATTCCCTCGACTAATTCGTCTAAGGACCTTAAAGTCGAATCAATGCACATTTATGTCTCCATGTTTAACAAATTTCCCTATCGGGACGAAACATCGTTTCGGCCCTATGGGGTAATTTGTTACATATTGAGCCATTTTCCTCAATGCAGAGGTACGCGAGTTCCAAACATAGCTTTGGGTATTATATTTCTCCGATGGCACTGAGGTACATACCTCAGGGTTCTCATGTATGACAGTTTTTGTTCCTCTGTTTCCTCATCCAAAACCCACCTTTTTAACCCTTTACCCAACGTAACGGCCCAAACTGGCCAGCGCTATTCTCAAAAATCGCCAAATAGTTTTCATTATATTTTCATTTTTTGTCTCAAAAACATAGGTTATGACCCTCTTTGGAACGAGCTCGCCGAGCTCGTTCCAATGAGGGGTCATAACCTATGTTTTTGAGACAAAAAATGAAAAAAATTAGTTATTCAAGCATTTTGTTTTGCAAGTTTCATCTTCTTTCATGTTAGGTAAAGGGTTAAATCGTCATTCGAACCTGATAAACTAACCACATTGATAACAGAAGCTGCGATAATATATATATATATATATATATATATATATATATATATATATATATATATATATATATATATATATATATGTTCAGTGTCCCAAAGATCAAAGACTGCAATGCAATCAACATTGACGGTAAATCGTGTATCACTCTGCGACACACATACAACAATTGCCACCTTCAAAAGTAAAAATATTATTTGGTGGAGATAATTCTTGTTAAAATATAGAATTTGAATTGTGAATAAGCCACCTATTTTATGGAAATACACTGCTGGTATTTGTAGCGGTTAACAATTTCAAACAGTTTAAAATGTTACAGTGTGACTTTCTAGATAAAGTCCGAAGGACCAATACTCCAGGCCGTTTTTTAAAAATTATAGAATAAAGGGTTAATTCTTATGGGATTAAGCAGTGATTGTAGCTCTCGGTTCAGCAAAATATTAGAGTTTATTTTATTTTCATTCATTTTTTTTGTCCCATAACAAATCGTATTCCCACTCTCAGTCGTCAAAAATGGTATTCCACTCTCGGCGATGACGGACTATTATCTTTTTATTGTTTACAAATTTGTTGGCTTGAATCAATTATAAAGGGTTGTTTTGGGAAAACAAATAAGGAGAAAATAAAATAAATACAGAAGATTACTGATCGGATTCTAGTTTTTATCATCTCGTGGGCCGCGCGGATTATTTCACTCGGTTAGCGTTTCGTGAAATAATCCTTCGCTCGCCCAGTTCTAGGATAAAAAATCATACTCGAATCCGTGCAGTGAACTATTGTCTAATATGGTATATAGTAAGCAGTCCTCCACATAACAGTTCAACGATGCTTGGCAAATCCTATCATTCAAAAAGGCTTAATTTCTGCTTATCTACTGTTGTTATGAGTAAATGTGTTGTATATAATATTGTCAATTCCAGGAAACGAGCAGTCAGTCTGTTTCCCGACTAAGAAAGAAATATGTCTGGTTACCGACATTGCTTTAAATTAATGTGTAAATTCGACAAGCGCATTTTTAGCTAATCCCATACAAGTAAATGTCGTACGACATTTTGTGGAGAATCTGGTCAGCCTAGATTTTTAGCTTAGTTTCGACCCTAAAAATGGACAAGATTCCAAAAAAATGTTTTACAGCTCATCGTCTGAACGTGGAAAGTATGTCACTGTCTTGGCCAATCCAAGAAAATGAAACTTTCCGTAAGTGTGTGGTTCAGATGGCACAAGTAGTGTTGTTGGCGGAACAAACAGGCACACACAAGTCAAGAGCAAAGATGGAACGAGACCACAAAGGCGAGAGGATAAATTTGGAACGGAACGATCAGCAATCAGCCACTTGCGACGACACAAGTAAACAGAATCAAGAAAGAGGCCGTCCCGTTAAAGTTTGCTTTACGAAGGAAAAGTGGTGACAGTGTAATGTGAGTACCAAACACACAAACTAACTTTACATATTAAACGATGTTGCCGAAAGTGCGTCTCAAGCTGCATCTTTTCAGGTTGCTCAAATACTAACGCTTATTAGAAAACTGAGAATTTTAACTCTCTGACCATGATAATGTTAACAAAATTTATCTATGATCTGACAAATCCGTCCAGTCAATCATAAAGACGGGGACATGTTATTTTCTTTCGAAAAGCTTCTCAAAGCTAAGAAAATAGATGGGATCAGCCGCTAACTTGTTAAATATTAAGATCATCAGGGCAGTACATAGGAACCTGAACAGAACAATTTCTGAGGTACTAAACAGTTTATTTTTCGAAAACAAGGACAGCATTGGGACGAAGCCATGGAGTTCAAGAGACCCATGATTGAATCATCAACATTTGCAGCAATGGGTATATTTTTTAAAACTGTTAAAATTTGAAACACCATGATTTGTGCTAAAAGCGATAATAACTCGGTGAACACGTATCACCCTAACAACACGCGCTGCACATGCGCACTCACACCACGTGTCACTATGGAGATGACGTCACAGGATGGCCGCTCACGCGAGTTACCGTGACAACACAACATGGCGTCACCAGGTCACGTGACTATGACGTCACTTCCGGAGTCCAGCCCGGGGTCTATCCAATGAGGCCCGTCCGGGTACATGCTATACTACTCCCAACATGGTGGGTGGATTAAATCATACCTGACAGAGATGGCTCTACATCCGGGCGCCACCCCGATTTGAAAACAAAATGAAGAAAAAAACGAAACACTGCAGTACAGGTGCATTGCAAGTATTTTCCATAATGATTGATTTTACAGACATATTGCTGGCGTTTTGTTCGCCTATTGCTTGCTTCTAAATGAAAGGTTGAAAAAGTTTCGCTCGCTCCTGAGCTTTTAGTATTGGGTATTTCTTGGCAAGTAAACTTTAATGTTTTGATCATTGGATGGACGTCTGGTGCATAGTGTTATTATACTATGGGATTTAAGTGAAACATTGTCTCAGAAAATGAGGCTACATTTTCAGAGGACATTTTTACAAGGAATTTACAGTACCTTCTATTGTTCATGAATATTTTATCAATTATATTTGTTCCATGTAACAACCATCAATTTTTCAATAAATATTGTTTAAATCAAGGAGTTTACATGTGTGTGGCCAAACAATTGAGACGGAAACATAATTTTTTTTCTCTTTTGTAGTAATTGGAAGTGATATGCCGCAGGCGTGGTAAGGTACTGAAGCTGGGAAAATTCTGATTTTCTGGATGCCATGTTGCTGAATGTGGCTAGTTGGACATTTTATATCCTATATTTCAGGTTGTAGCTTCATGTTTGACTGTAAGATATGCCTTCCACATATATTATCAGTCCGTTAATATCAATTAATTAGTCCATTAATTGTATACATATCAGGGTTAATTCAACACAGTTTGGCTTTATTCGGAGTGGAATAGAGCGCATAGCTGATCATTTATCCAAATGCCTTGAAAATTGTGGAGCGAAACCTAAGAGCACATTTTCAGAGTTTCCACTGGGAAGTTCGGCAGGGTGAGTCTGACATGAAAACAGAGCATTTCTGTGAATATATTGGTATTTTTGTTTATTTGAAGATGTAAGTGAATGCAAAGAACACAATAAGGGAAATAAGAGACCAAAATACTGTAAACTTTTTATAATGTTATTTATGTTGTCTAATTTCACAGCAAGTGGTTTTCAGAAATTCTATGAAGTTTGTTAAAAAGGAAAAAACATAGCTGGAAAGGATATTGCATTGCCTGCTCTGTTCCCGTTCCAAATGGAGCATTTTTGTACAAACTGCATGTGAAAACATGACTATTTGCCTGGATTGGTGTGGTCTGGAATTCCAGTTTGGTATGCCAAGTACACTACGGGTTCAGGGTTAATAACATACGCACTAGCACAGATATTTCCAACTGAAACTTTTTTCTTGTAATATCGTCGCCTGAGTGCTAGAATGTCCTATGTCCCCTATGGGGACATAGGACATTCTAGCACTCAGGAGACGTTATGCCGACGAAATGTTGTTTTCTTAAAAATATATCTATTGAACCCTAATGTGTTTCAAACATAACCACAAAATATAGTGTTGAGCTTAGGAACTCGTAAAACGGACAATAATTGATGTTATTTATTGAGTGGCTCCAGTTTAGTCCTTACGAGGATGTTGCGCATGCTTTTGTTTTATGTGTAAGCGATGACAAGTCGAAATTTTAAAGGTTCTTTTAATTTTGAGTTGGTCAACTTGAGTTGATCTTTTGCTAGGCTTGCTGTTTCAACATTTATCCTGCAGTATGGGAAAAGGGAAAGGAATGACGGACCTTCTTTCGCATTGTACGTCTGATATGTTCATACCAGATAGCCCGAGGGTTTGAAGTGCATTAATTTAAAAAAGGTTTCTCGTTTTTCTCTAAATTCAACTGTTTCCTCAAATTTAGCTTTAATTGGTGGCTGTTCAATTGGCTGGATTTCGAAATAGCTCAAATAATCTTCAGGAAGGTTAAAATGCTGTGGTACTGGCAAGTCAGCGTTATGCTTTATATCCTGTTCGTGTCGATCAGCACGCATTTGGAAGGATTTTGAGTTTGACCCACATACTGTTTCCTACAGCTTTTACAAGTGAACGGCCCCATTTTTGCATGCTCCACTGTGTTCCTTGAATATTTTTTCCCAGCACAACCAGGATCCATTTTATAATAATAACAATTAAGTACAGTCTTTATTGGCTTGGGTGATGGAATAAGGTGATGTAAGACATTATTGGAAAGGGGCCATAGAGCCCTTTCGAGCAGTGGATTAGACCGCAACATTATAAGTGTTGTGATGAATTGACGGTGACATGTCTGAGATTTGCTGCTCAGAGCATATGTTCAACCGAGACGCGAAGCGTTGCCATATCGTAAAATGAATAAGCCAACTTTAACGACAACAAATGTAGCACATAAACATCTCGTGCACTCCACGACGTCACTGGACAACAAAATGATAATAACTTAATTGAAGGTCGAGTTTATTCCATCTCACTTCAGTTCATGAACTTAAAAATGGGTTGTGAGTATGCATTCATACAGTGATCACTGCCTTCGAACAATACTATTTTATGGGCAATCTGCCCTTAGAATCTCCTGCCACTGTTATTATCTTTTCAAATATTTCACGTGATGATGCCAGATGGTAACATATACCACTGGAGCCGTAAACATAGAAACGCAAAGCGAGCTCTCGTCCAACCAGAGGGCCAGGATTTTAGTCTTATTGGAACATATTTAAAGTTTTTACGTTAAAAGCTCTGAAAAGTGTCAGAGGAAAAGGGGTTGCCTGAATAAAATTGAGGTAGCCTTCTCCCAGTGCATCACAATGTTTAATTTGTTGGAGCCTGATTATAGATATTGACTTCAAAAACTCAGAATGTTTTCAATCGAGGAAGTAAAGCGGTAAATTTAATTATTATGTGTTCCAATAAAAGTAAAATCCTCGCCCTCTGATTGGATGAGAGCTGGCGTAGATTCTTTTATGTTTACGGCTCCAGTAGCAAATGTTACCGTCTGACGTCACAACGCGAAATATTTGAAATGACGTGGCCCGTTTCGTAATTGCTTCATCAACGGAGTGACTAGCAAGCCGCTTCATTTTTCTGAATTTTTCACACGTGCATCAGACGGTGTTCCGGATGAAGTGTTGTTTAAATTACAAGCTTATTTACGATTTGAACTAAGATGGAATGAGTTTATCTGGTTTATTGATTATTTATCCAGTGACGTCGTGGGGTACACGAAAGGCTTATTTACTAAATCTGTGATCGTTAAAAGTTGCCTTGAACAAGGCAATTTTTAACGATCACAAGTTTTGTAAATAAGACTCTCGTGTTTCACGATGTAGGTTTTGGGCTATGGGTAGTGTCTTATTGGGACATATACGTTATTGTGATGAACTGACGGTAACATGGTCTGAGGTTTGCGGCTCGGAGCTTATGTTCAACGAAGTCACCGTCAGCTTCGCGTCTCGGTTGAACATTAGCTCCGAGCCGCAAACCTCAGACCATGTTACCGTCAATTCATCACAATAACTTATAATGACAGAAAAAATGTAGTAAAAAATATTAATTAGCTAAACACTCGTCAGAAGTGCTGATATACTCCAGTATTGCTGATGTATTCTATTTTTTATCGAAATCGAGTTGATATTTCACGACTCTGTCTGTTGTCTATAACTTGCGCAGGTAGGTTGATATAATGAATCCAGATACCTGTTTGCGATAAAAATAGGTATGGTACTTCCAACTTGCCCCTTCCTTGAATTTCCCCGTTCCAACGTTTAGGAACTGTTCAAATATAACAGTTGATAAACGATTTGAACAAATAAGTTAATGCACATTGCTTCTTCAAAAAATATATGTCCAACGTAAATTTATCTTGTTGCATATGCACACACTGTTTTTCTCCGAAAAAATATGTAAATAAAAAAGGAATTTGCACACGATTTATTTTTCTGTCACAATAATAAAACAATAATTCACTTTGCTTGAGGTTGATACAAGGATTTATGAACCCTTGAAAAGTAATATTCACCGGTGAATATTAATTTTCAAGGTTTGATAATTCCTTGTATTAACCGAAAGGAATGTCAATACTTGTATAATAATTATATACCACATCCTCGAAACAAATTCCAGAAAACATTCAGACAAATCGAAATAAAGTTTCCTATAATTGCAGGCTTGAAGACAACATGCATTTGCATCCTTGTTCAATATTGATGACATATTGCGTGATTTGTAACGGAAATATTCGAGGTCTTGTCCTATCATGAATGAAATTCCGCCATTTAATTCAACACAGGACATTTAACACAAGCAATATCTAGCTCTATTACGCACCACATTCCTTTTAGAGAGATTGAATTGGTGATATCAAATGTTCAAGTTAATTTTCAGTATTACTTCTGATCTGTCACGAATGGACCATATATTTTGTTTTGAATTGCGTGGCTGAACGTGCGACAATGATGAAAAATTGACGAGGGTTTATTGCAGGAAGTTTTACAGTGAATGCTTTTCGATAACAAACGATGAGACACGTCGAAGCTCAGAATAACAGTTGTGCGTTTGAGCTGTGTGGATCATTGGCAACGATCTGGTTATTTCAGGATCAAAAGGTTCGGGACATTAGGTGATTACCGGTAGTTTTTGACTTAAATGATGAAATGTTATTATAAAAAATATATACGAAGGGTATCATAGGAATAATTTTTCTGTCAATAAGTTTACTATATTCCCGTTTAATTTTTTAACAAGAGTTCACAAGTCTTTCCAATAAAATAAGAGAATTTCAACAGATTTCAGCAAATTCGGCTACAGTTCGTGGAGAGCGGATTATAACTAAATCACCCGGGGAGTGGAGTTGACCCCCAAAGTATTATTTTCAAATTCTGTACATGTGGGCAAAAAACACAAGCAATGTTTCAGCCAATGGACCTCCGGAACTTTGCTTGTGCTTCTTATGCTTTGCAGCAAATTTGTAATTATTACTCGAGTGGAATCTCCACTCTACGGGTAATTTAGCGATAATACACTCTCCACGTACTGTACATATGTTTTCTATATTCTTGCTATATGTGCCGACTATATGAAATAAGTATCTGGCCAGATGCTAGCTCTATACTGAAACTGACCTGAAAAGTTTTTTTGTAACTAGCTTAAAAGGGGTTCTAACACGGGATTATGGCATCCGTCGCTAGCCTTTAAATATTTGTCATCATCCTTACTGAGCCACTTCGCACCTCCTACCCCCACCACACAGAAAAATGACCAAAAACGGTGAATGTAACACGGCCACCCTTTTTGAATTTGGACATGTTTCATCATCAATATTCGAAAATTGCCCACGGAAGAGCCTGATGTTGTGCTGACACGTCAGTGGATCGAAGACTTTTCAATATCCGAAGCGGCTATAACAGATTAAAATCATAATGGTCAGTGATGCCAGTCTGAACACAGAAACCTAACTTAACCTTCATCACACTGATGGCAAAAACACACAATTTCAGCTAATCTTTCCCGTAATGGAACAAAGAATTTAACCAAATCAATCTTTGTCAAGGTGATAGGTAAATGTTGAGATTTTTTTTTGTTTAACCCTTTACCCAACGCAGTTCATATCAAAATTTATTATTTTAAATATCATTTTTTTTAAATTTTTGAAAAATTCTCAACAAAACCATATCATGTGACCCCTCGTTGGAACGAGCTCGACGAGCTCGTTCCAACGAGGGTCACATGATATGGTTTTGTTGATATTGTTTGAAAAGTAATATTTTTTCAACTGCTGAATTTGCATATTACGCGGGCGGATGCGGCCGGTTCATTGGGTAAAGGGTTAAAAGTGTATATATTTTCGATAATCTTTCTCACTGGACTAAACATAAAGCGTAAAGATGGTATATGACAAACTCCCCCCAAAAAAACGATTTGTCACTTAAACAGACCAGCGATAAGTCATGCGCTGCTAATTAAGCATGGAATTTTTTGTCCATTACCGCGTTTCTGTTTAACGCAAAAATGGGATATGTGGTAAGAGATTAAAGACGTAAGAGAGACCAGTGTTCTCCTACAATCATTATCTGTGTAATTATGGCCAGTTAATAGGTAATTGTGGTGAAAACAGTACATAGCACATGTTCTGGACACACACCCATATTACGCATCTAGCCTGTCATCGAAATGTCAGGGCATGCCGAAATGCGAGTCTTTCAAAGAAACTTTAAAGCGAATATTAAATGAAGATATATCTAAGCGGTCAAGTTCAACAGAAGCAATTAAAATGAGAATTGATGGCCTGGCTATAGAAATAAAAATCGGGGGGGGGGGGGAGGTTCTCTAAAAATTCATTCCAGTCTAAAGGTGTGTAAGACTGTGGGTCTATGCGAGTAGATGGGAATGTCCTATGCTATAGGTTAGAGGAGGTGCCGCATCGGCGCGAAAAGTATAGGCACGTTGTGATGTAGTGGTGCCACAGAGCTCATATTTAGAATAGGAGCAGTCACGGGTCAAGGCGGTTGCCATATATGAGAATAGGATCAGAAACACGAAGTACGAGCTCAGGGAGCTATTTGCATTTAGCTAAACGGCATTACCTGTTTTAGAAGGCAAGCCATACGTAGGTAGAGTAGGCTTTGCCTGTATGGACATTATTCTAAGATAAACGTAGGGGAAAGTTTAACCCCATTGGTGGCGACTGCTTGAATGAAAAGCGTCCAGTAAAGTGCCAGTAAGCTAGTGGCCGTGCGACGGCAGTGAAAAAGTGACGTTCCGTCACTTGTTAGACGGAAGGCGACATAGTAAAATGGCAATACGTTAGCGGCCGTGCGATTAAGGCGTAGAGTGACATTCCGTCACCTGTTAGAATAAAGGCGTCCGGTAAAGTGACAATAAGTTAGTGGCCGTGCGACGGCAGTGAAAGAGTGAAGTAAGGAGAGGACCAAAGAACAAACACCAGCGAGAAGGAGGAAAACTAGCGGCAACAGAGAATGCGAGCCCGCAATTGACTCAAAAACTGTGTGAGTAGGGGGTGATTGACGTTTTTGTTTTTATTGGATTCCATGTAAGTCACAAATTACCATATTTATTTATATGTATTAAAATTGTTGTTTTCAGTGAACCCCTGTTGACTCATGTTTTTTGACGAAAAGTCACAGACCCCTCCTTAATTGAAGATCGATGAGTATGAACCTGCCTAAACGTTACAGCATATCATCTATATCAAACATATATCCACCCATGTGTAGCCCAGAGCGAAACGGAATGAAATGTTCGATGGTGTTTTTATTGCATAAAAAACAACGATGAGGTTCAAACACTCGACTACGGGACTCTTGCTCAATTCTAAATGTTTCTACAGACATCCCAACTAAGCTATCTGCCATTCCAGCTACCCCCCCCCCCCCCCGAAAGTAGATATAACTAAGCCCGTAGACCAGTATTCTGGTTCTAATTCGGAGCCTGGTCATGGTTGTTCTCTGAAGCACTGTATCATATTTTCAGGGTTTCATAATATTTCTAACTGAGATGGATGACAAATATTAACAGAAATTGCTTGAGGAAAAATTGTTTTAGCATGCGTATAAAATTATTGTTTGTGCGGAGGACCACCCGCCACTTACCCCACGTTCCTGGAATGTTCTGCTTCCCACCCTCACCCCACCACCCCCGTGTAAATAACGATGTCAGTGAAAAGGTCTGTTCGGACATGTTACGTTATTTAACCCTTTACGTAACATGAAAAGCAGACGACACTTGCAAAAAATATTCTTGAATAACTAATTTTTTTCATTTTTTATCTCAAAAACATAGGTTATGACCCCTCGTTGGAACGAGCTCGACGAGCTCGTTCCAACGAGGGGTCATAACCTATGTTTTTGAGACAAAAAATGAAAATATATTGAAAATTAATTGGCGATTTTTGTGAATAGCGCTGGCCGGTTTTGGCCGTTACGTTGGGTAAAGGGTTAAAGGGTTAAGGAGTAAGTTAATGTTGTTTTTATACTTATGGAAACATTAATCAGTTAAGTTTATCACAATGTTAAAAAAATGATGCTGTCAATTTAGATAGAATGATGACGAAACATGCAGTTAAATATGGCATTGGCAGTGACATGTATAACAGTAATTCAACGGAACAGATAACCTGGATGCACCATGTTCATTAGATGGCACGCAATTATATAATTTGTGAAGAAAATCACAAATCAATTCAAGTTAATTCTGCTACATAATATAATGTCATTCAAAGATAAAGAAATATTATTGGAGGCGAACAAAGCTCAACAACAGACACACCGTTTGATCTTTTTGAAATACCCGAACTACATGTAGAGCATACAGTACTTGGAGAGTGTATGACCACTAAATCACTCGCAGGGTGGAGATTCCACACAAGTAATAATTGCGAATTTGTTTTCAAAGCATAACAATCAGAAGCAAAGTTCCAGCTAATGGACCTCCGGGTTAAACCCGGAGGTCCATTTGCTGAAACATTGCTAGTGTTTTTTTTCCCACATGTACAGAATTTGAAAGTGATAATTTGGGTGATAACTTCACTTCGCAGGTGACTTTGTTACAATCCACACTCCACGTACTGTATATCCTATTCTAACTTTGCTGCGTTATAGTGTACATGATTAGTTAAACCCACTGCTGACTACTCCCTTTGTCTACCTTGTATGTTAATTTTCTGGATCCCCTCCACAGAGAATAACTGTGCTATATTGTAACAATAACTGTGCTTCATTAGAACACAGACAATAACTGTGCATTATTAGCACAAAAACTGATCATTATTAGAACAATAAGCAATATAAGAACAATAACTGTGCATTATTAGAACAATAACTGTGCATTATTAGAACAATAACTGTGCATTATTAGAACAATAACTGTGCATTATTAGAACAATAACTGTGCATTATTAGAACAATAACTGTGCAGTATTAGAACAATAACTGTGCATTATTAGAACAATAACTGTGCATTATTAGAACAATAACTGTGCATTATTAGAACAAAAACTATGCATTATTAGAACAATAAGCAATATTAGAACAATAACTGTGCATTATTAGAGCAATAACTGTGCATTATTAGAGCAATAACTGTGCATTATTAGAACAATAACTGTGCATTATTAGAACTCCTTGATTGTCTACTCGAACATTCCGTAGTCTAACAGTATTGTCCATCTTTGAGTAATTACTGGTATACCAAATCCAAAAGAAAAGTTATTTATGATTTAATTATTGGCATATATTGGTAGGTTTTGAGTCAGATAACACACTCAGCTCTTGGTATTCGGTCAGAAAATGTTCGAAGGCGAAGCCCTGGGGCATTACAGGACGAATACCCAGATCCGAGTGTCATATCTTTTACCTAATCCTTTTATACAAGTTAGAGTTCATCTGCGCTCTGTTTGAGAATGTTGTAGAGGGATAACATGAACATTACTCTCTTGTTTTTCATTGCTGTACTATCGCTTGACATTGATGGCGAGAGCTTTCCACTCTGTAAAATTCACCAATATAATGCTGTAAAAGATTTGGCAACCAGCTGGAGATTTTACAGTGTACTCCCTGTTATCTTATAGTTTTAGTTTAATCCTTTACCTAACATGAAAAGCAGACGACACTTGCAAAAAAAATTCTTGAATAACTAATTTTTTTCATTTTTTGTCTCAAAAACATAGGTTATGACCCCTCGTTGGAACGAGCTCGACGAGCTCGTTCCAACGAGGGGTCATAACCTATGTTTTTGAGACAAAAAATGATAATATAATGAAATTTATTGGCGATTTTTGAGAATAGCGCTGGCCGGTTTTGGCCGTTACGTTGGGTAAAGGGTTAAACAATATTTGGTTCAGTCCAGTGATTGGCCGCGTAGGGGAACTGTGGCGCTGTGTACTGAGGCGTACTGCACATCGGTGGTACACTTATTTTCAAGCAATGCTAACCTTTGCATATGTGGTGTTAATACGTTGGGGAATCTGGCAGTTGTTCGACGTTGCTCGGTGGTAATCTTCGGCTAATCCGACCTCTTCCACCCGTAAACTGTCCAATACGAGGAGACCGTAGCTGTCGAAAGTGTCGTTAAACCCAAATAAAAAATTCAGTTCAGTGTGAATAGATATATAGACGATATCTAGTGTTTTTGATTGGATACCGACAATTATCTCATGAGTGACCGATACAAATGTTTATTTTTCACGAGCGCTTGCGCGAGCGAAAATCACCATTTATCTCGGTCACAAGTGAGATCATTTTCGGTATCCACTCAAAAACACCAGATTTTCTTTTTATTATACGCTTTTTATAAGAATCAGTTGACTACACTAGTTTCAGCCAAACAGCGCAGATAGTGTCTTGAGATTTGATTCAGTTGGCGGGTTTCTAGTCCAAACTTGGCCTGACAGTTCCGTAATATAAGTTTCTGATTTTGGAAGGATGTACTAAACCAGAAACTTATATTACGGACTTTCAGGCCATATTTGGATTAGCGTGTTTCATGCATCAATTCAAGTTGGATACGTGTTGAATTATTGCTGGAAATGATAGTTATCCACTCAAAAATACTAGATTTTCTTTTCATTATACGTATTTAGAACAAATTGACCATTTCCAGTGATAATTTGACTCGTATCCACCTTGAAGTGATGCTTTGAAAGCCGCCATTTTGATTGATACCATGAAAGTGAAAGTTTCTATATCTTCACAATGGGAGATACGACTTCTATCTTTCCGCAATTTCTTCGATAATCCGTCGTTTAGCGTATAATAAATACATGTAACGAAGGAGATAAATAATGTCTCACAATACAAAACTTGAAAATTGATTCAGCACCAAGCACTATGCTTATGTACGTCGTCTCCATGACAACCTTTCTTTGTTCGACCCCAGCCACCACGGAGTCGATATTTGGTTAGTTTTATGGTTGAAGTTTACACCCACTCCAGTCTGACCATTTTCGTCTGGTGTGGAGTCTCAGATATGCATTCGCTCTTCCCAGAAATCATGCACTGTCTTGTGAGACTAGATTCGAAGGTTGGTTGTCACGCGCAAACAAACGGTGATGCAAATGGAGGCTGTGGTAACCGATGTGGGCAGTTGATTACATTTGAGTTCCTTTCCATTGTTTCCCGGGCCATTCAAAAATAACATGACATCCATTCCCTTCATTTAAGATTTCAATACAATTTTTATAATCTTTATTGGAGTATGAACGTGTGGGAATGGGTACAAATTGTATGAATCCTTTCGGGATTCATACATAATTTGTACCCATTCCCACACGTTATAAAAATTGCATTCAATTCTTATAATTACATTCCGTAACTGTTTAAACTACCTTTTACCAAACAACAAAGCAGAAAGACGAAATAAAACATGTACGAACGAACGAGGCGAAAAACCACCCTTACACAAAAGACAAAGCTCACAACTCTGATTTTTAATTTTCACAACTTTACAAATGGATACGAGTATTTTAGTAACGGGCTTTATTCCACAGTTGAGAAATGTCACCAAAGAAACGGCAGCGGAGTTGATCACTGTGAGAGGCGCTAAAAGTTAAAAACCCGCCCAAACACCGCCCGAATTACATTCTGTCAACTGCGTTCTACGGTAAATGCGGGTCAAAGTTCGACCAAATGTATTCATTGGAAAAATGAATTTGGTCGTGACGTTTTCATCCAGCTGACCAATGGGAATTGAGCATTTGGACAGAAAACGTATAACTACATTAACAATGTAATTATATACTAATATTCCCGAGCCTACCTACCTACCCCTAGAACACATCATCGCTTCTTTATAAAAAAGTGAGAAACATTAATATATTTTCCGTCTTAGTTTTTAGCTTCACGTCTCGAAACAACTCGTAAAAAACAACGTCTAAAAATTGCATTTTTTAAAACAAATATATCTCCAAATGCGGACTCGACAACCATTACTTATTCCCATTCCCTTATTCGGCATTCGTTATCAACCGATTTTATCTGTTGATAACGAATAGTGAATAAGGGGCTGGGAATAAGTAGCCATTGTCACCCGTCCACTCCAAATTACATTGAACTGGTTTTAACACAATTCTCTCTGTTCCGAATTTTACCGCATGCGAAAGCACGGATTGTGGAGCGGGACTTTAAAGATGGAAAGAACGAAGCGATATGACTAATTCTCTTTAGAAAATGGCAAAATAGTTGATAGATTACCTGGTGATAACGATACTGATATAGGCTGCGTATACGTAACTCTTAACTTAACACTTTATCCAACTTGAATAGAAAATATTTAGTAAAAAGTTTGTTGAATAATTGAAAATTTCATTCTTGTGCATCAAAAAGGTAGCTTATGAAACTTCAGTGGAAGGATCGCCACGTGCTAAGGTTTTAAGACAGAAAAAATGCGCGAACATTTATCCGGCGGACATTTCCCCGGGCGAACATTACCCCATAAATGGTGGGCGGGTATTACCCCAGGTTGTTTTCTAGAAAAGCTAACATTTCCCCAGCATATTTCCTTTTATATTTTAATCTGTTTGGAGAAAGTTTTGTGTGTTTTTGTTTGTTTTGTCTTTTATAATAATTCCAAATGTATAGCTCCAATGTTGGGAGTAACTCTTTTTGTTTTCGAGCCGACTTTTATGCAATGATTAGAACTACTTGTTTGTATGCAACGGACATATAGTACAGCTAAATAAGTTGAAACGTAAACTTCAAGAAGAACTTTATACAATTTTCTTTATTTTTTATGTGTTAATAAAACCAGGCGTTCCAAGAAATGATACCAGGACAGGGTTTTGTCAGCATGGAAAAGATATAATGCAAATCGTCTCATGTTTTTGAAACGATAACGGGATCTTGTCTTATCAACGTAGGAATTGTTTCAATGCAACGTCACACTGATATATGTATTAACTTTAAAAGTATCGCTACTATCTCATATTACCCGTCAAATTATGAGGAAATTTCTGGGTTAATGTTCGCCCACAATGAGGAAATGGCCGCCCACACTGCAGAAATGTCCGCCCACATCGGGGAAATGTCCACTGCAGAAATGTCCACCTGGGGCAATGCCAACAGCAACATTAAAACAATGCCTTTGTGTGATCAGTAACAAATAAAAAGCAAAACCATAATACAGAAGAAATGCTTTAAAAAAAAGCTTTCACTCGCACCAGTACGAAGTATTTATCTAATTAAATGCTGCCGTTTGAAAAGCTGATGACCTACAATGTTCCAATAAGAGTAAAATCCCAGCTCTCTGATTGGATGAGAGCTGGCGTACTTTATTTTATGTTTGCGGCTCCAGTAGCAATTGTTACCGTCTGACGCCAAAACGCGAAATATTTGAAATGACGTGGCCCGTTTCGTACCTGCTTCATCAACGGAGTGACTAGCAAGCCGCTTCATTTTTCTGTATGTTTCAGGTGTGCAGCAAACGGTGTTCCGGATGAAGTGTTGTTCAAATTAGAAATCGATTTACGATTTGAACTAAGATGGGATGAGTTCATCTGGTTTATGAATTATTTATCCAGTGCTGTCGTGGATACACGAGAGGTTTATTTACTAAACCTGCGATCGTTAAAAGTTGCCTTGAACAAGGCTACAATTAAAGATCACAAGTAAATACGCCTCTCTTCACTAAACCCGTGATCGCTAAAAGTTGCCTTCAACAAGGCAACTTTTAACGATCACAAGTTTAGTAAATAAGCCTCTCGTGTTTCACGATGTAGGTTTTAAGCTATGGGTAGTGTCTCACTGGGACATATACATTATTGTGATGTGTTGACGGTAACATGGTCTGAGGTTTGCGGCTCGGAGCGTATGTTCAACCGAGACGCGAAGCCCGAAACCTAGAGCGCGAAACACAAGAGCCTTTTACTTACTAAACTTGTGATCGTTGAACGTTGCCTTGTTCAAGGCAACTTTTAACGATCACAGGTTTAGTAAAACGATCACAGGTTTAGTAAAACCTGTCGTGTACCCCACCACTGGATAAATAACCAATAAACCAGATAAACTCATTCCATCTCAGTTCAAATCGTAAATCGGTTTTGTAATTTAAACAACACTTCATCCGGAACACCGTCTGCTGCACGAGTTAACAATCTAGAAAAATAAAACGGCTCACAATAATTTATAGGAACCCCAAGCGGGCCGTAGGCCCGCAAAGGGTTCCACTTACCCCGTCAGATAAATGTGTTCCAGAACAGAATTCTCTATAGCCGTCAATGTGATCTTTGAAGTGGACAGTAAATTTCAGTGAAAAATCTACGTAACTTCCGGTGTCGAATTGCCCATGCAATTGCAATTGGCATGTCCCCCTCTGGGAATCAAATGTATTTTGTTACAATCTAATTCGCCTCAAAGCTTTGCGTGATACATTGGCCAACATATCTACACTTCAGGGGTAACCAGGCCTTCTCATCCGAGAACCGCGACAAATCAGCGGCCGGCCAAAGTGTTATTATTATTACTCGAGTTCTGTCCTTCTGGAGGTTTGTCAATATGCTCAGCTGATGATCTCGTTATTTCAGATCGAACTCTCAGTCCTGATTTCGTTGCAGCTTGTCTGCCAGTGATAACCTCAATCGAATAAACGTACATATAACCGATAATATAACTGATAATTGTTGTTATATTGTTACGATTGTATACAGATATGCATTGACACGTATCTTGTGAAATATCAAGACGAACAGAAACTCAGTTTTTGAATTATCCGAATGTTAAGGTGTTGTAAAAGTAAGGAAAAGTTTGCTTGAAAAAAGGGTCTACGGACGTTTCGTCCTCAAGCCGAGTCGTCCGCTTGACAAGGAAAATATTGTCTGCACATTTTCTACATTTCGAACAAGACACCCACCCCCTACTAACGTGTGACATTTTCCCAGATTAAGCCCAATATTCTCACAGATAAAGCCTCCTGATGTTGTATTTATGTTAAGAGTGTGATGTACAGCATCCCTTTTAAGGGTTGAAACACAAATGATGTCATATATTGGCTGATATATTGATATGTTTTTAAAAAATTCAAAAAAATGCACAAGTTGGAAATGCACATTTTTGGTGCACTCAAGAGACCCACCCACCCCCACATCACGCCTTACAATTTTTTTGATTCAAAATACAATACTTGAATACTTTCCCCCAGCGAACGAGTTTCGGATGTGTTGGGTAAAATTGTAGAGGACGACTTGGGTAAAATTGCAGCGGACGATTTGGTTAGCAGACGAAATGGGTGTAATTCGAAAAAGAGATACTGACAGGTTGCTTTCAGTTCCGTTAGAAACCAAAACAAAGTAATAATGTGTTACTTTTTGGTGCCATCTGTATTTCTGAACAGTGCTTCGTAGTTTCAAACACTAAAAAATGGAAAATAATAACCCTTTTGGATATTTACCGCCATTGAAAATGGCATGTCACCTTTTTCGGGACCTGGGGGAATCTTCGGCCTGGGGAGAACTAGGCCCAGGGAAGAATCATCCAAAAGAAAAGCAGTTCACATCTGTTAGGATATTTTAGATACGCTACGATATTCGTTTTAACTCCTGAAAATAATTCTTAAAAAAATATTAATAGATTGTTCGATATTTATTGAAAAAATATTAATATAATGTATATCGTCGAGCAATTATCTCTGCAGTAAATTCACATTCGTGTTCTGTAATAATTAACGTCTCTCATCTGTTAGAATGGTATCCAATCACTTAGGCTCCAAGTCATTTCGTCCTCTGGTCACTTCGACCTCAAAGTCATCTCTGCCCTAGTCACTTCGGTCCCTTGGTCATTTCGGCACCATTTTAAGTGTAAAGATCTATAAAGATCAGTGCATAGTTCATGTTTAGAAGTAATGGGTAATTACCTTTATTAAGTAAAGTTCAGTTATTTGTATTTACACAGTGTACAGAAAAGTTATACAATATACGTGACATTAAAAATTGTCCATGTGTTCAATTTTACATACATTTAAGATGCTATCTATATAAGTAAGATAAATTATTTTACTTTGAAATTTTGCAAAGTATATGCAGTCATTCATTCATATTGTTATGCACAATTCCTAGTCACCTTCCAGTCTGAGGTTCACAGGATTTCTTTTTCTTTTCTTTTTTTTCTGAAACAACCACCAAACTGCGATATCGATACCACCATAAATATGTCCACATTTTCTAAAACACAGAGCAGAATCCGTGTAGTTATGCGCAATTCCTAGTCCCCTTCCAGTTCGATGTCCACGGGGGTCTGACCCCAGTACCCCACTTTCAAGGCATACACTCAAACCAAATAACATTACTGACCTTTGCTTCCGGCTCTCGTAGATTCATAAGCAAATAAAATTATTCAGGTCGCAAGGGATCTCAAATCCCACATGGTCCATGTGCACCTTCGACGTGCTGAAACTTTTCTTTTATTTATTCATCATGAAAGAAAATCTACTAGACATATATCATATGTATACCCGAATATCTAATTGAGATATAAATGTTGAAAAAAATTAAATAGAAAAATGTTAAAATTCAAACAATATTTGAAAATATTTATAGCGGCCGAAATGACCTGGAATATTGGGGCTGAATTGACCGGACGCCGTAATGACTGGGGCCGAATTGACTTGGGGCCAAAGTGACTGGAATTCGTGAGAATTGCATCCAAACTGTCCTCCAACAATTTGACCCAAACTGGATACTAATCTAACCCAAACCACCCTTTGGCAATTTGCCCCAAACTGTTCTCCAGAATAGGGGCACATGATTCTTATTGATTTATTTATTGGGGTTTAATGACACTTCGATAGCCAGGGTCACTTCATGTTGGACAGTTTTCCAGGTGGGAAAAGCCAGAGAGAACCACCAAGCAATTACAAACATCTAACGTACAAACAGCACACAAGCTGGGTTAGCATTGGTTGAAGACAAGTGCACGATTGCAGTATGCCTTGGTACGCAAGGGCACTACGTGGGCAATGGGAATGACGTGTATTGCCCAAGGAAACAAAGTGGTTGCCACAGGTGGGATTTGATAGAGGACCCTTTGGCTTGCAGCCTACACCTCTAACTACCGAGCCCTTTAACCTTCAAAACTGTATAGTACCAGCTAAAACATGTTGTAGGATGACCACATGAAAATTTCACAAGCACATAGTTTCATTATTAGTTTGTGATATTTGTTTTTGCTGTACAGTGGAACCCTGTTAATTGAAGAGCCACTTTGCCAATAAAATTATTCAATTAGCAGGAGTATTCAATTAACAGGGATTGTGTCACTATCCTGTATTCCAGAGATAAACTTAGCATTTATTCTATTATATTTTGTTTGACAGAGCTCCATGAACTCTGTCAAACAAGATATAATAGATTAAATGCCTGTATTGAATGTACTGAGGCCAAATTGGTCTATAACCAAAGGAAAACTGGGAAGACTCAGGGTAATTACTCAAGATGTTACAAGATTTTTTATTCAATTAACAGGAGATTACTCTATAACCTATATTCAATTACCAGGTCAAATTTGTACTGGAGGTACGGTAAATGGTTTTGTGTTGGGAAATTATATTCGGTTAACAGGGATATACAATTAAGATATATCCAATTAAATGGACACCAATGTATAACCCCCCCCTCCACCCCACCCCAATCAAGGCCATCATTCAAAGGTCTTGGATTCAGAAAATTTGATTTCTTTATTTATTGGGGTTTAACAACAATTTTGACAGCCAGGGCCACCCAACAGTTTTACTGGAGGAGGAATCTAGAGCACCCGGAGAGAACCAACGAGCAACAATGACAAGCAACTGTCAGGCTTCTCAACATTGTACCTCCAAGCAAGCAGGGTTAGCATTGGTTGATGACAAGTGCATCATCAATGTGCAGTACGCCTTATTTCAGTTGCCGCAATTGGGATTCGAGCTGAGAACCTCTCAGCTTGTTTTGGGAAGGTTTTTTTTTGTTCCAGCTTCATTGAGGTTTGTTTCATATCGCACTTGTAATTTTGTCATAATTAGTAATCATAAATCCTTAAAAATAAAACAATAGAAAAAATGCATAGAATATTTAAAAAAAAAAATTCTGTGAGGATTTGACCTCAGAGGTGATGACATTCGACCACGACTGAGACTGAATATTCTCAGAAAAAGCATGAGGGCTGACTCTTCCTGTAACTGATCCTTCATGAACCCCTTTTTTCAAACTAAATTGCCCATTACTTAAAAAGCACCATAACGAAGGGAAAAACAATACTATGAAATTTCCAAGTCTGAAATTCTATAAATTCCAAATAAATTTACACAAATTATATAGCAAAATGAAGGATGTGGTGTATAGAACCCCAAAAGTATGTGTGCACCTCACGCACTGACACACAGTCGCCATCAGACATCAGCGGTTCCTGAAAGTGTGCTATCGGTACCATATTTGTACCATAACTGATAATAATAAAATAATATTTCATAAGAACAACAAACACAGGAATTCAAAATGCAGCCTCAAGGCAGCATGGTGGTGAATGCCAACGCTGTCAGATTGTCCTTGAAAGGGGGATCCTTTACAAATATGTTTTTGTTTTCTGATACTCTGGATACTCCCCATTTTTAGCTCAACTTTGACACAGTCATATTTAAGGTTATGTCATAGCCCGTTGTCCGTCTGTTTGGGAACAACAATTCAATACGGCTCGGACTAGAGGCTGTATTTATGAACCGATCTTTACGAAACTTCTTGTGTACCTTTGTTATCACCGTGGGACGAGAACGAGTGTTTTTGGGTCCGGTCCAAAATTCAAGATGGCCTCCAGCAGCCATTTTGTACAGAAATTAGTGCAATCAGTTTTTTTTGTACAAAACTTCTGTATGAAAGTTCTGATTTGAATAAATTTTTGTATGAATGTTTAGTAACATGGAGTACATCACATATAATACAGGGTTTTTTTCTAAATGCACATGTCAATACGGCTCGGGCTAGGCAGTATTTATGAACTGATCTTCATGAAACTTCTTGAGTACCTTTGTTATCACCATGGGATGAGAATGAGTGTTTTTGGGTGCGGTCCAAAAATCAAGATGGCTACCAGTGACCATTTTGTACCGAAATTAGGTACAATGAGTTTTTTTGTACAGAACTTCTATACAGCTTGGGCTAGAGACCGTATTTATGAACCGATCTTTACTACGAAATTTCTTGGGTACTTTTGTTATGACCATGGGGTGAGAAAGAGTGGGTTTTTTTTGGAGGGTGGGGGGGGGGGGGCGGGGGGCAAAATTCTAGATGGTCGCCGGCAGCTATTTTGTACTGAAATTACTGCAATCAGTTTTCTGTACAGAACTTCTGTATGAAAGTTCTGATTTGAATAAATTTGTGTATGATTGTTTAGTAACATGGAATACATCACATAAAATACAGGTTTTTTCTTGTACAGAAATTATGCAAATTAGATGAACTTCGATTTATTCAGTGCTACTTATACACAGTAAGTGCACATGTCAATACGGCTTGGGCTAGGGGCTGTATTTATGAACCGATCTTCACCAAGCTTCATGGGTACCTTTGCTATCACCTAGGGACAAGAACGAGTGTTTTGGGGTGCGATCCAAAATTCAAGATGGCTGCCAGTGTCCATTTTGTACCCAAATTAGGTCCAATCAGTTTTTTGTACACAACTTCTATACGGCTCAGTCTAGAGGCCGTATTTATGAACCGATTTTTACGAAACGTCTTGGGTACCTTTGTTATCACCGTGGGATGAGATCAAGTGTTTTTGGGTGCAGTTCGAAATTCATTATGGCCACCAGCAGCCATTTTGTACCAAAATTAGTGCAATCAGTTTTATGTACAGAATTTCTGTGTGAAAGTTCTGATTTGAATAAATTTTTGTATGAATGTTTAGTGACATGGAATACATCACAAAAAATACTGTATAATACGGGGTTTTTTTTCTCGTGCAGAAATTATGCAAATTAGATGACCTTTGATTTATTCAGTGCTACTTACACACTGTAAGTGCACATGTCAATACGGCTAGTGCTGGAGGCTGTATTTATGAACCGATCTTCATGAAACTTCTTGGGTACCTTTGTTATCACCTTAGGATGAGATCGAGTGTTTTTGAGTGCGGCCCGATGGCTGCCGGCATTCACACTGTTGCTTACAGAGGTGAGGTCACTTTACCTTACCAAGCTACCTACTAAATACCAAAGGGAAGATTTTTCAGCGCATTCTTATGCATTCTTATTACTTCAGCACCCATAATTCTCAAATATGGCATTAAAACCACGCACATACTGCTTAAATCTATTTACATAATCGGAATACACCACCAGGGGTGCAGTGGCTCTGTAGGTAGAGGTGGAGATCCTCGGTTCGAATCCCACCTGCGGCAACAGCTTTGTGCCCTTGGACAAGACACTTCACCCCCACTACCCATGTGGGGGCAAGGTATGCTGTGTACTATGGCATACAGCATGTTCTTGGTGCACCTGTCTTCGAACAAGGCTAACCCTGCTTGTGTTGTATGTTTGGGAGCTCACAGTTGCTTGCCATTCCTCAGTGGTTCTCTTGGGGTATTCTAGTTTCCTCCATCCGTAAAACTGCCATGGTCACAATAAGCTGTTGTGCAGATAAATGTGACCTTAAACACCAATAAATAAATAATGAAAAGAACACACCACCTCATACCCGTTTCTCTCCTGTTTTCATTCACCTTGGTATCCCTCGGTTTGCCTCGGTGTTTAGTATGCCCGCCAGAAAAGGAGTGATTTCTTTTTCCAAAAGAGCAAAACAAGAAACGGTAATTTTTAACAGGTAGTAACGAAATAATGTTCATGAAGTGCACAATTTTATGTTAGTTAATAGCTGAAAAAACGCAGGGTGATATTTGCAAATCTTACTTTATTACTGGCACCAGCTACTGGTAATGAAAATTGTTGTTTGTCATCAATACTTGATCATGTTTCTGACAAAGCACATTGTACTATTCCAATATGTTAGCTACTGTACATAAGCACACAATTTGATGTTAGTTTACAATTATAGTACTGGTAGCCAGGATATCTAAGTTACATGTAGGGGCAAGAATAATACGTGTATCTAGTGGGAGTGGGGCCGGGTCATAAAGAATATGATGCACAGAATCACCTGAGCCACATAGTAGTGAGAGAGGGGCGAGGACAAGAGGGTGTGTGACCCTCTCATCAGTGGAGGGGGTCGGGTGCAACCCCCCCCCCCAAAAAAAATTGAAATTCAAGACAGTAAAACACAGTCACCTTGACTCTGTGTCCATTTGTGTCTATAATAAGTTGCGAACAAGCATAAATATCTAGTTATTAAAATGTCTTTTCGGATGTTCATTATATGGGTTAACAGGAGAAAGGGGTGGGGGCATGAATGAAATTGGGGAGGGCATGTGCCCCCTCCAGCCCCCAAGCCTACAGTGTGGCCGCCGTGGACTGGTCACTTTATTGGGTGGGCAATATTTCTGCGGATGCAATGATATTAGTTTTCAAACATTGTTTACAGCAATAATCATCACAAATTTAATTAATGAACCACAGGATACAATTCGGTGCTTCATTAATTAAAATTTTATTGATGATGATTTTCTATTACCTGGAAAAAACATGCATGGACATCATGCACTGCCCATGCAAGGATTATGACCAGCAACTGTACTGTATGTCTGTGTCACTGCTATGAGAAGGGACTAATCTAAATGGGTGGGTATGTTTACAAATATTAATATTTCTTAACACCTGATAACAAAGTAATATAAGTTTATAAACAACCACACAATTGACTTTTAATTATAATACTCCTAATTCCTATTAAACATATATGAATGTTTATTAATTTTGTGGAATTTTTACACTGTGCATGAAGCTTATTTGGGCCTGTTTGTTTGTTAAAATTGTCCTTCCACTACGGAGGACTTTTTGATATCAGTCTACACTGGATTGTGTGGTATTCCTTTGTGTAAAACAGTGTATTCATTGTAATAATATTCATGCATAAGTTCATGTTCGTTGTTTGTTTTAGGCCCTATAATCTACAGAATAGCATGGGTGGAGGTGTATTCCATCGCTTGAGTGCAAGAAGGCTTTGCAATGCTATAGCATAAGCCTTGTTGCACTCTAGGGACAAATTTATCATTTTTAATAACATGGGTAAAATATCGGACATGAACCGTTTACTCTAGGAACAAATTTATCAATTTTAATAACATGGGTAAAATATCGGACATGAAGCATTTAATATTTTTTTTTTTAGCTCACTTCGTCAAAGTCAAGCAGGGCATATCTAATCACTCTCCGTCCATTGTCCATCCGTCTGTCATCCATCAACACCATGTTTTGGTCAATTCCAGTTAAAGTTTGTGTGAGTAATGGTACCAAAGGGGTATTAGATTTTTGTTTAACTCAACATACCCAGTCCCATATGGAGGTGGTGGGGTAAAATGCTCCCAAAATATTTTTAAAATCTTATGAACCAGTGGGTACAGTGACTTGATATTCATTATGGAACTACTTTTTGGGGTGTAGAATCACGTGTGTTCAAACGTACTTTGTGAAGCAATATTTTGCTTTGTAATGGCAGGGGTTAGATTTTTGGTACCACCCAAAATTTCTATTTTCCGAACCGATGATCCGATTTGAATGAAATTCAGTATGTGGTAATATTGGGTCATATTGCCTCATGCAAAAAACCCCCTGCATCCCCATGGGAACCCCAGGAGCAAAAAATAGAAATATTTTCAAACTCCCATGTTTCCCAAACCACTTGGAATAGAGAACTGATATGTGGTATGAAGCATCCTTAGGACCAGTAGAATTGAATGGTAAAAGAAAATGCCCTCTGTTCTTGTTAGGGAGTTCTGCAGAGGGCATCAAAATAATGTTGGCGCAGCATTTTTGCAAACATTTTAGAAAATCTTTTCTCCAGAACCAATGTTCAGAATCTTTTGATATTTGGTATACAGCATCCATAGAAGGGTCAGATCCAAGTTTGTTAAAATGAAGCCTATTGGTTCATATTTGGACTCAATGCAGGAGCCCAAATTTTATGGGGAATTTTCTTTAAAAATCTTCTTCAGAACCACGAGTCAGAATTTTTTTAATGTTTGGTACCCTCATTGTTATGATGGTCAGATTCAAGATTGTTCAAACCAAATCCCTATGTTAATATTTGGGCTTCCTTTGGTAGCCCCAATTTTAACTTAGGGCTATATGGGGAAGTTTTTTTTAAAAATCTTCTTCTTCAGATCCACCAGTCAGAATGCTTTCGTATTTGGTATACAACATCTCTAAGGGGGAGGGGGTGGGGGTGAGATTCAAGTTTGTTCAAATCGGGTCTGTAGGTTAAAGTTTGAGCTCGCTATGGTAGCCCAAGTTTTAACTTAGTGCAATATGAGGAAATTTCTTTAAAATTTTGTTCTTCAGATCCACCAGTCAGAATGCTAGCCTTTCATATTTGGTATACAGCATCTCTAAGGAGATCAGATTCAACTTTGTTCAAATCGAGTGCCAGGGTTGATATTTGGGCTCCCTATGGGAACCAGAAGTGGGCAAGTCGCTGAAGATTTAGACATTTTTTATTCAGTACCCTCTAGAGGTGAAGAGTAATCTACATAGGTTGTATCAAGGGTCTTGAGAGGGGAGCTCCACATTTTACATCATGATCAACTAACGAAAAGGCATGATGCTTGGACTGTTTTTGTTTCTCCTGAGGGGCTCAAAGATTTGCAGTGTATCCTATGGAGATGGATTGCTTAATGTAGATTCATTCTTGGACTCTTATATCGTGTTCTGTTCTCTGTTTATATCGTGTTCTGTTCAAGGTGAGAACTTCAGGCCCTGTGGGGCCACTTGTTTATTTATTTATTGGGTTTTAACAACTTTCGAAAACCAGCAGCTACAAGTTTCTTCTCTCCTTGAACCAAGCTTCTCGCCCAACTGCAGCACTCAGGGTCCACTGAGTTTTTAGTTCACCTGACTTTCAGTCAGGGTGAGGTGTACATGTAGTGATCACTCGCCGTCCGTCGTCCGTGAACATGATGTTTGCATCTTCTCCTCCAAAACTGCTGAACCGATTTAAGGGAAATTTGAGATACTTGTTTGTTATGACATTGCATTTTGATTTTGTTTAAATCAAGTTGCCCTGCTCCTCAGTAGGGCCATGCCCAAACATTTTACCTAAATCTTAAAAAATCTTCTTGTGAACCAGGAGTAGCAGAGATTTGATATGTGGTGTGCTGCTTCCTTTTGTGGTGTAGACTCAGTTTTGTTCAAGAGAAGTTTGTGGGTTTTTATTTGCCTTCATTGTTGGAGGGCAAGTATTTTCGCCCCACCCAAAATTTCTGTTTTTCGAACCAAGAGGCTGATTTGAATCAGATTTAATTTGTGGGCTTATTTGGTCATAAGTAATTAATTTATGCCCCAAAATATTTTCCCGTTCCCCGATGGGAACCGCAGGAGCTAAAAATAGAACAAAATTCAAAACGCACATATCTCCAAAACTACATGGCCCTGAGAATTCTTATTTGGTGTGCAGATTCCTTGGGACCAACAGAATGGAATGGTCTAAACAAATTTCTGTCCGGTCTATCATGGGGTACTTTTTCGGGACTTTGAAAAAATGCTTAGTCAGCGTTCTGTAACACTGTTGGTAATGGAGAAAGCATTTAAGACTTTTCTTCACCCAATTCACTCCTCCAAAATCTTTCAAATTTCACATATACCATCTTTGGAAGACTTTTTTACACGTTTATTGAAATCAAATCCCTGGGTCCATAGTTGGGCTCTCTATGGGAGTCCAAATGTTGAAATTAGTGCAGTATGAGGAATATTCTTTAAAAATCTTTTTCTTCAGACCCACCAATCAGAATCTTTTGATATTTGCTATGCACCATCATTAGGCGGGTGAGACTTAAGTTTGTTCAAACCAAGCCTATATTTTGGCTCACCAGGGTTTCGCAAATTGCGAGAACGGTGATTTCATTCCTGTGATGTTCTTGCAAATGATTGTTAAGAAGATCCATATTTACCATTCCCGCAAAAATATAAGCATTTTTTCATCAGATAAAATTTAATAAAATTAAATTAATTTTAGAGCTGAAACGATTAAGGGGTTTTCGTGATTGATTAATCGCATGGGTTAACCTTGGTTAACCGATTAATCACTTGGCCCAATAGGTAGCTGAATAATTTCTGTACCGTTGACCATTTATATAATTAAAACTTTACTCAGCATAATGGACAATCTCAAAACATAGCTTATGACCCTTCATTGGAACAAGCTCATTGAGCTTGTTCCAATGGGGGTGGGGATGGGGGGTCGTAAGCTATGTTTTTGAGACAAACATGGAAAATCTTTAGTAATTTAAGAATTTCTTGTGCAAGTATCGTCTGCTACCTGCATTTGGTGAAGGGTTGAGAATGACCATTTTTAGCTGATACAGTATAATGATCATGCAAGTGAACAAGTATTTTGGCACGTAACTGGCATGCATTTCTCTGTTTCATGCAATTGATGTGAGCCAGTGTGACAATGTTTGCCTGTTTTGGAGCAAGTTTGTTCCATAGTTAACCCATACAGGGTATTTTTTGTTTTTAAAAATTTGATTAGCAGTTTCCATCTTGGTTTCAAAAAGTGATGATAAATAGTGAATATAAGCTTACCCAACATGAAAGAAAAATGGTTAGCAATTGGACATTTTTGTATAGCATTTTGCGATGTGAATCCAGCCATCAAATACCCTGCCATATAGTACCGTACTTCAAAAGTAATGGTTAGCCGATCAATTACTTTTTTATCAATGAAGATATTGATCATTGGTTAGTCGATTAATCGGTTAACCGTATCAGATCTAATTAATTTCTATAAACACGATTACTGCAATAGCCTTTGATGTGGTGGTTCAACAATCTAACAATCTATGTATTTGAAGATAAATAAGCATAATTTATGTGATTAAGACACATGTTGGAAATGGATCCCACAAAAAACATATTTGTGAAACCCTGGCTCACTTTGGCCGCCTGAATCATAACTTAGTTCCAAATGAGGAATTTTCTTTAAAAGACTTTTTCAGATCCAGCAGTCGGAATGGTTTGATGTTTGGTGTGCAGGATCCTTACAGGGGGAGGGGTAGGGGGGATTCAAGTTTGTTTACGCCAAGTCCCTGGGTTCATATTTGGGCTCACTGTGGGAGCCTGAATTATAACTTAGTTCAAAATGAGGAATATTCTTCAAAACTATTCTTCACATTCAGCAGTCAGAATGTTTTGATATATACAGTATCCTTAGGGAGGTGAGATATAAATTTGTTAATGCCAAGTCCCTGGGTTCATATTTGGGCTTCCTGTAGGAGCCCGAATTGTACCAAAATTTCTATTTTCCGAATTGAGAGGTTGACTTGAAGCAAATTTGATATGATGGGCTTATTGGGTCGTAAGTACCTAATTTGTGCCAAAACATTTTCTTGTTGCCCTGTGGGAACTGCTGGATCTAAATATAGAAAAAAAATTAAAACACCCATATCTTCAACACTACATGGCACTGAGAATTTTTATTTTGTGTGACGCTTCCTTACGAACAGCCGAAAAGAATGGTAAAAAAATTGTCATCAGTTTTATCATAGAGAAGTTTTCCAAGACTTATGCAGAGTCATCATTTTAGTAACGGGAAAAACATTAATGAATCTTCTTCTCCCATCCCACTGCTGCAAAGGCTTTCATATTTCGCATATAACATCTTTGGAAGATTTATTCACATATTTGTTGAAATCAAATCCCTGGTTCCATATTTGGGCTCTCTCTGATTAGATTAGTGCAATATGAGGAATATTTTTTTAAAAATCTTCTTCTGATCCACTCTTCAGAATATTTTGATATTTGGGATGCTGCATCCTTAGAGGGGTGAGATTCAAGTTTGTTCAAGCCAAGTACCCGGGTTCATATTTGGGCTCCCTGTGGGAGCCCAAATTACAGCTTAGTTCAATAAGAGGAATATTCTTTAAAATCCAGTAGTCAGGATTTTTTTATATTGGTATATAGCATCCTTAGGGATGGGAGATTCAAATTTGTTCAAGCCAAGTCCCTGGGTTCATATTTGGGCTCTCTGTGTGAGCCTGAATTATAACTTAGTTCAATATGAGGAATATTCTTTAAAAATTCTTTTTTTGAGATCCACTGGTCAGAATCTTTGGATATTTTGTATAAGCTTTTCTTATGAGGGGCAGATGCAACTAAATGTTCAAATAAATTCTCTGGGTTGATATTTAGGCTACCATGTCAAGTGAATGCCATCAGGCCCTCTGAGGGCTCTTGTTTGTTTTCTGTTTGACAACATTGCCCTGGCTCTTCTATCGATATTTTTCATTTTAAGTTACTCACCACTTTTATGTAGGCTTCCAAAATTTGTTACTGCATGTTTGTCTGTCTGTCCTTCAGATGAAATGTTTCTTTGCTTTTCATTTGCTGGCAAGTATTGAGTAGTTTATCAAAAAAGTGGTACTCGAGTACTATGAGTACTGAGTACTTTGGACCCAGCCTATCACAAATCTATTAAACATCAAAGAGTATATTATATACTTGAAACAAATACAGTACAGTGGCTGTATACTGCTCACTTTCCATGGAAGGGCAATATTTCCACGGATACAATAATATTTGATGCCAAACACTAGCTATAGGTATAATCATCAAAAATTTAAGTAATGAAGCACCATGTACAACCCGGTGCTTCATCAATTAAAAATTTGTTGATGATGATTTCTATTGACTGGTAAACGCATGAGTGGACATCACTGCCCACGCGTGTATTACAACCCGTCCACAGCGACTGTACTGTAACTTGTCCTCTTTGTGAACATATTTTCTAAAATTTCACTCCTTTTGACAGAATGTTGATTAAAACCAAAATAGTGAAAGTGCACTTGTGGATATTTGCACCACAAGCACAGCACTAATTAATCAATATTTGATGATTTTAGGAATTTGAACAGTGTCATGAGACACAACAGTAGCAGGTACTGGTCATTCTGTTGGAAAAAATCACTGTTTTATGACTCGAGGTGCCTTAACTGAGAAAACTTAGGCTTTTTCTTACAAAGATTGCAAAATATCAAACACAATGTGAAATGTGTTCAGAAGCAAGAATGTGATTAAAAAACAATGGGAAATCCATGTCACCCTCAATTTATTCATAAATTAATATAGTTTTTTAGCTCACCTGAGCAAAGTTCAGTGGGAGCTTTACTGATCACATTCTGTCCGCCGTCCGTCCGGCGTTAACTTTACATTATTCAAATGTTGGGTAAATGTTTATTACCTAATACCAATTCAGATTTGTTCAAGTGAAGTTGCCCCCTTCTCCTGGGTAGTGTCATGCCCCCAAGGGGCACCAAAATCTTTTCATGAACCAGCAGTAGCACAGACTTGATATATGGTATGCAGCCTCCTTTTAAGGTGTAGACTTGGATTTCTTTAAGAGAAGATTGATGGGTTATATTTGGCGTCGTTATGGGAGGGGCAAAATTTTTGGCCCTGCCCAAAATTTCTATTTTCCGAACCGAGAGACTGATTTGAACTAAATTTTATGTGAGGACTTCTTGTGTCATACGTACCTAAGTTATGCCAAATTTTCTTTTTCTGTAGCCCCGTAGGAACCGCAGGAGCTAAAAATAGAAAAAAAGTAAAATGCCATATCTCTAAAACTGCACGGCACTGAGAATTTTTATTTGGTGTGAAGCTTCCTTAGAACCAACAGAAAGGATTGGTGTAAAAAAATTGCCATCGGTTTTATCATAGGGTACAGTTTCGGGACTTTGAAAACACTTTTAACACTGTAGGCAATGGGAAAAACATTGAAAAATCTTCTTATCTAGATCCAGCAGATAGATATTTGGTATGCAACATTGTAGGGTGGATCTGATTTGAGTTTGTTCAAATCGGCCCGCTGGGTTTATATTTGGGCTCAGCATAGGAGCCCGAATTCAAACTTAGTGCATTTCAGGCAAATTTCTTAAAAAATCTTCTTCACCAGATTCAGCTGGCAGAATCTTTTGATATTTGGTATGCAACAATTGTGGGGTGGATCTGATTCAAGTTTGTTCAAATCGGCCCCCTGGATTCATATTTGGGCTCACTATAGAAGCATTTCAGGCAAATTTCTTTAAAAATCTTCTTCTCCAGATACAGCAGGCAGAATCTTTTGATATTTGGTATGCAACATTGTGGTGTGGTTCTGATTCAAGTTTATTCAAATCGGCCCCCTGGTTTCATATTTGGGCTCACTATAGAAGCCCGAATTCGAACTTAGTGCATTTCAGGCAAATTTCTTAAAAAATCTTCTTCTCCAGATCCAGCAGGCAGAATCTTTTGATATTTGATATGCAACATTGTGGGGTGGATCTGGTTTAAGTTTGTTCAAATTGGCCCCCTGGGTTCATATAGGAGCCCAAATTTGAACTTAGTGCATTTCAGGCAAATTTCTTTGAAAATCTTCTTCTCAAGATCCAGCAGCAGAATCTTTTGATATTGGGTATGCAGCATGCTTAGGGGGTGAGATTCAAGTTTGTTCAAGCCAAGTCCCCGGGTTCATATTTGGGCTCACTGTGGAAACCCGAATTATAACTTAGTTCAAAATGACGAATTTTCTTTAAAAATCTTCTTCAGATTCAGCAGTCGGATTTTTTCGATATTTGGTATGCAGCATCCTTAGGGGGGGTGAGATTCAAGTTTGTTCAAGCCATGTCCCTAGGTCCATATTTGGGCTCAAAGTGGGAGCTTGAATTGTAACTTAGTTCGAAATGAGGAATTTTCTTAAAAAATCTTCTTAAGATCCAGCAGATGAATGCTTTTGATATTTTTTATGCAGCATCCTTAGGAGGCAAGATTCAAGTTTGTTCAAGCGATGTCCCTAGGTCCATGTTTGGGCTCACTGTGGGAGCTGGAATTGTAACTTAGTTCAAAATGAGGAATTTTCTTTAAAAATCTTCTTCTTCAGATCCAGCAGTCGGAATGTTTTGATATTTGGTGTGCGGCATCCTTAGGGGGGTGAGCCCGAATTATAACTTAGTTCAATATGAGGAATATTCTTTAAAACTCATTTTTAGCTCAACTTTGGCGAAGCCAAATTTGAGCTTTTGTCATGGCCCGTCGTCCGTCTGTCCGGCTGTCTGTACGTCAACAATTGGATACGGCTCGGGCTAGAGGCCGTATTTATGAACCGATCTTTACGAAACTTCTTGGGTACCTTTGGTATGACCGAGGGACAAGAACGAGTGTTTTGGGGTGCGGTCCAAAATTCAAGATGACTGCCAGCCGCCATTTTGTACCGACGATGCAGAAATCTGTTTTTTGTACAGAACTTCCATATGAAAGCTCTGATTTGAATAATTTTTTGTATGAATGTTTAGTACCATGGGATACATCACATATAATACGGGTTTTTTTCTCGTGCGTAAATTGTGCAAATTAGACAAATTTTGATGTTTTTTGGTGTTACTTTCAGCACTGTAAGTGCAAATGCCAATACGGCTCGCCTAGAGGCCGTATTTATGAACCGATCTTTACGAAACTTCTTGGGTACCTTTGGTATCACCGTGGGACGAGAACGAGTGTTTTGGGGTCCGGTCCGAAATTCAAGATGGCCGATGGCAGCCATTTTGTACAAAATTAGGTGCAATCAGAATTTTGCAGAGAACTTCCTCATGAAAGAGCTGATTTGAATATTTTTTTGTGTGAATGTTTAGTACCATGGGATACATCACATATAATGCAGGTTTTTTTTCTCGTGCAGAAATTATGCAAATTAGATGAACTTTGATTTTTTCAGTGTGACTTACAGTAAGTACAGATGTCAATACGGCTCGGGCTAGAGTGTGTATTTATGAACTGATCTTCACGAACGAAATGTCTTGGGTACCTTTGTTATCACCTTGGGATGAGAACGAGTGTTTCTGGGTGCGGTCTAAAATTCAAGATGGCTGTCAGTGGCCATTTTGTACCGAAATTAGGTTTAATTAGTTTTTTGTACAAAACTTCTATACGGCTCCGACTAGAGGCTATATTTATGAACAAATTTTTACGAAACTTCTTGGGTACCTTTGTTATCACCGTGGGATGAGAGTGAGTGTTTTTGGGTGTGGTCCAAAATTCAAGATGGCCACCAGCAGCCATTTTGTACCAAAATTAGTGCAGTCAGTCTTTTGTACAGAACTTCTGTATGAAAGTTCTGATTTGAATAAATTTTTGTATGAATGTTTAGTAACATGGAATACATCACATATTATAAGGGTTTTTTTTCGTGCAGAAATTATGCAAATTAGATGAACTTTGATTTATTCAGTGCTACTAACACAATGTAGGCACACATGTCAATACGGCTCAGAGTAGAGGCTGTATTTATGAACCGATCTTCACAAAACTTCTTGGGTACCTTTGTTATCACTTTGGGACGAGAACGAGTGTTTCTAGGTGTGGTCCAAAATTCAAGATGGTTGCCAGTGGCCATTTTGCACCAAAATTAGGTCCAATCAGTTTTTGTCACAAGTTCTATACAGCTCGTATTTATGAACTGATCTTCACAAAACGTTTTGGGTACCTTTGTTTTCACCTTGGGTCAGGAATGAGTGTGTTTTGGGGTGCCTTTGTTATCACTGTGCTATGAGAACAAATATTTTGGGTTTTTTTCTGGGACTCAAAGATTTTTGTCTAGTTTACCATCTGACTGTCACCTACCTTTACAATACTTTACCTATACATTTGTTACAGGCAACGGTCAGTATTTATGTACAGACCATTACAATACTTTATACATGTATGTATCTTTGTTATCAGGTCATTACCTAGATGTTTGTCATTGCTGTGTCACATACTATACATGTACATGTCTTTGTCTTGACAAGTTGAGCTACAGTGTCATTGACACTTTCATTTTTAGATCCACTTGTCAGAATCTTTGGATATTTGGTATAAGCTTTTTGTGTCGCCGCCCCACGAAGTGGGGAGCGACATATAGGGATTACTTTTGTCGTCTTGCGGCGTCCGCGTCGTCGTCCGCGTCGCCCGCGTCACACTTTCTCTTATCCGCCACTCCTCTTAACCTATGAATGGATTTTGATGAAACTTTCAGTGATTCTTTATCACATAATGGCATTGTGCACCTCCTATTTTATTTTTTGATCCACTGTATTTTTTTCAGAGTTATGCCCCTTTTCCACTTAGAATTCTGTCTGAAATCTTAAAATATAGTGCAGACGACACACGTCTTCCATGGAAGACCCACATCTAGGTTCTTAGGAGGAATAGATGCAATTTGTTGAAATCAATTTTCTGGGTTGATATTTAGGCTATCATGTCAGGTGGGCACTCTCAGGCTCCCTGGGGCCTCTTGTTTGCATACTGGGAGGTCGGGTGGGGGCACATCCAGGGCTATAATTTACCCCATCACCTGGTAAAAGAATATTTGATATCATTTGTTGAGATAAAATGGCACTTTCTATTGATATTGGTGAATTAAATAGCCTCAGCCAGGGCTTATAAGAATCTGAGAATTGATTCCCGTAGAGATCCGTGCAACAAAACCAGTGAGAAACCATGTAGCTTCTTGTAACATTGCTCCTAGGATTCACATGAATAGAACTGAGTCAGTTTAACCCTTTACCTAACACAAATGCAGCAAATTAACCAATACAACACTAACATGACCTGAAATATTGTGACACTGGCAATAAAATTTGTACAAATATGGCTGTCATTGGAACTAGCTCTCAACAGCCGGTTCCAGTAACATCCATAATTATTACGTTTGATGAATATTGTTTATTTTTAGCTCATCTGACTGTAAGTCAGGGGGCGCTTAATGATGACTTTCTGTCTGTCGACCATCCATCCTTCCTGTCCGGCGTGAACTTTACATTATCAACCTCTCCTCATAAACAACTGAGCCGAATTGAACCAAATTTGATATTCTTGTTCCTTATCATTTATAAATTCCAGTTTGTTCAAATAAAGTTGCCACACCCACAGGGGGGCCCCAAACATTTCTCTGATAGCACTCATAAATTGTTTTCCAAAATTGAAAAAAATCTTCTCCAGAACCATGTATAAGAATCTTTTGATACTTGGTATACAACATCTCTAGGGGTGGGGGAGGGGGATAGATTCAGGTTGGTTCAAATCGAGTCCCTGAGTTAATATTTGGGCTCCCTTTGGACACCCAAATATCAACAGTGCAACATGAGGAAATTTCTTTGAAAACCTCCTTCAGATCCACCAGTCAGAATGCTTTCATATGTGGAATGCAACATCTCTAGTGTGTGTGTGTGTGTGTGTGTGTGTGTGTGTGAGGTGGTATGGGGTAGATTGAAGTTTGTTTGAATCGGGGGTCTCTGGGTTAATATTTGGTCTATCTATTGAAGCCCAAAGTTTAACTTGGTGCAGTATGAGGACATTTCTTTAAAACTCTATTTTTTCAGATCCACCAGTCAGAATCCTTTCATATTTGGCTTACAGCATCTCTAAGGGTGTCAGATTCATGTTTGTTCAAGCCAAATCTATGGGTTAATATCTGGGCTCATTATGGGAGTGCAAATTAACTCAAAGCAACATGAGAAAGTTTCTTTAAAAATCTTTTTCTTCAGACCCACTAGTTAGAATGCTTTAATATTTGGTGTACAACATCTCTGGGGAGGTCAGATGAAAATTTGGTTCCTGTCAGTCAGAACCCTTTCATATTTGGTATCGCAGGAGGGGGGGGGGGCAGATTTGAGTTTGTTCATTTCGGGTCCGTGGCTTAATATTTGGGCAGGGGTGGGTTAGGTTCGAGGTTGTTCATAAATTTTCAAATCCATTCCTTAGAGCTTTTCCATAAAATTTGCCTTTCAAGCTGCAGTGACACACCAACCCTTGGAAGTTTGGCAGTACTTGTCTACAGCTGTCAGAATTGGAAGCAATCAGGAAGACCTATGCTAATAATCATCTGACATGGACACTAGAATTATGAATAATTTCATAACATTATTCCTATGTAGTGTACATGAACCTTGACTAACTGAATCTGACCCAAAATACTTCTCTGAACCTCTTCGTCAAGTGATCGATTAAAGCCCCTGGGGGGAGGCGGGGGGGGGGGTAAAAATCAGTAGTTGGTGTTGTAAAAATTGAAAAGCTGTATTGGGTGAAGGGTTTACGTGTATTATCAGTATGCAACAGGGGTTCAATCATACTGACCTAATTGGATCCTGGCCCATAGCAGGTCTGAATTCTCGGAACGATTTCCGCAAGAAGCCAAATGGATTCTCCCAAATTTAGAGGAACTATAAGCCCTGCACAACCCCAATTTTGAAACAAAATTGACATATTGTTTCATGGTGGTGGGGTACTATTTATCCTGCTGTTTGATTCATTAAAACAGATTTTGTGAAAAGATTTTGTGTGCTGATGCAGATTTTAGTTTTATTTTGGGATTTGGGAAGTTTCAAAGAAAGCTGTGAATTCTTATCCCTCCCAACTTATTAGGTAACAGAGTAGAAATTCTGTCGGAGGCAATACCAGTTTTTAAGACCATTTGACACAGATTGGACAGGTCTCTTCAAAAGAACAAATTTCCCATGCTTTGGACTAGACAGAAGCCAAAAGTTGAATTCAATTGCAGAAATGACTCTTTCATCACATGAAAGAGGTAAATGCATCTTTGGTAGGGTTGGGTTTGCTCATAGGTATAACTGTTGTAAATATTTTAATTAGATTTACCTGCCTCGACAAGTAGCGCTCGGAAATTATGTAATTCCCAAAACTAAGCAGTCTTGGGAAAATATATTGTTTCAATAAACATTTGAAGAAGTCTACTGACATTTTGCATTACTGTTGAATGTTCCTGATGAATAAAGAGGACGATTTGAGGACTTTTAGAACCTAAACATTTTTTTGACTATTGGTGTGTTTTGTTTGGGAATTCCCTGAGAAATATGAACATGTGACCAGCACTTCCCTTTCTGTTAGTTTTTCTTTTATTTGTTGCATGACCCCCTGTTTACAAATCAGAAAAAGGTTGTCTGAAGGGCTATACTTGACAAAAAATATTTGAATGCTAAATTTAAAATGATGCGACCATATTTTTTTCTCGCCTGAACGTTATAATGGTCGCCTATGGGAAAATATTTAGTACTGTGAAACGTATTCATGTTTGGCTGAAATCAAACAATTGCAGGAATTCGATTGAATAAACCAAAATGTTTTTGGAGTAATGGTTGCGGAATGAAATATTTCAATATGTTGGATACTTTGGGGTTCCTTCTTACGCCTTGCGTATTGTCATATTAATGTTTTACCGATGAAACAACAAAGCCTCATTATCATTCTCTGATAATTAACAATGGACGTTTGTTCGAGCACTATTCCTAATATCTTATTGAAAAAATTCCTGGGTTTGAGCGTGTTTTGTGAAAATCTGTTATTATCTCTTTCTTTATTGACAGTTGATGGGGGCGCGGTGGCTCATAGGTTACCGTATTGGACTTCAAACCGAAAAGCTCAGGGTTCGATCCATGCCAGGGCAACATTTTTGCCAACGAAGATTTTTGGTGCCAAAGGAAAATGTTTAGTGCCAGATTAGCCCAACAGCGTGAACACTGTATGTGGGACCTTATCCTCCTGGACACTCCTCAACCAAAGGAGAATGTAACAATCCGTATTGCCCAGACTGTAACCCATAAGTTAACCCTTAGGATCATAATTACTACATATCTTATATATTACATCTTGCATTAAATCAAGTCTGGTATTCTCGTCATATCGCACCTCACGCTTCCCATCCACTCCCTCCAGCTTGAAATATATTTTATGTTTCGGTAAATAAAACTGTTTTGTTTCCTCTAAATAACCACCTCAAGGGCCGACGTTTAAAAACAGGATGACCAAAGCGTGAGGTGGGATGAATTTGTAGACACTAGCCACCTGATTACGATCGCAAAGAAGTCTTGTTAAATTTACTAATACTTGTATGAAGTATTCAACATTAATGGTTGCTAACAGTCTGAGTGTGTGCCAAATGCACTTTTGGTTCTATAGGGGATGACAGGTAGACAGCCAATCTGGCTATGTCATCCCCTGGGGGTATACCTATTTACGTCAATAAGGTTTCTGTAATTTGTTCATTGTTTTCTGTGTTGCATGATGTATTATGTGTGCTCCTAATAAAGTATCTATCTACCAAAAATAAAAAATTATAACAATAATTTATTCATATTTTTTCTGTCTTATGTTTTTCTTATTTTAATAATTTTATATAAAAGTATGTGTCAATCAGTATGAATCCATAATATCTCGCACATAGCTGTGTTTCGAATAATATTAACACATTAATAGCTGAGGTTTCAGTATGACCGGAAGGCTTTCTTCTTCCTCCAAATGGAATTAGTTCTGAATCCATTTCATACTTGACTATGTGAGAATTTGATTATGTCTCCTGTTTTAACCCTTTACCCAACGTAACGTCCAAAACCGGCCAGCGCTATTCACAACAATCGCCAATTAATTTTCATTATTTTTTCATTTTTTGTCTCAAAAACATAGGTTATGACCCCTCTTTGGAACGAGCTCGTCGAGCTCGTTCCAAAGAGGGGTCATAACCTATGTTTTTGAGACAAAAAATGGCAAAAAATAGTTATTCAAGAATTTTTTTTTGCAAGTGTCGTCTGCTTTTCATGTTAGGTAAAGGGTTAAATAATTAAATAAAAACAAACAGATGAGCATACTATGATGACGAGATACAGATCGACTTGCCCCTTGGACTCTACGGAAGCCCATTGGGGCCAACATGTGTAGAGTGGGGGTGGGGGGAGATCGAGCATTGCAAATAGTCGCAATGCATTGCGTATATTCGCAATCCACTGCGAATATTCGCTGTGTATTGAAAATGTTGAATGCGAATATTCGGAATGTGAATGCGAATATTCGCAAGGTGAATGCGAATATTCGCAATGCTCCCACTACACATGTTGGCCCCAATGGGATGAATGCGAATATATCGGAATGTTGAATGCGAATATTCGTATTGTGAATGCAAATATAACTATCCATGTGGGCAAGGGTAAAATTCACCTAGCAATGGTTTGAATAGAACACCCTATCCGCAATCTCTGGAGAGGTGTAGCACCATCTTTCGTGGGTGATTTCGGCCCGCAGAGGTCACCCTAAACGTGATACGGAACATTTTCTGGATTTACCTTTGGGTGACAACCATAAAGACTCTGACTGAGGAAAGGAAGACGGAGAAAACAGAAAGAGAAGAAAGAAGAGACCTTCCGCCAGACGACACGATGCCCACCGACTGACGAAATTCATGGAAGAAAGAAGAAAAGGAAGAGAAAGAGGCAAGTGAGGGCGTTGAATTTTCAACACATGACACCCCTCACAGTTCCAGTTCGACACCAACACGCAGGTGGAGGGTCCATATGACGCCGGTTCGTCAGAAGACAGTTCGATATCCAGCTCACCTCGCTCCTCACTGGAAGAGGAGATGGAGGAGAGGGATATGTCTTTGGTGAGGGAAGTTGATTCGGACAATGCACAATCCATCCTTCCAACTCTTACTTCTCCAGCTTTTCTCACCAGAATCCCGAAAGGAGGCGGTCACCGTGGAGTCCAAGGAACAAACTGCTGGGAAAGGTGGCCAGAACATAGGAGCTGAACAACATCCGCAAGAGGCTCTACAGTCCGCCATCAGATTGGGGGTGTGGGGGAGGGTTAACACGAAGAAGAAAAAGAAGAGTCCCTCAACCAAGAGCCAGGACGCCGCCATTCCAAGAGAAAAAAGAGCTATGAGTGCGGAAAAAGAAGGAGGTAGGAACAACCACCACTCCCTCGACCCCCTGCTTCCACAGATCGAACTGATCCAACTGCTTACTCTCCCTCCGGTGCCGGTGGATGTGTACCGACCTGTGGATACTGAGATGAAAATGGAAGTAGCTTTCTCACTCGCCGCTCTCTTTGGACCATACAGAGTCAACACCAGAGTCGGTCACAGAAATTCTGGACTTGATGTAAGAGTAAGAAAGCTAACCATCGCGGTAGCCAAAGTTCAGAGGAGGCCAAACGGCTATCCACATAAATCAAAACAGAGGGATGAGATTGCTCACCCAATCACACTCCACTCCAAGTTCAGCATCAACAGCTAAAGCTACCTACAACCAACCAAGACAACAACAAAGATAAAATCAAAAGAGTCCACGCCACCGACTATAGGACATTGCCTCTCCTGCTTCCCATCCTTTCCTACAGCCTTTGGACATTCGGGTTTCTCTCGCAATATATATCTACAGTCAAAAGGGCCGAAAGGGGATATTCTGTCCCAGTACTGTCCCTGCGAGCCATTGGCGCGCGAAACCATCTCTTCGTCTGAGCCCACTAAGAAAATACAACATATCAAAGGAGGGAGCTGCCCAGATACTAACCACTGTCACCATCGGGAAAATGACATTTCAATTAATTATTAGTGTATTTGTTATTATTTATATATTGAACTCCTGGAAACATATGAATGAAAAATATAACAACATTACAGTATTATAAAATTCTATTAAACTTTGGGGGAGTTTGTCTTTTCTGACATTTGGAGCAAGACGACCAGAAAGGAAATGCCCCACTCGATATATTTTGTGGGGCAAAATGTCTAGGAGGAATATATCGTACCTAAAATTTGGTGGCGGCAAATGTCCAGGGAGTAGGGGGGGGGGGGCGTGTCAATATTCCTGGAGTACAGTAGTTTTATTTACTCCACACCCCCTCTCCACATACACACCGGTAACATGAAGACGACATAGGAGTTGTCTCCCGGTGATGTAAGTTCGCTTCTCACCATTCGTATTTCGATAGTGTACGGGTGACAGTCTAGTCAACTTTACCAAAAAGGGACGAGAAAGTCGTGTTAGAAGCATTTTTGAGTAAAAGTGCGAAACATAGTTTTTTTAGGATATTTTGAGGGTTCTGATTTCGAATATTGATGTTACCAAAACTTATTTTGCGTCCTTGACCTTGAAAATCCAGAATCAAAACGGCCGCCTATTTTCGATATTTTTTTCCATATAATTCCATGTACCACTCGTGTTTGTACACAAACAACGCAAAATATACCTGAATGTGTTTGTAACTGCCATACACCACTTATGTTTCATAGACTAGTTCTAATAATATCACTTTACAATTGAAAACAGTCTTAAAATACTTATTTTGCATGAAAACTATAGGTCACGTTATGTAATAGCAGCACTTGACATTTTTTTAACTATACTCTATGTACATTCTTTGTACGTGTTTTATAATCGTGCCATAAGGCTGAACATAGCATAAAATATATATCTATAACGGTACTATTAGTTTTTCCCTAGAGACAAGAGAACGAAGGAAATGTAAGCGCCACTTCCATTGATCAACGTCTATTGAAATTTCTGATTTTCCCAACACCAAATGCTGGCTCCGTGTCTGTTTAACTTTTTTCAACACCGGTGCACACAAACTTACCAACAAATATATCACGTCATGTTTTTGGATTCGACTACATTGTTGTTACAAGATTGATGGCAAGTTGCAGCTAACGCTTAACAATGAAAGTCATATTTTGTTCGGCATAATAAAATAATTAAAACGTTTCTTTTCATGTTCTATCGGTCGATAGTACCCAAGTTTGTGTGATTTCTGGAATGAAACCTGAAGCAGCTTCGCTGCTGCAGGTTTTATTTCAGAAATCACACAAACTCAGGTACTATCTACCGATAGAACATGAAAAGGAACGTTCTAATATTATAATATAACTGTATTTGTCGTATCACCTTGTTCCCACACATTAATGTTTACACGTCTTTTTATTTTGCTAGGAGGAGACGACAATGCTTAAAACTCCAGATTTGTACATAAAGAGTAGCATTTACTGCAAGCAACTAATTCCATCAAAGCACATGAAAATTTAGTAGATACAAATAACTGTAGTCGTGTGTGGATGTTTTGCCATGTCCTGTTCGTGTGTTTCGGAGAAAGTAAGGAAACACAGAAGTGACACCAGCTTTTGTGACCAGAGTTAATTTGCGCACGGGTGGGACATGCACAGTGAAGAAACCTCCGAGTACTCTGGTGAACTATTACACAGCAATGTGTGCACGCGCGTGTATGTGTGTTTGAGGAGGGAAGTGGGGTGGGGTGATAATATGTGTGTGTGTTTGCATGTAGGCCCTGAATGTGATTTTGAGTAGGTGTGCTCATTGTGAGTTTATGTATGCATCTTGTTTCATCTGTACGTCAGCGGCTCGCCACCGAATATCAAGCAGAACGAGCAATGGACATGAGTGAGATAATGAAGCATGAGCTTATACCAGTGCGGAGGTGCCATTATCATTGGCTGAGTTAAATCAGGGTCCCTTCTCACAGTTAACAAATCAGTTCTCAGAGAGGTTCTGACCAAAGGAATAATTTTGCCCAAGCACAATTAATCTAACTGACCAATCATGCATCATAGTTGGTGGTCACGATTTAGTTGTATCTCTTGGAAAGCCTGCCCAGGCGGAGGTATTTGATGATTTGGCCGATAAATTTGTGAATACATTGTGCTGTATTTCGACCGGATATGTATGTACTGACGTTGTTTTTGATAGAGATTTGAATGAAACTATCAAAGCAGAAATGCGAGTTCGGCGAAACCAGAAAGCAGTTCGAAGAGTAATTAAAAAATCGTCAGATTCCTTCGCCAAAGTTAAGGACTAACTTTACAGCCTTATCTGAGAATGAAGCTGACTTAGCTAGGTTTCCTTCTGAGCAGATATTTATACTATATCCAAAAGATAGAGCACATGTTGCTGTCAGTGGTTTCAGGAATGGAACAGAAGTGAGATTCAATTTTACAACAGACTTTGTGACACAACTGGCCTTCAGTCCTCACAAAAAGAGGCGAATACCCATTTACTATTACATGCAATCCATAGCAGTTGTGAAATTGTGGTCGTTATGTCAAAAGACACAGATGTTCTTTTGCTCCTGATCTCACAGTTTTAAAAATGAGATGCACATACTTATGGCCAATGTGTGGCAGATCTAAAAAAGGCTATACATGTGAGTTCATGATGTTTTTCGCACTTTGTCCTGTTCATACAGTTAAATCTCAGCTACCAGTCCATGCACTGGCCGGTTGCGACACCACGTCATGCAAGGCAAACCATTCTAAGAAAACAGCTTGTAAAGTATTCAAAGAGAACAATACTTTGTTGTCTGTTATAGGAGTTGGTGTGTTGGATTCTGCACAAACAGAGGCAGCTCCGAAATTTATGTGCCATTTATATGGCACCCCTAACCTTGATTTCTTGGATGAATCACGAAAGGTACTTTTCTTTAAAACTTCAAAACTGGAAGCTTTACCATCAACCAGTGGCTCTTTTAAAATCCATCTAATGAGAGCTCATTACCAAACAATGATATGGACCATGTCACACGGTACTGTACCCGAACTGACTGTGCCGTCAGAGATGAGTTGGACACGCACAGATGATGGTTTAAAACTCATGCTGATGTAACTGAATTCTATTCCAGAAAGGTGTATAGAGATGATTCGTGGTGGCTGCAAAAAACTGTGCAGTTTTCGCAGATGTAAATGTAACATGCAGTCAAATCTCAAATGCACAGCCATATGTGCATGCAAATATGTCTCTGATGAAGAGAATCGGCGTATGAACGTGTGATTACATCCGTGATACTCTAAATACGTGATGTGTAGACTTGCTTGGCACTGGAGGATGAATGTGGAATTGGCTCCAAAGACCAGTAATATCGAGTATTAATGACAGTTACAGTGCGTAAAGAGTGATTCCACTGAATACATCTGCCTAGCGGAATTTCACACTTCAATAATCTCGCCATTTGTGAAACATTAATGTAGCCATCAGCATTATTTTTGTGTATGGACCACCAGGTAATACCCAGTGGTCCATACACAAAAATATTTGCTGATGGTTCCAGTCTTTCTTTCAACATTTCAATGTTTCTAGTCAGGTGGGCGAACGTCCAGTTGGTGTATTCGGGGTAAATCGCTCTTAACGCACTGTATTCCCCCAATCATCTAATGTACATGAAGTAAAATGATATCCCACGACGATTTAATATCAGCTCCAAGATATGTTCGCAGTACATAAATACCGGAATCACAAAATCTCTTTCCTCTTTTTAGAGAAAAGCATTGAACCTGAATTGTCAATATGCTCTAGCATTCACAACCGTCCTAGGCTTTACGAAATATCTACATGTATGGGAAATACCCCGTTCATGCAACGCTGCACACATGCAGCTTTAATGTTAGGCAAAGGAGAGAACCGTAAAAATTACTAACAAAAAATACTATAAGATATATAATACACTTTATAATATTATACAAGCAGAGAAAAATAGACAAAAACGCATTTCCCTTTGACCTTCTTGACGGTCATTTTGTCTATTAATTTCAAGTTCAAAGACGCCATTTTTGTGACGTCGATTTTTCGAATAAATAAAACCCTGGGCTGGCCGAAAAAGATCATGAATGCAACATACTAGTCTCTTTCATGAAAATGGTCCACTTGACTGGAATCAGCATCAATTCGCGATGTTTAACGTTCCGTAAAATGTTTATTTACGCAAACATGAATATTGGTGATAAATCCTACGCTGTGCTATGCACTGTGATGGCAACAAGCTCTTCGCGACGCTACACATCCTCAGAGAACTCATAAAATGTATTTAAAGTTTACACGAATGGCCACCATTTTGTTTTTCATTTTTCAAGGTCAAGGACTCAATTTTATTTTTGGTAACGACGATTGTCGGAACCAGCACACCCGAATTATCCCAAAAAGTCATGTTACCAACTTTTACCCAAAAATGCTTCTAAAAGTCATTTTTTCTGCAAAGATGACTAGACTGTGAATTATTCTTTAACCCTTTACCCAACGAACCGCCCACACCCGTCCGCGTAATATGCAAATTCAGCAGTTGAAAAAATATTATTTTTCAAAAAATTTCAATAAAACCATATCATGTGACCCCTCGTTGGAACGAGCTCGTCGAGCTCGTTCCAACGAGGGGTCACATGATATGGTTTTGTTAAATGTTTTTGAAAAATTAAAGAAATGTTATTTAAAATAATAAATTTTGATATCGTCTGCGTTGGGTAAAGGGTTAAGTCCACTTGTCATCACCAGATTTGAAATATGAACAGTCGATTTGACATGGAAACAGATATGGACTTTAAATTATAAAAATATAAACAAACGGAAATAAATCTTTCGTGTCAGTTTATTAGTTTCATGGGGTGGAGGCATATTTTTGAATCCCAGTCTTAACCTGACGCCCTTTTATATTTATTTACCCCACTGCTCACTTTTTTTCCTGCGCACCAGCTGCCAGGTATAATGCACGACGAACATTTTGACGATCAAGTTGTTTTCCAGATTTCATCGGAAAAGGTAGTGCCCAGCGCATATAATAAAAAGCTAAGGCCAAATAAAAAATATACATTTGGTTCTCAAGCAAATAATTTTTCAAATCAAAGAGGTGGGGGGGGGGTATTTTTTTTATTTCGTTTCTTTATTAATTGGTTGGTTTCATTAAGTGCGGGTACCACGACTTAAAAGTTTCATATTCAGTGGATGTGATTGACATTATCTTCGAAGAGAATTCATTTCATCTGTTTGGGTTTGCCTTGTTACAATTTATGGGAGAGTGCCTATTGGCACTCACCCATAAATTGTAACGAGGTAAAGACATGTGAACAAATTATGACTACCAAAAACATTTAGCACTCTTTTAATTAAAAACGAGAGGGGGGGGGGGGAGTGGAACAGAAGGTAGAGGTGCAGGCTGCAAGCCGAGATGTCCTCGGTTCGAATCCTACCTGCGGCAATCCCGTTGTGTCCTTGGACAAGATACTTCACCGCCTTGTCCACGTGTGGGCACGGTGATGTTGTGTACTGAGGCGTAGAGAACGTCGATGGTGCACTTGTCTTCAACCAATACTGACCCTGCTTGAGAGAAGATAGTATGTGGGGGATCCTGACAGTTGCTCGCCGTTGCTGGGTGGTTCTATCCGGGTACGCCGGCTTCCCCCACCCGTAAAACTGTCCGACGCTAGGTAACCCTGGCTGTCGAAAGTGTCGTTAAACCCCCAATGACTAAATAAACTAAAAACGAAATCTCAAATACACTTGTGTTCAGTTATATTTATCTAGCTTTTTTAAAAAATACTGTCCACATAATACTGGACTGTCCACATATTACTGGAGTTATTTTCTGCATAACAGAGCAAACTGGATGCTTACAAAATCAATATATATATATACATAGTCACTGCATTTTATTCATGCTTTGTTGAAAACATTTGCAAATAAATATACATCAATCAAAAAAGGTAAAATTTTAAAGTCACACGATTTTATTCCAATTCCAATTTTGGAAGACAATGCAAACCATTAAAAATGGTCAATGGGGAGGGGGAGGAGGAGGGTGGGGATGCTGTTCAATTTCAATGAGGGATTGCTCGAAAACCAAAATCTTATTTTTTTGCCTACTCTACAAGTTTAGGCTGAATGCTGAAAATATTCCTCGAGTGAGGTCAGAAAGTATGTTATGTTACAATAAGACTAAAATCCCTGCCCTCTGATTGGACGAGGGCTGGCTTAGTTTTTTCTATGTCTACGGCTCAAGTGGAAGATATTACCATCTGACGTCACCACGCTAAGTATTTGAAAAGAGGATAACAATGAGAGGAGATTCAAAGTGCATACTGCCTATAAAATCGTATTTTTCGAGGGCAGTAATCATTATATATATGTATACTCACAAACCAGATATCAGTTCCTGATTTGAACTGAGATAGAGTTACCTCGACCTGTATCTACTTTACTGGTTGTCCAGCGGCATTCTGGGGTACACAAGAGGTTTATTTACTAAATTTGTTATCGTTAAAGTTGCCTTATTCATTCACGTTGCCTTGTTCATTTCACGTTGTTGTTTGGGGGCTATGGGTAGGGTCTTATTAGAATAATACGTTATTGTGATGAAATGACGGCAACATGGTCTGAAGTTTGCGGCTTGGAGAGTATGTTCAAACCCGACGCTCCGCGGCAAGTTTGAACACGAGCTCCGGGCCGCAAACCTCAGACCATGCTAGATTTGAAGATCTCCCCATTTGAAATATTCGCTGCCTTGTACTGTAATTGAGTTATCTCACTGAAACACAGTCGAAACACTCAAATAAGGATTCGGGTGTTTTTCCATGTTTTTGCCATCTTTGAATCTGTTAGAGTATTAGATCCTACCTATGGCAGTTGAAATGTGTTTTCTATTGATTGGAGCTGGATTCAAAGTGTTGTTTCGTGTCCAATTTTTAGAAACTGCTACTGGAAACAATATTGCAAATTGTTCCAGTCTCTACCTAAACAACATTGATACCTACCTACTAGGTAACCAGTAAGAATCTGACCAGCTGTTTATAAGAGACGTCTACATTCAACTGTTGTGGAATAAAAAATAATAGATACTGAAATTCAAGTTTCAGTTGCCAGAATTGGAGTTCGACCAGTACAAAGTGGAAAGGTTGTTTCAAAGAGTAGAAAGTGGAATTCCCGCGGCCGCCGTAATACCAGACTCTATAAGATTCCGGTTCCAACCACAACATACATATTGATAATAACAGTTGACGACTTTGACGTTTAACCCCCTTCACTTTGATGTCAAAATAGCAAAGTTTTCAGCAGTAAATATTTCCCATAATGCAGGTTGATATTTAAACTAATATACCTTGTTTGACAGAGCTCAGTGAGCTCTGTCAAACAAGATATAATTGGTTAAATTCATGGTTAAACAGGAGAAAAGCAGATTGATTGGAGAAAATTTTGTTGCATTACCAGAGTTATGGAGGTTAATCTTATGCACTGCAACAGAGCTTTCCAAAAAGAGTGAGAAAGCTGGACGTGACTGCAAAGCAAGAAGCAATGTGTTCTGTTTGGTTATGATATATTTTAGCTGTGAAAAACTGCATTGGATTTTGGAGGGAGCGCGGTGACTTGGTGGTTAGAACATTGGATTATAAACTGAAAGGTATCGGTACGAACCACTGAGGCGTTAACTGCGGTGTGCTCTTGGGCAAGGCACTTTATCCCTATTGCCCATGTGTGGTCATAGTGGCACTGTGTACTAATAATTGGCGCTGCATCAGTTGTCGATATATTTACTGGCAAATGGGCAGTTAATGGTCGGACGGTGCAATAATTGAATACGCAAGCAATTTCTATCCCCCAAGGGGCGGTGGCTCCTGGCTTTCGGCCTCCCTGGAACATAGGACGAGCCGTCACTGCGCTGATCTACATTGATGGAACCTCTCTGCACTGCATCATTCAAAATGTATCTCCACCGGTTGAGAAAAAACTCATCTTCTGTGTTTGTTTCCACGTCACTTCCCGTGCACACTCTTTTGACCTTGATTTCCATCCATCTTTATTGAAAATTTCCCAGTTTTTCATCTCCTTCTATCGATCTGAAAGTATAACACATTAAAATGATCGTTTTAGTTAACGTCTGAATTAGCTCATTGAATATGGCAATTTGAATTCAATTCATTTGCTATGATTTTTGGAAGCTTCATTTTCATCAGTGTTCAACAGATCAGGAATAGTTTGACTTTCAAATGATCTACAGACGTGTTGAGAACATATTTTGAAAAAAAACACACAAGACTACGGATAACCCTCTGCGATTTTTTATTTTTTGTGACTTTAATATGCTAAGAAAGAAAACGAGGATATGGAATGAGTGTTTTTTTCATATAATATTTATGAAACGAGTCTAAGAATTTTCCATTTTGGCGAGCCCAAACGGAAAATTCGGACGAGTTTCATAAATATTATATGAGAAAAACACTCATTTCATATTCTATTTATCATATGACACATACACGCACAAATTAGCCACTTAGTATGACTTTTTAACCCATCACCTAACTTGAGTTGCAGACGGCACTTGAAAAAAAACATCGTATAACTAAAAATTTTCATTGATTGCTTCAAAAACATAGGTTATGACTCCTCATTGGAACGAGCGCGTTGAGCTCGTTCCAATGAGGGGTCATAACCTATGTTTTGGAAGCAAAAAGTGAAAATATAAAAAAATGGATGGCGTTTTTCTTGTAGGTAAAAGATTAATACAATATAACCCACCCTAAATAAGACAGATAATGTAAATTCTCCCTCCTGAACTTATGCAAATGTGACCCAGTTGTATTTTGTTTACCCAATCAAATTGTCCAGTTTTGAAATTGACCAGTGAAAGCTCCCAACTCTAATTATGCCAATTATGAAAATGTGGCCAGGTTTTATTTTGTTCAGCCAATCAAATTATCTAGTTTTGAAATTGACCAATGAAATTGACGAAAGGCTTTATTTATCACTGATTAATATGAAAGCAAAATAACAAATGTTTTAAAGTGAACAAGACGGACGAGTCATATGATAAAAGTGTATATTAACGCTTTGCTACTTTTGTACGTCTTATGACGTACGAAACCAAACAACGCGTTAATACTTGTGTACGTCTTGTGACGTACGAAATCAAACAACGGCTTGATACTTTGTGGTCATTTATTTTGTCATTATTTTTCGATTTTTTGAAGTTTTAACCTCAATTCCTATTTTCTCCCGAATAGTGCTCAGTGACAATTGTTGAGCCAAATGTTATCGCAGCTTAAAATACTAATATAATCCTGCTGTCAAGACTTTTTACCTGGTTGTGTGCTAGAAGCAAATATCAGGGCTTTCAAAAACAGAGGATACCAGAGCAAAAGCCAAGACTTCCCTTGCTTATATTTCATATTCAGTTAAACACAAATTAATATTTTGTTTATATAAATTCGTTTTATTACAAATTATTGGAGGGTGACTGTGAATAACAAATTCAGACCACCAAAAATAATCTTGCGCTCCACCAAATAATCGCTAATCTGAAAAATATCTCATTTGTACTTTCCGACGTTTGACGTCGCATTTTGAAAAACGTTGAAGAAACTGAATTCCCAGTGACGTTTGAACGCCAGAATAATTGAAGTCTTAAAGGGTTAATTAACACACTCTGGTCGAAAATTACTTTCTAACAAAAATGAATGTGAAAGTCTTGTATGGCCAATATGACATTTCAAAATTGCACGATCTTTTCTACAAAGTTTACAAGATGGATAAGTATTACGTCAGCCAAAGAGATTAACCAATGAACGACCATACCCATTGACCAAAGACTGAGGAATACATCGACAATAGTCTTCAACACTGACCCCCATATTAACCCTTTACCTAACATGAAAAGCAGACGAAACTTGCAAATAAAATTCTTGAATAACTACTTTTTTTTCATTTTTTGTCTCAAAAACATAGGTTATGACCCCTCGTTGGAACGAGCTCGACGAGCTCGTTCCAACGAGGGGTTATGACCTATGCTTTTGAGACAAAAAATGAAAAAAAAAATAACGAAAATTAATTGGCGATTTTTTAGAATAGCGCTGGCCGGATTTGGTCGTTACGTTGGGTAATTCAGTATACCGACACTGGCGGTATATTAATTGCCACTGTCCGCCATTTTGTTTTTATTGCAAGAATCGCAGTCTGAATCCGGTTAATTGCCATTTTAGATATTTTGTTTTCGGCTCGAAGCGTCGGAAAGCAGGCAGAATTATAAATGTGCTCCAAAATATCGAAGGTAATAAATTAATAGTTTTCTCGGCGATCAATAAAATGTTGGAGTACTGCCTTTGCATTGCATCTCAAGTCGTCTTCTTTTGTAAACAAATGGATGGCGATAGGAAGATGAAAAATTTAACGATAACATGAAATGGTTTACAAACACTCTCTAGACTGGCTTAATAAATACGTTTGGTTGGTTGGATACAGCGTCACATGAGGCTCAGCTCGGCGCGGCTAGAGCTTCTCCTAATATTGATATCAACTAAAACGTCCCGTAACTTATATTGTACAGCTCGACATTGTGTGCGGTTCTGTAGACACGAAAGTGGTCTCTTCCTCGATCAAATCGCGATTTTGTCACGACACACACACTTGCACAAAGTGGTAGATATTTCAAAAATAAAAAAAATACGGAATCAAGACAAAAAAGGAAATAAAGAAAAAGGAAAGAAACCCGAAAATATCACCAAAGACTCGATATTCTATTTCTTTTTCGACAGATTAAATTCTCACTGCTGTGGGAAAGGAAAGGGAACATGAAACATTCTTCGGCCGCTTTTTTGATTACAGAGTAGTTTTAAACCAATAAAGCATGTGACGCAAACAGTAAATTATTTAATGTTCTGTCTCACCGGTTCGCTTATGAAAATCGTTCAAGTGTTTGCAAGACATTTCTATTGAATCTTATATAACGCTTTCCACACTGATTTATTTATTTATTGGGGTGACCTCGTGTCGGACAGTTTTACAGGTGGAGGAAGTCAGAGTACCCGAAGAGAACCACAAACCAACGATGAGCAACTGTCAGACTCCCCAAGGTACTAACTCCACAATAGCAGGGTTAGCGTTTGTTGAAGACAAGTGCACCATCGACGTGCAGTACGCAGCGCCACCATGCACCCACATGTGCAATCGGGATGAAATGCCTTGCTGAAGGACACAACGCGGTTGCCCCTGGCGGGGATCGAACAGTGGACCTTTCGGTTTGAAGTCCAACGCCGTAACCACTGAGGCACGGCGCTCCCTTTCCTCACTGATGCCCCGAATGGTATCTCGCGATGCAAATCTGTTTGATGGCAATAGACGAGTGTGTTTTCTATAGACGGGTGTATTTCTGGAGGGTTCAGCATTAATTGAATCCTACAGCCCCATGGGGCTGTAGGATTTAATTATTACTGACACTCTTCCCTGAATAGTATTTACTTTGTTGCCACAGTGTTCACGGGGGGTTCAGTGGTTGGAGTTTAGGACTTGACACATAAAGGTCGGTTCGATTCTGACTAGCGGTAACTGCCTTGTGCTCATGGGTAAGGCACTCAACATTGACGTGGAGGCTCGGTGGCGCTATTTACGAAGGCGTACTGAACATAATGTACTTGCCTTCAACCATTGCGAACACTGCCTGTGCAGAGTTAGTAAGTGGAGGGTCTGAAAATTGCTCGATGCTGCCGGTGATTCTCTCCGATTTCCTCCAACCGTAAAACTGTTAGATACGACGCGACTGAAAGTGTCGTTAAACCCAAATAAAGAAGCAAACAAACCAACTTTGTTGCCTGCTCATGAACGTTCAGCTTGCTCTTTACACAAGACATTGACGCATAAAGAGTCAAAAGGATACAGAGTGGGTGGAGAACACTACATCGGGGTTTCCAGTACCATCTGCAACAGTAGTTCTTATTTATTTATTTATTTATTTATTGTTTTAAGGTTTAACGACACTTTAACATTCAAGGTCATATCGTGTCGATGACAGTTTTACTGGTGGAGGAAGCCGGAGTTCCCTGAGAGAATCACCGAGCAACGTAAAGCAGCTACTAGCTGCCCAACATCGTAACTCCGCACTGCTGCACAGGCAGGGTTAGATTGGTTGAAGACATGCGCACCATCGACTTGCAGTACGCCTTAGTACACAGCGTCATTGAGCCCCCATGTGGACAATCAGGGTTAAGTGCCTTGCCCATGGACACAACGCGGGAGTCCGAATCGATCGCTCAGACGATCACCCATCCAAGGACTAACCGAGCTCGACGTTGCGCAACTTCCGTGATCGGACGAGAACCGGTTACGCAACGCCACCGCGCCCCAGAAGTAGTTCTAATACACGGCTCGACTTCTGCTGATAATTTCACGGGCGTGTCGGATCAGTTCTCTGAGCTCTCCGAAGTGCCGTGGCTTTTTTGTCCTGGAAATAATTTGACATTTATCAAGAAAGTTAATTTCCTCCCCATACTCGGAGATGACTGCATTTCACAGACGTTCCTTTCCGTGTGACGGACTCAATCATATCCGAGTTGTCAAACACATTATAGCATGTCTCCGTTCAGCTCACATGTATCGGATATCTGCACATTAACAAAATAGAAACAAACCTATTTTGCAAGGTTAAAATTACAGGGGACAGTTGTGTGGGTGCAATAAGTGGAGATGGGTCGTGTAGCTGGAACCATTCCTTATGACAGTAAAATTAACCCGTTGAGACTTTAATTATCCTGACGTCCAAACGTCACTGAGAATTCAATTTCTTCAACCCTTTCCATCATTCACGTTAAATTTTGGAAAGTGCAAATAACAAGATATCTTTCACATCAGTGATTATCTGGTTGAGGGCTAGATTATTTTGGTGGTCTGAATTTTTTATTCAAAACTTGTTTCATTACAAATTATTGCAGAGTGCCTACAGGCACTCTCCAATAATTTGTAATACAACAAATTTACAAAAAAATATATATATATTATTTGTGTTTGACTGAATAGGAAATATAAGTAACGAAAGTGTTGGCTTTTGCTCTGGTATCCTCATTTCTGAAAGCCCTGATAATGGTTTCCAGCACAACCAGTTAGGAAATATTGACAGCAGGATTATATTAGTATTTCAAGCTGCGATAACATTTGGCTCAACGGTTGTCACTGAGCACTATTCGGAAGAAAATAGGAATTGAGTTTAAAACTTTAAAAAATCGAAAAATAATAACAAAACAAATGACTATAAAATATCAACGCGCTGTTTGATTTCGTACGTAATAAGACGTACAAAGTATCAAAGGTTAACCCTTTACCTAACATGAAAAGCAGGCGACACTCGCAAAAAAAATTCTTGAATAACTAAATTTTTTCATTTTTTGTCTCAAAAACATAGGTTATGACTCCTCGTTGGAACGAGCTCGACGAGCTCGTTCCAACGAGGGGTCATAACCTATGTTTTTGAGACAAAAAATGAAAATATTTTGAAAATTAATTGGCGATTTTTGAGAATAGCGCTGGCCGGTTTTGGCCGTTACGTTGGGTAAAGGGTTAAGAAATGATCAATTATACTAATTTGTTTGCCTTTGAGGAGAAAACGAGGGAGAAAGGAAGGTGGATGATTAACAAGCCACCGGCGGTTTTAAAAAAAACGATTCCCGGAGGGAGGGTTAACTGTGGACAAACCGGAACTTACACATTTCATCAAAGTTACACTCGAGTGGCACAACATTAACCCTTTACTTTACCCAACACGAATGTAAGACGACACTTGCAAACAAAAATCTTGAATAATTTTGTTTTCATTTTTTACATCAAAAACATAGCTTATGACACCTCATTGGAACGAGTTCAATGAGATCGTTCCAATGAGGGGCCATAAGGTATGTTTTGGAGACAAAAGGTGAAAATATAATGATAAATGGACCGTAATGTTTACAAAATCTGGTCGTTGTTTGGCCCTGAGGTTAAACTATTGAACGTGTCACGTGTGTGCTTCAACCCCGAGATCTTCTTCGGTCCCACCAATCTCCATTACTGGATTATATTCTTTTCTATACCGGTTATTTGGCTCTTCCAACTGGTCAACCAGTCACAGAGATTGTTCAACCCTTTGACCTTTTACCAACGAAACGGCCGCACCAGCCCGTCTAATATGCAACTTGAGCATCTGTAAACAATATTTTTCGACAAATTTCAACAAAACCATACCATGTGACCCTTCACTGGAACGAGCTCATCGAGCCCGTTCCTATGAAGGTTTATATGATATTTACTTTTTAAAAATTTTTGAAAATGTTGAAAAAATAGTATTTAAAATAATAAACTTGATATCCTGTGCGTTGTGTAAAGAGTTAACGAGAAATTGTTATGCTTGCCTCAAAACGGAGCTTATAACTCATAACTGAGTGGTCATAAGCTATGTTTTGAACGCAAAATATAAAAATGAAAAAATTATTGACTTAAGATCTTTTTGAATAGCGCTAACCAGATATGACAATTGCGATAGGTGAAAGATTAACCTTTAGAAATCATTAAATTATTATTGTATTTCAATATTAATCCTTCCACCAACATATTAGTTAAGGTCACTTTCAAAAATAAATTTTGAAGAACTAAAAATATTTATTTTTTTCCCAACTAAAACAGCTTATGACGCATAATTATGCGAGATCAACGTGTTCGTTCCAATGATGGGTTATAAGCTAGGGTTTGACCTAGAAACATGAAACAAATAACATTTTAATTCCGTTTTATGTGAATAGCTCAGGATTCAGCCCCTTACGTCAGGTAGAGGGTAAAAATTCACTTTTCACTTTATCCTTAATTCCTCCTTTATAAGTGTCTGTGGACTGCATTTCAAGACGCCACTGTTCAGGGGCACTTAGTGATTGTTCACGTCTCGATGCCATTGACACACGTTCATGTTCACAGCGAACTCAAATTGCAGCCAAATACCTCTGGGACTTGAGACAGTAGTAAGCTGCATCTTTAACCTTCGAATAGCAGAGGGTCTTCGAATACCAGATCCTACTTCCGGTATAAGGAATACAGAGGCATTTGGATGCTGTTGCCCGCGTGTTCTGAAATTGTATTGACACCTATTACTCTTCCTCCAGATCCATATTTACAAATCCGTACGGAACACGAGTTCGTTACGGATTTCCGTTGAAGGACTATTTTTCCACCTGACATCAAGTTCCCATCAAAGAAAATAAACTCCGCCCATTTTTGTAATCGGCCAATCGAGACGTCACATTCTGACCTAGATCATGTCGGAAGCTGCTGTCATTGCCGTTAAATCGAATGTCAATTGAAAAATATTTTTTCTTCAAATCCACAAAATTAACGTAATTAAACTTATTCTACAAGTGGTGAGTGCTTTTATAACACTCAAGTTCTGACTTTGAAGTGAATATCTCTCAGATAACTGCAGCTAATTGCTTAAAAATACAAATAAATAATTATTTGGACACAATTTCCATTTACTTTTTTGTTTTAGTATTGATCTGTCACACGTGTTTGCCATCACACCTATGTTTTGTTTTTATTTTTATTTCACGCAGACGCTAAAACTGTCAAATTCTACAAATAAGACCGAATTTTAAAATTAATGGATTCTTTGTCATAGAGGTGTGTAATAAACACAGACCGTTATGATGTGTGAACGCATTCATCAATACGGCACTCATGTCATCGCCGACGTATATTGGTGTCATATTGACGAACGCATTCTGCGTATATACATGACATTGAAGGCTATTCAACTTTTTGTAATTCCGTTACATAGCAACATCAGATAGCATCTTAAAATATCTTCTTCATTCTAATAGGAGTAATTAATCAGGGATAGATCGGGTCCCTATTTGGGGGAACCGTAAGTAACGTCATAGACACGTGAACAGTGACGTCACGTGGGGATTGTCATTGTAGTGCATGTGTGTGGTCATATTTGGTGGTGTCAGTGTGCATGCTATTTTGAAAACGTCACGTGGGGATTGTCATTGTAGTGCATGTGTGTGGTCATATTAGGTGGTGTCAGTGTGCATGCTATTTTAAATACTGGAGCCCGCCAACTGGTTTCTAGGGCACACATGGTTACTATGTGTTTAGGGGTCTTTAATAGGGTGAGTGTGTTCTGAGGGTATGCTTTATTCTATGAGGGTATATCTTATTACCAAACACGAGCCAACAACTCTTTATCTGGTTCGCATTTTTTTCTTTTTTGGGTTGTTGCCAAGATGATCTCCATGGAAACCTATATCGAAAACTATACTACTCAAAGTTTGCTAAGCACCAAATATTTGACACATCATTTTGAAATTTGCTTGTGACATATTTGCGATATTTTTGGTGGATATGATAGAGGAATATCTTGAGATGGTACCCAGTGTTTACATTAGCTCTCTTAACAGGCAGACGTTTCGTGACAGTCATGGAAAACATGCACCCCTTGATTTTCGTGATGTTTTCGTGTACTGTCTACACATGTTCATGAAATGCGTAGGGTATTCAATCTTCATTTCAACACAAACCATTGTGATTTAATGATTGAACATGGCAAATGCAAATGTAAGAAGACAGTTGTCTGAAGCAGAAATGTGGCCGGCTGTAGGGATGGTTGCGCAAGGGGCCACCCATCATCAGGTTGGTGAAGCCCTTGGTGTTCATGATACTGTGATCACCAGAGCCTGGGCAAGATTTCAGCAGCATGGCACACCAGTAAGACGGCATGGTGGTGGCAGAGACAGAGCAACATCTGCAGCTGAAGACCGGTTTTTGATCATTCAGGCCCGTAGGAACCGCTTTACCACAGCAACCCAGCTTCGCAGTGACACTCAGAATGCACCCGGGGTAAATGTTTCGACGCAGGCAAGGTTGAACGAAGGTGATCTCCGATCAAGAAGTCCACGTATTTGCATTCCGCTGTCCCAGAACCACCACCGGGCACGATACGAATGGGCCATGGACCACGTTGGACGGACCAGAGAAGATTGGCGACCTGTCCTTTTACAGATGAATCAAGGTACTGCCTAGACTACACAGATAGGCGTTCTACGGTATGGAGAAGACCGGGTGAGCTATTCCATACAGCCAACATTGCTGAGCATGACCGCTATGGTGGAGGGTCATTCATGGTCTGGGGCGGCATCAGCAGGAATGGACGTACAGAGCTCTGTGTCATTGAACGTGGGTACATTGACTACACAGCGGTATATTGATGAGATCCTGGATGTCCACGTCATATTGTATGCAGGTACAGTGGGTGATAGATTCATTCTGATGGACGATAATGCCAGTCCTCATGTTGCCCCTGCTGTCGGAGAGTATCGACAGAGGGGGGGGGGGGGGTTGAGCGTATGGACTGGCCAGCAAGATCCCCTGACCTCAATCCAGTCGAACATGTCTGGAATGAGTTGCAGCTTGCAATTTCAACCCGTCCAGTCCAGCCAAGAAGTGTCCAGGAGCTTGGTGCCATGCTGGTCCAAGAATGGAACAACATCCCACAACGAAACACCAAAAACCAACTTTTTAGCCAATTGAAAAATTTCCTCTTTTACCAGTAATATCCATTTTCCATGGTTATCATAATCAAAAGCTAAACAATAATGTCAAACACAAATAAAATCTTAATTTCTGTACTTAAATCATTAAAGATATAATTAAATAAAAAATATATACACTTTTCATCAAAATATTTCAACTAAAACGTAAAACAGGTAGTTGGATATACTTGGTGCTTAGCAAATTTTGAGTAGTATATATAGCTGTCCTAATTCCCAACGTTTATGGCAGAACTGTGCGGTGACTTCATTCGACGTCAGTGCCAAAACGAATTAAATAGCGTTGGCCCTTTATGGCATTTGGGTACTTGATAGAACTTCGAATTGTAGAAACACGATATATTTTCTATTTCGACACCAAAGTTTCGACTGGAAGTCAGTTTAAGTTTTATTCATATTTCGGATATCATATTTTGCATTTTGAAAGACTTGAACAACATAACAAATAATGCGAAAATACAAATAGCGTATAATTTATCCAAAGCCTACTATTATCCCCACACATTTCGAACTTTTGTATAAAAAATGTCCAAAACACAAACTGACTTTTAATTTCGCACACATGGGTTAAATACATTCATTTTGGTGTGCCAAAAATTTAGACTCGTCGGGATATTCTAAAAATACTTCCTAGTATTTCATCTTGAACTCTTCTTTTATCACCAGGTCTCCTGTTTTTTTTTCAATTGCTGGACAATAATAGGCCAGGTGGGGCTTCTCTGTGATGCAAAATGTGGCACTGTGAAGAATTATTGCTGACAGAAGAGTTCAAGGAGTTTCCGCTTCCGAATTTACTAAGATTCCGTCCTGGAATAATCCGATTTTTTTATTGATTTGCCCAAACAGACAAGTCGCTGTCGAATACAATTCTTGAGTGGAGACAAATGAAGGTATGTTTACGGCACTAAGAACGTGCCTTATTTATAAGTACGGGAGCCGTGAGATTCAATTCGATTCGAGAAATCGAAATCCTCTGCCTGATTTGAATCGGGCTTCGATTCGACACGCAATTCAAGGTTAGGACTCTAACAATAACAATAGAGAAGAAAATGAAATTCATCTTTAACTGAAGTTTATTTCTTGCTTTTTATATACAGTAGCCACACCCACAAACATGCATATATATTTTCAGCCCTGTCGAGGCTGACGTTTAGGAAGATAATGATTAAGCAGACATCTTTCTTGCTCGATGTATATTGGCTTATTTCGTGGCACGGCCATTTAGTTTTTTATAATGTATTGCCGTGACACGTTATTTCGATAGCAAGTGGTAATATGGTATTGTGGCAGGGATGTCGTGAAGATGGCCTTTGGGGTGGGGTAAATCTGATTTGTCCCGACTGTGAAGTCTCAGGTCCGGACTAATATTCCGACTAAATTACTAATAATAATATAATAATAACACTTTGGCCAGCCGCTGATTTGTCGCGGTTCTCGGACGAGAATGTCATGGTTACCCCTGTACTCCCAACTGCCTCCCTATTCCCACGCTTCTCCTCTCCTCCCAACACTAGGAGACGAACTGCTTGATAATATCCCTTGTCCCATTCTTCCCAATCTCTCCGATTAGCATATTAACCCTCTCCTTCGAGTCTCCCCCTAACCACATGTCCTTCATTCTCCCATCCCACTTCCCCATTATACTCCCAGTGAATCTCATTCTTCTAGGCTGATACTTTGGGCATTCTAGAAGAAAGTGTTCCAGGGTCTCCACCATGTCCAAGTTACACATCTGGCACTCCCTTTCACCGTCTTTCCCAATTTTTCCCCTCAGCTCCAGGGATCGCGACCTCAGCTTGAACAACAGTGATCCCCCAAAGGTGCCATCAAGGTACTCTTCAAAACCTGGCTTCTCTTTATCACGCAGGCCACCCAAAGACCTCTTTGATTTGACCCCCTCTCGCCAATTACGGTTACAATCCTCCATGACCCTTTCTCTGACGATTTTTTTACCCTGGTTTGCCCCAACGTCCAGGTCCGAGATCTCCAATGAGTAGTTCTCTACTAGCTCCCTCACTTGGACCATCCACCCCGTTTTGATATTTGAGTTGAAAATTCTCAGGAACATTGCTTTACACCACCGGCTGTCGGGGAGATTTACCAAATAATTAAGATAACCGAGCTTCAACAGGTCTATCCTGTCCTTGATCCTCATCCACCCAAGCTCACCCCTGATTGCTTCTAGCGCTGCGGCATTACTCGACCCCGTTATCCATCGGCCTGCATCGTTCTGCAGGATTTCCAAGCTCTTTACGGCCGTCTGGTTTAGGGGTACCACTTCCGTACCATATGTTATACTTGGCAGCCCCACCATTTCCCAAATGGTTTTCCCCACGAAAACCTTATTGAAACTGTTTCTCCCTATAAGTTTCATTTGGTTAAGGATTCGCTTCCCCTTCAGAATCAATTTATTTGTGTGGTTCCGATAGATGCCTCTTCCTGTAATGTTTATATTTACCCCCAAATACTCGTAATCACCTGTCCCTCCCACACTGAGAAGTTTGCTGCTCCCTTCCGGAATGCTGAACTCACCCACTCTCCACCTGCGAGTGGGGTCCACTTTGCGGCCCACAGGTATAATTTTGCTCTTGCTTTCATTAAGTTCGAGTCTCCATTTGCTCCCATATTTCCCAACAATTTCCAGCATTTTCGTTAGCCCCTCTTCGCTTTCTGACACTAGAACCATATCGTCTGCAAAAAATAGCCCTGGGATCTTCAAGTCCCCAACTGCTACTAAGGCATGCCTTCGTCGAAGGCACTCCCTGATGATTTAAGTGGAATGTTATTCAGTCGGGTTTATAGTTAAAATACTCACTTCTTGGAAACTTATTAGTGAAAAAATAAAATTTACATGGACACGTGACAACGGTTACTTATTCCTAGTTCCTTATTCGACATTCGTTATCAACGGATAAAATCGGTTGATAACGAATGCCGAATAATGAACTGGGATTAAGTAACCGTTGTCACGTCCGTGATAGGCATGTAGTAGTCTTTAGGTATCTTCTTATTCAATTAACCCTTTACCTAACGTAACGGCCAAAACCGGCCAGCGCTATTCTCAAAAATCGCCAATTAATTTTCATTATTTTTTTTCATTTTTTGTCTCAAAAACATAGGTTATGACCCCTCGTTGGAACGAGCTGGTCGAGCTCGTTCCAACGAGGGGTCATAACCTATGTTTTTGAGACAAACAATGAAAAAAAATTAGTTATTCAAGAATTATTTTTGCAAGTGTCGTCTGCTTTTCAGGTTAGGTAAAGGGTTAATACGTACAGTACCTGTACTCCAAAGTGATCATGCTGGGCCCCAAAAGCCCAAATCTGTTTCTACTGACCTCTTTTTCTATGACCGACTGTATGCGTGACACGAGTTCAAGTATCAAATCTGGCCTTCCAAGAAAGTCCAAAATTATTAGCAAGAGAGATTTGATATCTCTTAAACTTCAACCCTGGGAAATTATTGGTATAGGGATCACCCCCATGGTTATTCCCCTGATTGCAGTGACATATGGACGACTCTCACGGCAATATGGCCAATTATCCCAGTCCGCCTTCGCGGTTGGTGTAATATCTCACCACGATTGGTAACCAACCATGGTTGGGATTCAGTCGAGTTGGTCAATCCAAAAGAATTTGAACATGCAACAAGGGGCTCCGATCGTATTTACTGTGGCAGTATAGAGGATTCCATTGTGGTCCTCGTTTGTGAGACTCTGGCATCGGAATTGTCTGCTTGTTTATTGGGAATACGTAACGACTGTTTAGACAACCAGGCTCATATCGCGTCGAACGGTTCTACGGACAGAGGAACCACCTGGGGAGAATTTCCGAGAGATGAGTAACTGACAAAGCAAGGTTAGCTGTATTTGACAGCACTGGATGTGATGTGCGCCCTGTGATGGGACGCCACCACTTGGACAATCTGGAGTACAGTAAGTGTCTTGCACACGGTCAGAATTCAGAGAATGCTGGTCAGAATCAACCCGGCGGCCTGTCGATCTGGATCCGGTATGCTTATCATTGAGCCACCGCGATCCTACAGGTGAAAGATTTGGCATCGTTGTTTTGTTATTATTTAACCCTTTATCCAGCGTAACGGCCAAAACCCGCAGCGCTATTCTCAAAAATCGCCAATTAATTTTTATTATTTTTTTCATTTTTTGTCTAAAAAACATAGGTTATGACCCTTCATTGGAACGAGCTTATCGAGCTCGTTCCAATGAGGGGGTCATCACCTATGTTTTGAAGACAAAAAATGATAAAAATTTGTTATTCAAGAATTTTATTTCCAAGTGTCGTCTGCTTTTCATGTTGGGTAAAGGGTTCAAATTGTACCATAAGATTGTTTGAAAAACTTCTTGAAAACAAGTGCTGAAGTTTTCTGTATTCTAGAAGTGTTAAAGTTGGGCCAGGCGCAGTAGGGCCCTGATTCGATTCGAGTTGAGGCGCACTGACTCAAAGTTTTTTGAATCGTTTAAATGTTCTCAAAATCCTACCAACTTTCTCCCCTTCAAGTCTTCTTCTATCATTAGATCTCCTGTGAAGGAGACATGATGATAAAAGACAAAGTTGACAATTTTCGTCATTGGAAGTGATTTACGGAAAAGTTAGCTCCCCTTCATTTTCTGAAATTTTATTCTAATGGCATGTCAATTTCATATGAAGATTGAAATTTCGAAATATTAGCTAATTTGTGTAATCGATGTGCGCATCCCTTCCCAAACTTCAGACTTTTTCCTGTAGAGTTGTATAAAAATACAGAAGCTGTCTTTTTACATTTTTTTCCCAATCAGTTTGAAGGTTTGACTGTGATTCTCTGTTGAAACAACTTTTAATGGTTTGATACTCTGTAACTTTTTTTCTCTTTATTATATGAACACTGTCTGTGTCGTGTAATAATCATAATACAGACCCTTTCCTTTTCATTAACATAAAAGTCTACGAGTTGAAGTTTGCTATTTTTTTCCAGGAAGAATAAAAGTATGCAAATTGCTGTGAAAACACATTCACTAATCAGTGAGTCAAAGTGTACGCTGAGCTCTGGTATCATAGTTTCTTGCGTTTCGCAGAATAGCATGAAACTGTTGTCTTGACGGTTAGAGGTAATTGCTGGTTGTTGGGAAAACGTAAAGTTGAGTCACGTGACTCCGTGTTCAGTTCTGGTCATGGTCAGTGATTGTATAGAAAATCAGTTCTTGCGAGTCCACGATCACGAACGATCAATTTTCTAACATGCTATAACAGTAGAGTTATGTCATATTAGCATTGGGTGTGCCAAATACGTGTTATATGTAACACGTAATAGTATTTTAAGACTGATATTTTCGTATATGTAATTGTACATACAGATGAGATCTGACATCTGCCCAGAGAAATGATGATAGCATGTCTTTCAGCGCACGTTTCCAGAATTAAAAAAAAAAAATTCTGGTTTTTCGTGAACGGCCATCATTTCAGTGAAGGGGTAATTGTAGGCGAACTTGTTATAAGGCACACGTAACTCTGTCCATCTTGTATTAAAGCTCGCATCGGCAGTTATGAACTTTGTTTCTGTTTTATTACAGAATAACGTTTAGACTGTGTGATACTGATAGATATTCTCAATGACGGATTATCTACTTCTAATTAGCATGCCATAAAAAACAAGTTTCCTTTTGATACTTTTGATAAACAAAAACAACAGACAGCTCCGAGAGCTGTCTGTCGTTTCCGTTTATTAAAAGTAACATAAGGAAATTTGGCATTATTTTCTAATGATGTCATAGGTGTTTTCTTAGCAATTACTTGTTTCTTAATCATGACCTTCTTCGTGCATCTTATGATTTAAAGGGAGATAACTTTATCGAAAAGTCGATTTTCATGACGATATGAGCCAGGAATGAGAGTTCGAGAAAGTTTCGCCTCCGAAGCAATATTGATACCGCGTCTGGAATATTCCGTTTTTTTTGATTGACTCCTCAAAACACATAGATTAGAGCTGAATACAACACTTGAATGGAAAGTGACAATGTGTACTATACTCCATGACTGTAAGAATGTGAAATGACCACAACATGAAAAGCGCTAATTCGATTCGATTTGACACGAAATTGGAGACACACAGGGCTATACATGGTATATATACAGTGGATTGTAACAAAATCATCGGCGGAGTGAAGTTATCACCCAAAGTATCACTTTCAAATTCTGTACATGTGGGCAAAAAACACTAGCAATGTTTCAGACAATGGACCTCCGGGTTTAACCCGGAGGCCCATTGGCTGGAACTTTGCTTGTGATTGTTATGCTTTGCAACAAATTCGCAATTATTACTTGGGTGGAATCTCCACTCTGCCGGTGATTTAGTGGTAATACACTCTGCACGTACCGTATGTTTAAGTTTTTTCATCTTTCTTCTGATATTTGAAATTAATCTCAGGAGAATATGAATAGCGCAATGTTTTTTTTTGTTTTGACTCTACTTGTATGCCATGTAAATGCCGTAAAGTCTTTTTCGCAGATCATTTATTTTACTTTACGTTTTCGTGTTCGGTAATATTGAACGGTAAATTAAATTTGAAATTCGCATCAGTTTTTTATTGACAATAAATCGTACAGCAGTGAAATTGGCTGAAGTCCCTGATTGCTGTAATAACTCGTTGTGTATATTATTGCGCTAACTAGCTCTCACATCACGCAACCATGACAATGCAATCTAGAAACAAATCTCTCGAGAGATTTTTCTAATGACCCTAAAAACAAATTTTACGAACAAATGTGAAGTGAGAAATAAAAAGGCGGAATAGGAATTATATCAATTACTACACCGATATTTCTATCAACTTTTAGAACATCGTTATAGCAGGATAAAAATAAAAAATGTCTCTGATAACCCTTTACCTAACATGAAAAGCAGAAGACACTTGCAAACGAAATTCTTGAATAACTAGTTGTTTTCATTTTTGTCTCAAAAACATAGGTTATGACCCTCATTGGAACGAGCTCGAAGAACGAAAAAAAAAAAAAGACAATGGATTCTTTGAAATCAAAAAATCTATAGTATTGCTAAGGGAGCCTCTTTGCATTCAAGCCCGAAATTTACCACGTAGAACGTAATTATATTTATAACTGGGCATCATTCTGCTATACCAAAGTAATATATTCTTTGCATTGATAGTTTATTCACGTTTATCCCATAAATGTCTGTTTTTTTCGAACAATAAAAGCCTTGGATAAATGTTTGCTTTATTCACCTAGTAGGGTGATAAATTTTCCCCTTGGGTTTAACACTGAAAGAATTTATTCCTATAGTAGAGACGGACTTGTTGACCTCTGACCTCTACCGCATTCATGTAGTATAATTACCAGTTCAGTAGTTGTTTTCTTTAAACGTTTTGAAAGTATTACACAATGCCAGTAGAAAACACTAATAATATAATAACACTTCGGCCGGCCGCTGATTTGTCGCGGTTCTCATATGAGAAGGCCTTGGTTACCCATGTTCTACCAACTGCCTCCCTATTCCCGCGCTTCTTCTCTCCTCCCAACACTTGGAGACGAATTGCTTGATGACATCCCTTGCCCCATTCTTCCCAATCTCTTCGATTAGTATATTAACCCTCTCCTTTGAGTCGCCCCCTAATCACATGTCCTTCATTCTCCCATCTCACTTCCCCATTATACTCCCAGTGAATCTTGTTCTTTTAGACTGGTATTTTGGGCATTCTATAAGAAAGTGTTCCAGGGTCTCCACCACGCCCAAGTTACACATTTGGCACTCTTTTTCACTGTTTTTCCCAATTTTTCCCCTCGGCTCCAGGGACCGCGACCTCAGCTTGAACAACAGTGACCCCCTAAAGGTGCCATCAAGGTACTCTTCAAAACCAGGCTTCTCTTTATCACGCAGGCCACCCAAAAATCTCTTTGGTTTGACCCCCTCTCGCCAATTTCGGTTACAATCCTCCATGACCCTTTCTCTGACAATCTTTTTGCCCTGGTTTGCCCCAACGTCAAGGTCCGAGATCTCCAATGAGTAGTTTTTTACTAGCTTCCTCACTTGGACCACCCACCCCGTCTTGATATTTGAGTTGAATGTTCTCAGGAACATTACTTTACACCATCGGCTATCGGGGAGATTTACCAAATAATTAAGATAACCGAGTTTCAATAGGTCTATCCTGTCCTTGATCCTCATCCACCCAAGCTCACCCCTGATCGCTTCTAGCGCTGCGGCATTACTCGAGCCTGTTATCCATCGGCCTCCATCGTTCTGCAGGATTTCCAAGCTCTTAACAGCTGTGTGGTTTAGGGTTACATCTTCCGTACCGTATGTTATACTTGGCAGACCCACCGTTTCCCAAATAGTTTTCCCCACAAAAACCCTATTGAAACTGTTTCTCCCTATAAGTTTCATTTGGTTGAGGATTCGCTTCCCCTTCAGAATCAGTTTATTTGTGTGGTTTCGGTAGATGCCTTTTCCTGTGATGTTTATATTTACCCCCAGGTACTCATAGTCACTAGTCTCTCCTACACTAAGAAATTTACTGCTACCTTCCGGAATGCAGAACTCCCCCACCCGCCACCTTCGAGTGGGGTCCATTTTGCTGCCCACGGGTATAACTTTGCTCTTGCTTTCAAAAGTTCGAGTCTCCTTTTGCTCCCATATTTCCCAACAATTCCCAGCGTCTTCGCTAGCCCCTCTTCGCTTTCTGACACTAGCACCATATCGTCTGCAAAAAATAGCCCTGGGATCTTCAAGTCACCAACTGCAACCCCCTCGTCGCTATGCAGGAGTTCATCTCCTAAACCTTTGATGTACAGTGCAAAAAGAATTGGCGAAAGGATACACCCCTGTTTTAGGCTTATCTCCATAGTCACACGTTTTGTTGTAATGTTTCCCAGGGTAAGTTCACTCTGTACATCTTTATATAATGCTTTCATAATCCCAACAAACTCGCCCCCCCCCCCCCCCAAGCCTAGAGCCTCCAGCTTGCGCCACATACCCTCCCTCCATACTCTATCATATGCTTTTTTAACATCCAAAAAGTCCATGAACATCTTTTTCTTTTTTGCTTTCGCGGATTCTATGATTTGGGATAGCGTGAAAAGATGGTCAGTGACTCTCCTTCCCTTCCTGAAGCCATTCTGGATTTCTCCCAAAAACCCTTCTCTTCGATCACCTCCTCTAATCTCCCATACAGGACTTTACAAAAGACTTTTCCAATGTTGCTGCTGACAGAGATCCCTCGATAGTTATCCAAGACGTCTTTTTCCCCTTTTTGTGAATAAATGTCACTTTACTTTCCCTCCACTCCTTTGGGACCTCTTGTTTTTCTATGGCTAAATTGAATAGGGCAGTTAGGCTTTCCAAGAGTTCCTCTCCCCCTTTTTTGATAAACTCGTTAGGAATTTCGTCCACCCCTCCTGCTTTTCCATTCCTTAATTTCGAGATCACCCTTCGCACCTCCTCAGTTTTGATTTCGCTGCACACGAAGTTCGATAGATTTTCCTCGACCTGGTTCGGACACTCTGGTGGGTTCCCCATGCCCCATCGCTTATCGTTTACCTTTTCCCAGTGCTTGACTAGTTCTAATGCGATTTGATCTCGCTCTTCTGTAACTCTGCCATCTACTTTAATGTTCTGTGGGTTATTCCCTTTGTTAGTTTTGTTCACCCATTTCCAAAATACGCTCGAACTCGACCCCCTGTCGTTCTTATCGTCCTAATAAGACCGCTATTTCGCACTCTCCGGTTGTCGTCTTTAATCTTGTTTACTTTATTTCGTGCTTGTTGGTATTCTTCCTTTGCTACCGTGGCCTCATTGCTTTCCACCCCCTTAAGTTTTCTACTTCTCCTGTATGCAGCACATTTAGCTTTTCTAACCTTTATGGCCCTTTTCAGTTCTTCGTACACTCTGTACCCAAGTTCCCGTGTTGGCACCCTAATCTTTCCTACACTTTCCTTCCCTGCCTCCACTAGGCTCGCAACTATGGCGTCGGCCATCTTCTGGACACTGCCCCCCCCCCCCCCCCCCCCCGTGTACGGCTGCAAGCTTTGGTTTCAGTTTTGTTTCGAACTTCGCCCAGTCGGCATCCTTTTTGAGTTCCCAAACCTCCTTGAAGCTTCCTTTGCTTTTCTCTAGATTTTTGGCCCTCATCGTCACTGTAATCAAGTTGTGATCACTATCCAACTCCATTTTTTCCTCATCGTCCACTTCTACCCTTATCACCTCCCTCCATAAATTCATATCTGTGAGAATGTAGTCAATTATTGATTATCTGTCGTTTCTCTCCCAGGTCCATTTCCCCTTACATCTAGCGTCCCTGTTCAGAATCTTCAGACCGAGCTCATTTGTGAAGTTCAACAGCTTCCTTCCATTCCTGTTGACTTTCTTGTCTCCACCCTCTATGCCTTCTTCCTTATCACCTATGTGTCCATTAAAGTCGCCCATCAGAATTGTACCGAGCCCCCTGTTTTCTAGTTCAGTGATATTGGACCTTAGTGTTGAGTATATCGAGTCATTCCACTCGGGTTTACTTCCCTCCACCGCACAGTACACAATCCCAAGGGCAATACGTTTGTTTCTCAGACTGATCTTTACCCATCCAATTTCTTTTGACACCTCAGCCGAGGTGATGATATCTTCCAGATCTGTGATCAGCGACGGTTTTAAATCCTCTTTAATGTACATGCCTACCCCTCCCCCCTTTTTCTGGCCTTCCGTTCGCCCTACACCTATCCACACACACCCGCTTACTTGGCATACCCGTTCCTACACACTGTGCATTTAATAAAGTTTTTTTTGCAAGTTTAGTTCAGTTTGTAGGGGAATTATTTTTATACAGAAATGTATCACTGCGCCTTTTTATTTTTGTTAATAATGCTTGTCATCGAATTGGACCTATGTGCTCCTCACTTCTCGCTGTGTTTTGAAGCGTGTAATAGCACGATTTCGCCGCGACTTCCCAGTAAAAGATTTATGGGATAAACAAAATAAACGTGTAGTGTTTTTACTTCAAGTAAAAAATTCATTCTACTAGTAGAATTAAGAATGAAACCGACTCGCCAGAGGCTCGTCGGTTTCATTCTTAATCCAACTCGTAGAATAAATTTTTTACTTGAAAACACTGTACGTTTATTCTATATTTATCTTGCATGTCTGTCTTTTGGCAGATTGCGAACCGATAAGTTCCGACTTTTCCAAGACCGGGTATTACTCCTTTATTCAACGCACACGATATCAAAGGGAGCGTGATGGCTCAGTGATTATGGAAATAGACTTCAACCCGAAAGGTCCACGATTCGAGCCCCGCCAAGGATAACTGCGTTGTGTCCGTGGGCAAGGTACTTAATCCCGATTGCCCACCTTGGAGCACGCTGTCGCCTTGTACTAATGCGTACTGCACGCTGCTGGTGAACTTGTCTTCAACCAAAGCTAACCCTGCTTGTGTGGAGTTAGTACGTTGAGGAGTCTGACAGCTGCTCGGTGGTTCTCCCCGAGTACGCCGGCTTCCCCCCAAACGTAAAACTATCCAACACGAGGTGACCCTGAACGCCAGTACTGGCCAAGGGCATCGCAAAGATGACTGATGCGGGAGAGAGGTGTAAACCTTATTGGTCACGAGTATGATGGCTCAAATCCTCCATCTTCTTTCTTTTTCTTTCCAAGAACTCGAAGGACACAACGGCGTCTGGCAGAGTAACCCTTCTTTCTTTGATCCGTAATCCAAATTCACACCCAGCAAGTCTTCCGTGTGGTGACCAGTGCAGGCGGGCATCCTCTCACTAAAGGTGCTACGCCTCCCTGAGAAAGCTTGTTCTATTATTCTCTCTCTCTCTCGCTCTCTCTCTCTCTCTCTCTCTCTCTCTCTCTCTCTCTCTCTCTCTCTCTCTCTCTCATTCTTTTTCACTGATAGCCCAGCTGGTAGCTTATGCAGCCTTCAGACTTACCCCTCCTCTCTCTCGCCCTCTCTGAAAGTCCATCCGATAGCTTAGGCTGCCTTCACACTTAGCGGAGTCTTTTGAATTTCAACGGGAAGCCCATCTGAACTAGCTCCTCACATCTAGGGGGTCCAAGGGGCGAATCTAAAAAAGAAGATAGGGGGAGGGAAGCATAGTCTGATCCACCCTTCGAACACCTTATACTCCCAAATCCAGCTCGTTCTTTCCTCACAAGAGGTTGGACCGGAGGAAAACAAGATATCGGAGTACATTTCTGTCTCCAGTACAACTCATTCCTCACAGGACGGACGTTCTAACAGTTGGTAGTTATGTGGCTATTTTTATGAGACTACAATAAAATGCATGTCCATTATATTAAAACAAGTGATTTTTGGGAAAATTTTTGGGGTGGTAGCAAACCCTGAACTTACCCTTTGCTGACCCTAACCCTATCCCCACCCCACCCCCAATTCTAAACCCCACCCTAGACTAATGAAAATTCAATATATTCCTAGTCTATTTTAACTAAAATGCATGTCCATTGTATTAAAACAACTTTTTGGGTGAAAAATGTTTGGGGTGGTAGCAAACCCTAACCCTACACTTTACTGACCCTAACCCAACACAACCCCACCCCAACTCTAAACCCCCACCCTAACCCCCATTTCTACCAACAAATATCCACCTAAACCCCATACGTCTGCCCGTTGTTTCGGACAAATGTAATGTTTAATGGTTAAAGGTTATCACTTGGACAGTTTCATATCGGCCGAGATATCAACCCGAGGTAACTTTATATTTAAAGTGAAGTTACCGCGGTCTGATATCTCGGCCGATATGAAAGTGTCCAAGTAATAATCTCATTATTTGTCAAACCAAAGCAAATAATTACAAAATGTTCTCAGATCTGGCACAGTTTTCTGACAGTGTTATTATTTCATATTCTTTTCACAAAGTCCAAAGTGTTCTCTCATCCTACTTGAGCTATCCGAACGTCTCGGCGACGTTCGGAACGTTGAACTATCTCTTCTCACTTCGACGAATGTCCGCTTAGGATTCTGAATCTTAGATTGTGTTGAATTTATTTTCTTATAACCATATTCTTTCATTTCTTCATCCACCTACAGTTAAAACTAGAAGTCTGTCATGAAATGCACACAAATAGCAAGTCGATCGGCGCATTAACCTACTCGTTATGAGCATAGTATGGCTAGCTATCAAATTCTGTACATATGGCCTGTGCACAAGCAATGTTTCAGCCAATGGACCTCCTGGTAACCTGGAGGTCCATTGGCAGAAACATTGCCTGTGTTTGCTATGAGTAATCAGGAGAACCTGCTATGCTTTGGGTGATATTCGATATGGCAATTGCGCGCAATTCCTACGCGCAATTAATCCTAGGTAAGCGCACAGTTCGTGACAGGACTTCTAGTTTTAACTGTAATCCTCACTTATTGCCATCGTTAATTATTTCTCACCATACAGCTACTCAGCTTCGAACTACTCCATTATTCAGGGTAAAGCAAATTTTCCTTCGATGTAAATAAACTAATTGCGCCAAGTAACACATCAAGGCGGACAACTGTATCTTGGTTCATATCAGCCGAGATCGGCATCTTGTCAGCCGAGTCTGAAGTCATATCCTTCGAGGTACTAAAATCTTAGGTTGCAGAATGTTTTTACGTATCCCCCACACGTCAGGTGGGATGGGGGGGGGGGGGGGGTCCCATACGTTCCTGGGCGTATGATAATCCATTTTATATCACTTGAAAGAACGGTATCTATGTTTTTTTTCAAAAGACGCGCACGCTGTTGATAGAATGGCGCGATTGAAACTACTGTTCTTCAAGCATGCAAAAATGAAACTACCACCCTTCTATGGTTGTTGCAATGAGCCCGAACGGCTTCGAACAGTACAATTTGAGTTCTGGGTGCATATTCATTTGAATGAAACATATCTAATTATCAATGAAAACCACAGTGAATAGCACTACCGAATCGGACTCGACAATGCTGTCTTCTTGGATATGGTTACTATGGGTCCGCAGGTCTTACGACATCAAAAGGTGGACGTTCTGAAGATATGTTATATGAATGGAGTGTTTCTAATTACTGCCAAGGACCCGACCCCCTAAAAGTACCAAAACGGACCTATTCAGACTAATCTTTGACGGTGTTCGACTGGTATGAGACGCACTTGATGCTATTGGGCCTCAAAACGGTATGTTCCATCCATTTTGTTCTGCTATTTTTTGCTTCTCTCATTCTTTCAGAATCCTCGTTTCCAACTATCCCGACCCATTCCAAACCCAATCTCTTTATTGTTTGCCACTCCAAGCTATCTCAAACGCTGTCCCAACCTCTGCCCTCAAGTCGAAGTAAATTCATTCAGAGTGCAGCATTCCCCGTAACCCGTATCTACATTACAGTTCTTTGCCCAAGTGAAGGCGATACATCTATGAGAGATGCCTGTATGCAAGTACACAATATCGTTGCCTGAGTGCTAGAGTGTTCTTTGTCCCATGGGGGACATAGAACATTCTAGCATTCAGGCGACGATATGTACACATGACATGCCACGCATGGAGAGACGCTGGGTGTATCGAGATGTGCCCCTGCCAGGTAGTACACAAGCACACAATGGATGTCACGAGATATCCTTGTCTGCTTGTGTGCAATGTGAATCAAAAACATAATTATAGCAATTGGGCACACAAGAGTATTTGTGGACCAAATTCGTCCTGTGTGCATAGAATGATGTTGGTCTTTGTTGACTGATGTGGACTAATTTGGATCTTTGTGGATTGATGTAGACTTTCATTTTTGGCTCATATCCTTTGTTTTGTTGCCCCTTACATAATCTCATTGTGTGTATGGCTCCTATGCGGCCCCTTGCTGCTAGGTCATCCGGTCGACTTCATGGTTCCCATACCACTGCTACTGAATTATCCATGGTTACCACTATCTGGGCTATGATCAGCTTCCACTGTTTTATCCAGTTTCATAGTCTTATACTACTCTTTCTGGTTTTTGCCACAGCCACAATTATCCGTCCGATTATCAGCTTCCACTACTACTATTTGTCACCCGTACTACACTTTCCTACCAATACTCCTGGCCCTTACTAATTCTATTCCATCCAGTCTTATCATTGGCGTCTAGTGCAACTGTCCCCAGTCAATTCAGTACAAGGTGCTGCTACTCGTCTTGTCATCCGTGGTTTAAACGTGTACTGATATTATCAATTATTCCTCTCAGTCTCTTCAACAAAAAGACCTACTACCAATGCCTTTCACCTCCGCTTCTACTTTCCACCCCACTTCACTATCTCCGCTGACTTTTACCGCTTCCATGGCCATAGGTGTCTACGTCTGCTTCTACTGTCTACCCCACTACACTATCTCCGCAGAGTGTTACATCTTCCATGGCTACGATTGTCTGCTGGACATTACTATCAGATCCATGGTGATAGTACGGTGCTATCTTCTCTCTATAATGCTGATGCACGTCGCTACTAGCCTACTTTGCTTAGCTACAAAGTACTATCTGTAATATCACTATTGCTAGGGCCCGTCAGTCCTATGCTTGTCACCCACTACTAACACTACTACGCCTTATGGAATTCCACTTACTGAATCCCATTTCTGAATCCCACATATGAAATCCCTCCCTGCTGTCAACCTGTAGATATAGCATTCAATTTTCGTCGTATAAGAGCATGTGTGCTATGAGGAAATACCTCCATGAGGTCTTCCCTCATAGCCCTCATATCTTCATACGGTGATAAGGAGGATTCTACCGATCACCTGCCCCACGCTCACAGAAATTCCATTAATGGAATCCTTTTGTATGGTCACTGAGTGGCTATAGAATCCAATTTTCCTCATATGATGGCTAGTCCAAAACCCCTATATCACCGCACGGAGAAAAGAAAATTCCATCGATCACCAGTCCCAAGTGCATAGGCACCCCACTTATGGAATCCCTTTGTAAGTTCAGTTTGTGATTATAAAACACCACTTTCGTCGTATGAGGAAATACCTCCTTGATTTCTATCCTCAAGCTTCTCATATCCTCATACATCGAAAATGGGATTCCGTCGATCACCAGTACCATGTTCACGGGAATTCCACTTCTGGTATCCTTTTCTAGGATCAGCCTGTGGTTATAGAATCCCATTTCGTCGTATGGTGGCATGATGGCTTGAGGTAAGACCTCAAGGGGCTATTTCCTCATAGCAAGCATGAATCTTTGTGAGAGTAATATAACAATAACATGATTTTGGAGGGCATTATGGTTCATTAGCGGCCTTGCAGCAATGATGAACAGCCCGAGGGTTCATTAAAGGCCGGAGACGAAGTCGAGGGCCGTTAATAAGCCCAAGGGCTGTTCATCATTGCTGCAGGGCCGCTAATGAATCATGATGCCTGACAACAATCATGTTATTACTATTATTACCAGGCCGTTGTAACGAACGAGCGATGATTTTATCAGTATACTTACAGTGCGACCGATTCACAATGCAATGAAACTTGTTTCCATCTGATAGTGTTTCATTTCAGCACAGAAATAATCATTAAAGTCGGTTCGATGTTTCTGTTTCGATCGTGCGTTCGATTTCAGTTCAGAAATACAAAGGGACGTCATCTGAATGGGAGTAATTCATTAGACCATGGAATCTAAAAATAGCCGGGCCGCGGGCCGCTAATGGCTATTTATACCATTATCGCCCGCGGCCCGGCTCCGTCGTATGACGTCACTGAAATTATGGAGTTTTAACGGGCCCTCAAACTTATGTTAATCGACTAGTAACTTATAGATTGATGGTAATAATTTGTGTTCGTGTCGCAAGAATGGACTGCAATGTGTTTTAGCTTGTGGATGCTGTCGTTTGACAAACAGATCGCCGTTGGAGGGACACAACGGAATTATTACTACTTATTTATACATTTGGTGCTGCACATCGACTGTTTGTTGAAAAGAAAAAAGGCATTATGCACGAGAAAAGTGAAATTCCTTTGTTAGTGATGCATTTTTGATTGATAATACTACATTTTCTCATTTCTGGCGGCCATTTTACCAGGCATCTTGTTTTTTTGATATCAGAATTACAGAAGTTGCTCTCTAGAAAGGAAGTCGCTAGATACCATCACAACCCATGTTACTCATATTTACTCGTGATTTATTGGGCATATGGTGAACTTTTGAGATTTTGGACGGCAGCTTGGATATCATCTTGGACGTCGTCTTAAATTCTGAAGTTGAACATTGTGTATGTTTTTCATTGGATTTTTCTGCACAGAATGACACACAAACTAGCTTGATAAAAATGTTTGAAGGCAAAACATCCAACGATACACTTGCAGATAATGTTTTACGGGAATACCCTTATACAGTACAGTCGCCGTGGACTGGTAGTAAGTCACACGTGGACAGTGATGTCCATGCATGCTTTTACCAGGTAATAAAAATCATCAGCGGCAAAATTTTAATTTTATGAGCACCGGGTTCAGGGGCGTATGAAGCTTATAATATTGGGGGAGGGGGGTATTGTAAACGGGGGCTTGTGGGGGACAACACGGCCGCCTTTGGCGGCCCGCTCTACGTAGCCGAACCCAGGGAAGAGTGCGGGAAGGGGATACCAGGAAAATTTGTGAAATATGAACTACTGATAGCTCATTTCCTTGCTTCTCAAGTGAAAAAAATCAAGGTATCGTTGCTGTCAATTTTTGGTGTTTATCCCTTTACCTAACATGAAAAGCAGACGACACTTGCAAAAAAAAAATTCTTGAATAACTATATTTTTTCATTTTTGTGTCTCCAAAACATAGGTCATGACCCCTCATTGGAACGAGCTCGACGAGTTCGTTCCAATGAGTGGTCATAACCTATGTTTTCGAGACAAAAAATGAAAAAATCATGAAAATTAATTGGTGATTTCTGAGAATAGCGCTGGCCGGTTTTGGCCGTTACGATGGATAAAGGGTTAAAAGAGGATGTATGCCAGAGAGGAAGATGTTAACCTGTTGAGCGTCAAATCAGTCAGTGACATCGGCTACCAACTTTTCTATGCACTGCAAATGGTGTAGATCATACAGTTTTCATGTGCGCCTGTATGATGTGATGTAGAATATGCAGATGGGTGTGGTTGTTTTTGTGTAGATACTAGATATGATTTACAAGTTTTGAAAATTTGGGGGGGGGGGGGTAAATACCCCCCTCACCCCCCGGTTCCTACGCCACTGACCGGGTTGTACCCGGTGCTTCAGTAATTAAATGTTTGATGATTATTCCAATAATTAGTGTTTATAATCTAATATTATTGCGTCCGTGGAACCCGCGGAAAGTGACCAGTTCACACCGGTCGTACTGTATTAACAGGTCCAATACTCCCATTTTTAAAAAAAAAAAAAAAAAAAAAATCATTGTGTTGTCATTTATTATCCATGGTGAATGGGTGGGAAGCACGGTATCCGTTTTGCGCCGTCCCTGAGCGGGGGCGCATCTAGGCTAAATGAAGTGGGAAGAGGAAAATACATTTCTGCTGCCAATTCCAGCAGATCTTTCATCTCCTGCTGCCTTAAGAATGCGTATCACCCATCAAGTAAGGTCCAAGGGCTTACTTTGAGAGAAACATTCCTTTTCATGCCAATTAGAGCACCCTGAATACTTTTTGGATGCTAAAGTACCCAGAACTGGAATGAATAACTTTAGCAAAATGAACCAATAAGTATCAAGGCGAGAGTACATGAAATAATTTTAGGTATTTCAGGCACGAATGCAGAAACGGTACACATTTTTTCAGGAAACACTCCTGACTTATATCGTCATGAAAATCAACTTTCGATAAATTTATCTCCTTTGAAATTATTAGACGAGCGAGGAAGGTCCAATTAAGAAGCAAATAATTATTGAGAAAACCCCTGTGCCATGAGTAGAAACTAAAGTCAAGTTTCCTTTTGTTACTTTAATGAACAAAAATAACAGACAGCTCTCAGAGCTGTCTGTTGTTTTCGTTTATTAAAAGTAACAAAAGGAAAACTTGGCGTTTTAAGGCAAGCAAATTAAAAGCAATGGATCACAGATAATCCGTCATTAAGAATATTTATCAGTATTCACCTGCCAACACTAAAGTGTCCACTTTGGCTCATAGTTTAGCGAATGTGTTTTTACGGTAATTTTCAAGTTTTTATTCTTCCCAGATAAAAATAGGGAATCCCACCTCCTAGACTTTTGTATTAATGGAAAGGACAGTGTCTGTATTAAATGTCACGAGGCGCACACTGTTGATACAATGAAGAGAAAAAATCCACAGAACATCAAAAGCTGGTGAAAATGCCGTTTTCATATTTTTAAACGGGTTTCAGCAGAGAATATCAATGAAACCGTCCAACTCAATGCGAAAAAAATATAAAATAACAGCTCCGGGGTTTTATACTACTCTCCAGAAAAATGCCTTAAATTTATGAAATAGTGCGCAAATCGATGGCACATAGTCCCTTGAGTTCTAATGTGTTCTATGTGCCCACTGGCACATAGAACACATTGGAACTCAGGGGGCGATGTCATATTCGCCAACATCTCGAAACTTCAATTTTAAATGAAATTTCCATACCCAAAGTGTTAAATTTACAGACAGGTTTCAGAATTTAAGGGAATCTAACTTTCCAATAGATCACTTCCTATGACGAAAATTGTCAGCAAAGTGGGGTGGACGAGCCTACTCCAATACACCCTTCCCACCCCCACACCCTGACTAGACCACTACCATTTCTGTGCCATATGAGAACAAGCCTTCTACAGTAAAAACTAGAAGTCATGTCACGAACTGTGCGCTTATCTAGGCTTAATTGCGCGTAGGAATTGCGCGCAATTGCCATATCGAATGACATCCAAAGCATTGCAGGTTCTCCTGGTTACTCATAGCAAACACAGGCACTATTTCTGCCAATGGACCTCCGGGTTGCCCGGAGGTCCATTGGCTGAAACATTGCTTGTGCACAGGCCATATGTACATAATTTGATAGCCTTAATATGGCCATAACGCGCAGATCGACGTGCTATTTGTGCGCATTTCGTGACAGGACTTCTAGTTTTAACTGTATTGGTCTGTTACGGATAACTGAATATTTCGGACAGATGTTTTGCTCCACAAGAGCAGCTGTTCTTTTTTTCCGGTATGAACAACGCTCACCTAATAAAATGATTTTCCCACAGTACCTTTTGACATAACTTTCTTATCCATCAACAGTTTTTACGCGATGAAGTATCGGTATTAATGTACAGACACCGATCAAAAACAGCTGGCGTTATAGCAATGATCACAAAAGATTTTGAGATGAAGCAAGTATGACATTTGTTGTCTGTCATATGTGATTTAATTAAATATATCTTTATCACATTTTTCGAGAGCTGGTTCTTTCACCTTCATATCTCTTAAAAATGACTGAAATATTTTTTTTATTTTTTGTCGTGTTTGTCCGTATTAACATTTGGGTGTTTATATTGAAACTCCTTGATTGGCATTTTCAACGAAACCCATAGGTTGCAGAGAGCAAACTGAATATAGCTGTCTTATCCCTCGTTGAATGAATATTCAATCCCCGCCAGGGGCAACTGTCTTGAATCCTTGGGCAAGGTACTTATTCTCGATTGCCCATGTATGGACACGGTGGCGCTGTGTACTGAGACGCACTGCACGTCGATGGTGCACTTGTCTTCGACTAATGCTACCCCCCGCCCGCTTGTGTGAGTTAGTACGTTGGGGAACTTGACAGTTGCTCGCCGCTGCTCGGTGGTTCTCTCCTGGTTCTCCGGCTTCCTACCCGACAAGAGTGACCCTTGCCGTCGAACGTGTGGTTAAACCTCAATAAATAAATAAATAAATAAATAAATAAATAAATAAATAAATAAATAAATAACTGATCGAATGCAATAGGAAACAATGTTACCAGTCTGAGACCGACGTCTGATAAAAAATCAAACAATTAGCAATCTATTTATTAATTATATGATTAAATTTCAAAACCACACGAGCACCGCTCAAGAGAAGATAACGTCAAAGTATATTTAATTCTCAAAATTACCATCTTCCGACAGGCCATCGTAGCACTTCTATGCTGTAGTTAGACTAGTCTCGTACAAGACTTCTCTCGTACCATTCATTACCCATTCAACGATATTATCTAGTTCAGCTATCAGAACTAATCTCTCGAACCACGAGCCTCATTCATTCTGTATGGCACACGACGCTGTTATGGCCTGGATCCACTCTAGCCCTGCAGTAGTCCACCGCCTATGTTTATATTCAATCGGCGGGAATATTTCACTTGGTCGAAAAAACGAACCTACGGTTCGTTTTTCCGACCAATTGAAACATTCCATCCGATTGCAGGTGAAAAAAAATTCGATAAGAATTCATTTCTTTGGAATTAATGCAAGAGATGTTTCTGAATCCAGACGTGATTTGACCGAATATTTTGACATTTACCATTATGGGGGGGGGGGGGGGGGGGAGGGGGGGCGGTGTGTGTGTGTGGGGGGGGGGGGGCTCAGTAGATAGAGGTGCAGACTGCAAGCCACGAGGTCCTCGTTTCGAATCCCACCTGCGGCAATCGCGTTGGGTCCTTGGGAAAGACACTTCACCTCCATTGCCCACTTGGGGGCACGGTGACGTTGTGTTCTAAGGCGTACTACACGTCGATGGTGCACCTACTTTCAACCAATGCTAATCCCACTTGTGTGGAGTTAGTATATCGGGGAGACTGACAGTTGCTCGCCGTTGCTCGGTGGTTCTCTCCGAGTACTCCGGCTTCCTCCACTCGTAAAACTGTCGTGTTCATGATTAGCCATTGTGCAGAAATATGTGACTTTAAACACCAATAAATAAATAAATCAATAAACATTTACCGTTATGAATGAAGACTCACCACAGCTTCAGTTGTATGATTCTGCTACGTCGTTCCACTAATTGTGTTAATATCGTGATGATTTCAATGTAAATTAAATACTTATTGATTGGAATATCTATAAGTGGAGCCGAAAGAATGCGCTATTACATCTAATATTTTTCTGAATATTACTTAATACTAGTATACTTGAGTTGGAAACTACCACTTCGAAACATAACGTAACCTACAGCGAAGTGTAAAAAATGTCCTTGCCAATGGGTACGCGCTTGCATAAGTGGCGGTGTCAGGCAAAAGAAGAATCACACACGATAACTTTCCGGGTAACTTGTATCCGTTGAATTCAAACCTATATCAGCCGAGTTCGGAGTATATTAGCCAAGGATGACTTATGTATCAAGAAAGACAGATATCACGAGACTCAAGTCAAAATATTGGTATCTAATTTATAATACTTTTTTTTGTTTGTTCCTCTTAAAATAGAATGAAATAGCATAAACACAGGCGTCGTATTTTTCGCCTTGACACACAAGGCATGTGATTAAATAAAAATCGTATTTTGTACTGTTAGTAAAACCGGCGAATCACAGTGAAAATTGTATCGACGAACACGACATAAACTAGCTAAACTGTTATAATTACATTGTTAATGTAGTTACACGTTTTGGGTAAAAATACTCAATTCTCATTGGTCAGCTGGATGAAAACGTCATGACCAAATGTAATTCATTTTTCAATGAATACATTTGGTCGAACTTTGACCCGCATTTACGGTAGAGCGAAGTTGACAGAATGTAATTCAGGTGGTGTTTGGGCGGGTTTATAACTTTTAGCGCCTCTCGCAGTGATCAGTGATTATAGTTTACTGATATGTTAAATAAATTGTTTTGAACATTCTAAGTTTCGTTGCGAAAGACGGCAATTTGACAAATTTGGGTCAATGCCGAAAACCGGCGCTCAGCTCAGAGTTGTGTGCTTTGTCTTTTGTGTGAGGGTGGCGTTTCGTCTCGTTCGTTCGTACATGTTTTATTTCGTCTTTCTAATTTGTTGTTTGGTAAAATGTAGTTTAAACAGTTACGGAATGTAATTATAAGAATTGAATGCAATTTTTATAATCTTTATTGGAGTATGAACGTGTGGGAATGGGTACAAATTGTATGAATCCCTTCGGGATTCATACATAATTTGTACCCATTCCCACACGTTCAAACTCCAATCAAGATTATAAAAATTGCATTCAATTCTTAAATGAATGTGAGACCTGTTTACTCTTTCACGGTGAAAAGTTCTAGTTATTGTTATTTGTGGTGTTAACTTAATATCCCTTAACGTTTCTATGTTCATTCAGTGGAATACTGGGGGAACTATTTTGTTTCGCGGACGACTAATTTCATCGCTGACTGCAGCTCATTGCCTATCCACCGATGGCGCATTCGAATCAATTACTTTGCATTAATTTAGGATTAAAACCTAATTTTAGAATAGGCAAAGCATTTTATAAAAATAATACCTATGTTTTTTGCGTGGTTACGGTAATTATTTCATTCATGTGGTCGCTTGTTGAAAATTTACATTTCACCTGCTAGCCATTCATGAAATAATTACGGTATCCATTCAAAAATCATAGATATTCTCTGCGAATATGAAGTAAAAAAGCTTGGAATCGTGATCAGTTTGAACATTAGAAGAACACGAGTGTGTATTGCGTCGCCTCAGTGATAGAATGTCCCCTATGGGATATAGGGCATTCTAGTACTCAGGCGACGATTAGAAAATGTTTTCTACTTTATATGTTGGACTTCACAGAACTAAATATTTTCCCATAGGCCACCATTATAACGTTCAGGTGAAAAAAAAATATGATCGCATAACCTTAAATCTGGCATTCAAATATCTTTGTCAAGTATATCCCTACAGACAACTTTTTCTGACCCCAAAAGGGCCAAAACAGGGAGTCATGCAACAAATAAGAGAAAAAAAATGTCACGAAGGGAAGTTCCGGTCACGTGCACATATTTTTCAGGGAATCCCCTACAAAAACACACAAAAAATAAATTGTATTTTTGAGGTCCAAAAGTCGTATTTTATCCAAAGTCTTTTTTTATTAGGAATATTCAACAATAATGCAAGATGTCAATAGAATATTTCAAATCTTTATTGAAACAATATATTTTATCAAGGCTGTTTATTTTTAGAGGATGCAACGTTTCAAGGCGGGTAACTCTAATTCAAATATTTAGTTCAGCGATACGTATAATTATCCCCAACCCTACCAAAGAGACATTTTACCACTTCTATGAGATAAAAGAGTCATTTCTGCATTAGAATCCCACTTTTGTTTTCTGGTATGTCAAAAACATGGGAAGTTTGCTCTTTTAAGGAAAAGTGTCCAATCTTTGTCAAATGGGCTTAAAAACTGTTATTCCCTCCAAAAGATTTTTCTAGCCTGTTACCTAATAAATTAGCTGAGAGGGATGAGAATTTACAACTTTCTTTAAAAACTGATCCCACCAAAAAACTAAAATCAGCATCAACACACAATATTTGGGGAAAAAAAATTGACCATACTGCAAGCAGAACAGTGTCCCAACCCCCGCGAAACAATATGAATGTCAATTTATGTTTCAAAAACTGGGGATGCAGCTATATAAAAGGACTCTGCCATTTTAACATGACAACTGATGTCAAATTTTCTTCGGCTAATTGACGGGGTAAAATATAGCCCTGAATAGGACCCCCCGGTATGCCCCTTTTCATCAAAGTCTGTAATATAATTCATAAATTAATTGATATTGACCCAAAAATAGACCTACTGTGATATTAAATTTCCCTTTGTGATAGTTTTTAAATCACATTCGGTCTTCTGAAGACATTTCACATTGTGTTTGATGATGTTTTTGCAATTTTTGTAAAGAAAAAGCCTCCGTTTTCTTAGTTAAGGCACCTAGAGTCATTGGTATGGCACCGACAAAACACAAAACTGTTTTTTTTTCCGAAAGGATGACCAGTACCTGCTATTGTGGTATCTCATGACAATGTTAAAACACCTAAAACCTTCAAATATCGATTCTATAGTGCTATGCTAATGCTGCAATTACCCATACGTGCACTTTTGTTTTAATTCCACAGACACCCATTCTGACAAAAAGAGTGAAATTGTAGAAAATATATTTCAAAAGAGGATGAATCAGACATTTGTTTCATCAATATAGTGGTCTTTGATATTTAATATATGTGTGTGTGGGGGGGGGGGGGGGGGGGATGAGGTGAAAGATAGTCAGCTGCCAATTATTGAAAATGTAGATCCAGGCAATGAAAAACAAAGAAACGCCTTGTCTGATGAAGAGACAGACAGGTAGACCTGCAGTCACACATTTAGGAAGTCTACCTAAGAGTACTGAATGACATACAATGAAATATATAATGGATGAGCCGGGGCAAGGTTTTCAAATAAAAACATAACTTAGTGGATCATGAGTGCTGCAGTCTCAACGTAAATCACAAGAAACTGAAAGTGTATGATATCAACTTCAGCCTCTAAAACATGCTGTACGTCTTTCCAAATGTTTATCACCAGCAGAAGGGTTAAGTATGTGTGGGAGGGGGATCTGGCTGAAGGAGAGAGCAACATTTCATAACTGTTACTGTAAATTTGTGCTTATTGTGGGAATCATGTCAGCTGTAATACTAGACTGCTGTATTGTTAGTTATGCACAAATGCCATTTATTCACATTTGCCATTTTATTATGTTATTTTTTCCACCGTAACCCCATCCCCACTCCAAATTTGTGTTCCAAAATACTCTGTCAATGAAGAAATTGTTTTCCAACATTTTAAAGAGCATAATATAGAAGAGAAAATCTTCTAAATACCAGTGAATAGAAGTGCAGTATAGGTTTTCTGGCTGTGTTTGAATGGTGGTTTGGAAGGGGGTTGGAAAATTGGAATCCTTCTACCCCTAGTCCTATGAAGGGGAACCATGGTTTAAATAAATGTGTTAATGGGGTAAGATAGGCTGTTAGTTAGCAGCTGCCAGATGTTATAGTGTGCTCCTGGGAGATATGAATTTGCTTGCACTGACAGCTTTAATTTTTGCAACATATAGCCTTTATTGCTGACTGTAACAAAAAAATATATTTTCAAAACAATAAAACAGTTTTGTAAGGTGTGTGGTCTCCCAATAAACATTTAAACGTGAAATAATCCTCCAAATAATAATTGAATCTGGCATGGAAGCCAAAAAAACCTATTTCCTTTCGGTATCATAGAACAAAATATTTTCCCATAGGCCAAAAAAGAAAATATGATCGCATAACTTTAATTCTGGCATTCAAATATCTTTGTCAAGTATAGCCCTTCAGACAACTTTTTCTGACCCCAAAACATGTGGTCATGCAACAAATAAGAGAGAAATAAATGATACGAAGGGAAGTACCGGTCACGGGCACATAGTTTTCAGGGAATTCACTACAAAAACACACAAAAAGTAAATTTTATTTTTTAGGTCCAAAAGTCATCAAATCACACTCTTTTTATCAGGAATATTCAACAATTATACACGATGTCAATAGATTGATTCAAATCTTTATTGAAACATATATTTTCCCAAGGCTGTTTATTTTTAGAGATTGCATCATTTCCGACATGCAACAAATCAGGGCGGGTAACTCTAATCCAAATATTTAGTTCAGCGATACATTAAGCAACCATTCAGTTTAAACATAGAGAGGATTGGAGCTAGAATGTCTCTGATGAGTCACGTTTTCGTATGACATTTCTGCACCATCTTCATTAAAATGGACCTGAGTCGAGGTTTACCGGAGGCTCAGATCGATTTTTGTGAGCGCGGTTTGGAAATTACATGTCAAATCGTGACAAATTTGACCTACTTTTTATCACATAATGTGTAACATAACCTTTCACCAAACGTAACGAATAAACAGGCCAGCGCTATTCACAAAAATCCCCAAATAAATTTTATTATTTTTCAACTTTTGCCTTGTAAATCTAGCTTATGGCCCCTCATTGGAACGAGCTCGTCTAGCTCGTTCCAATGAGGGTCATAAGCTATGTTTCATAAGCAAAATGTTTAGTTATTCAGAAAATATAGGGTTTGTTGTAATTGTCGTCTGCTATTTATACGAAGTAAACAGTTATTTATTTATTTATTGGGTTTAACGACACTTTCGACAGCCAGGGTCACCTCGTGTCGGACAGTTTTACGGGTGGAGGAAGATGGAGTGAGAGAGAACCACCAAGCTACAGTGAGTAACTATCAGACTACCCAAAATACTCAAACTGCCCAAGCAGGGTCAGCATTCGGTGAAGACAGGTGCATCATCGACGTGCAGTAGTTCTTAGTACACAGCGCCACTGTGCCCCCCACGTGGGCATTCGGGATTAAGTGCCTTGCCCAAGTTACCCCTGACGGTGATCGAACAGTGGACCTTTCGGTTTGAAGTCCAATGCCGAAACCACTAAGCCAGCGCTGCCAACGTAAACGGTTAGTGAAATATAAGAGAAGATTAATTCAACTCTACTTCTCAAACCAACTCACGTACAACTTTACGGCGTCGACGTCGACGTACGACGTCAATACTGCAATGGACGTGCTGTGAATGATATTTTCCGTAATGAGTTATTTAGTGGTGATTATGTGATAAAACATAGTCTCTTTTACTATACAAAATCAAGTCATTTGGTTGCGGCACATAATTAAATTCAAATAATCAACACATCGCTGCGTTTGATCAAGAAGTGTAACTGAAAATTCACAACAACAAGAAAGATAAAAGGAAAGACAAAGGGGTGGGGTGGGGAGTGATTGTCGTCAGAAATCCACCAAGTGGGTTTTAGCTCTATGAGAGGTTGATTGTACTTTATGAAAAAAGGAGACAGTTTGCTTGACAGATATGATTGTGATACCAAATAGTAATTAATTAACTGCTGGAAGCCGGGGAATCAGAATGAATTTACTGAAGAAGACATACGTAAAGTCGAAAAGGGTAAGTTGTAAAAACTTACAGTAAAGCAGGAGCTTCTAGTCAAGTGGCGTCTGCCTATTCAGGCAGACGGCACTTGACTACAAGCACCAGCTCAATGTTTAATTCTCCCCCAGCCCAAAGATAGCCGAACCGTCACAACCAGATTACCTGCCGTATTACATCACAGGCAAGAAAATTCGACTCCCGGCTTCTAAGAGTTAACGACTATTTGTCGGGGTGTGGCAATTTTCATCAGGGCTACCGAATTAATAGTTAACCATTATAAATCAAGACGGACGGATGTGATATGAAATTTATAAACATTGAAGTCTAAGTCACCGATCTGGAACCATAACTGGATTGGTCCTGTAAGTTAGTGGTGAATTTCCGATAAGACACTGTGCCGCGAAGTTTCCAATCATACCAAACGCAGTAGAGTTCGTGAAAATCATAAAAGATCGCGGTTTTCACTCGCGAGTGTGCCAAATTATCCATTGAGTGCATCAAGTCCCCATCTACAATGTCTTAGCTTTGTAGATGTCGTCTTGATACACTCCAGAGACGAAATGATAAACAAAGTTATTTACAAATGGCACAAGCCGGATGCACGCTGCGTAAATGCGGTGTGGATAAGTAGAAGGCAGGGTTGACCAGAGCGTTTATGCTTTTTGTCCCCCTTTAAGAGAAGTGACGTTAGAACAAGTTGCTCTTGTAAGCAGTACGGCGCAATGACTATCAGAAAGGGGAACAAAGCTTACAGTGAACTATTTTCGTTGAGTATTTATTTGGCAAACCTAGAGAACTGATCGCCAAAAATGCTGAAATATTATATCTAATCTCACATTCCACCATCGAATATTAGGAGTATGGAAGTCAATACTATTTTTTTATTGTCACCAGAATGAAAGCCTGTTCAACTCTTTTCACAACGTACTGGACATATCCAACTAGCACCATTCAGAACAATGGCGAAGAAAAATTGTTTACACCCATGACATAGCTTATTATCATTGCGTGGAAGTAAGTTGTTCAAGCAAGGGATCATAAATCATATTTTGGGGCAAAATATTAATATATCAAAGTTATTTAGAATTTTTTTTCAAGTGTATTTTGTAAAGGACGGGTTAATCCATCTTATTGATAACATCAGACTTTGAGAAATAAATATAATTAGATTGGATTCTACCAAATAGTGTCCTTGCTTCTTTGGCTCTGGGATCCTATATGTTCCTCTCTATGGCCTAGCAATTTTTATACACGTTTCGTATACGTTGGCAATGTAAATCCAGTGGATTTGCAGTGTTTTCTAGGCAAGTCTTGTCTGCCTCATATAGGCAGCCAAGACTTGCCTAAAAAAAACTGCAAAGGTACTTAGAATGCAACTTGCAAGTTTACGCCCGGACTGTGTATAAGTCGGAATTAGCCCCGTAAGGGTTAAAGATGACATCGTAGAGGATGACCACGACAACGACGGCGACGATGATTTCGAGTAAGTCGAACATCAATTCGTTACATTACGGTTTATCCTTTACACAAAGTAATAGGATAAAATCGGCAACTCTAAGCACAAAAATCGCGTTTCAAATATTATCCAATACACTTTGTACTGGAAACGACGTAGTAGTTGCACTGAAAAGCTTTCCAGTAGGAAAACAATTGTCTACAACAATAACCGAGAAAATCTTCTTAACCCTTTGGACCCTGGTGGCATCTTCCACGCCAGTTCAATGGCAGCGATTAGAATAGTCCATATTCATTATTTGGAGTAGACCAATCAATATTTGCAACGTGCAGCCTCCGGGCTGCACGTTGAAAATATTGTTTGGTCTACCCCACGCCTTCACTGAACGTCCATCCTATTTAATGACATTATGATGTCATGTTCCTGGCCGGAAAAACGGCCACTCGGATTCAAAGGGTTGATTAAAAGTTCATTCGATAAAACCAAGAATTTCCGATTTCGTGCCTGTATGCCTTGGACGCATTCTAAGAAAAATAATGCGGATAATTGTGTTCGTGTGACGTAATCCATTGTCAGAGGATTATTGCTTTTCGGTCATTTTCATGAATCTTGCTTAACGCTTACTGGTGAGAATCTGGCAGAGATGATTGAGCACGTCGATGAAGGACGAACGTAAAGCTGAATGTACACTGCAGAAAAAATGCCACTAAAATACAGTAAGATACTAGCAATCCTGTTGCCGGTACTTCCACCGTAAACTATTATAGTGAAAATACCGTATTTGGCTGTCTTTGGCCATGCCGACCTTTTGTTCAGTCTTCAGCAAACATGAAGGAGCTGACATCTCGTTTCACTTTATTACACGAGAAGGCCACAAACGAATTAATATTTTCAAACTGCAGCCATGCGTCTGCAGGTTATTAAAGATATTAATTAGTATACCTTAAAAAATGGGTATTCTAAATAAAACAAGGCATATTTCGTCATAGGAATTAAACAGTTAAATGTATTCGTTTTAAACAAATTCTGTTCGGCTGTATCTGAGCACCCCTCTATTTGTTTAGATTTTAAGAAACCTTAAGCACTCACAGTCATTACTGTACAGTTAAAACTAGAAGTCCTGTCATGAAATGCGCACAAATAGCACGTCGATCTGCGCGTTAATCTACGCGTTATGACCATAGTAAGGCTATCAAAGTTTGTACATATGGCCTGTGCACGAGCAATGTTTCAGCCAATGGACCTCCGGGTAACCCGGAGGTCCATTGGCAGAAACATTGACTCTGTTTGCTATGAGTACCCAAGAGAACCTACCATGCTTTGAGTGCCATTCGATATGGCAACTGCGCGCAATTCCTACGCGTAATTAAGCGTAGATAAGCACACAATTCGTCACAGGACTTCTAGTTTTAACTGTAAAATTACGGTGAAAGTAACGGCAATTGGGTGCCAGTATCGCAAATTTAAGGGTATTTTTTACAGTGTATATTCTAGGATTGAATGTGAAATCTGAACCATATGTTTTTACGCGGGCCGGGGCATTTCAGAAAATAAAGAAGCTCGGTACACATTGATCTTTATATGTAGGGTAAGAAAAATAAAGACAAGAAAAATTCTACGCGAAAGGCAGACGACACTTGCAAATAAAATTCTTGAATAACTAATTTTTTCATTTTTTGTGTCAGAAACATATCTTATGACCCCTCATTGGAACGAGCTCGTTCCAATGAGGGGTCATAAGCTATGCTTTTGACACAAAAAGTGAAAAAAATAATGAAAATTGGATGGTGATTTTTGAAAATGGCGCTGGCCGGTTATGGCCGTTTTTGCCACAACCACATCTTTTTAAGAGTCCGCCTTGTCGGAGAAACAGAGTCCGCAATGCAGTTTTTTGTTTGGTACTCACACGATCGGTGAACATTTTCTCGTTTTCAACATCCAGATGGCCCAACTTTCTAATCAGACTGGCACCGGAAGTATTTCCCCACATTTACGCACTCAAATCATATACATTTATTGCCTGTAGGTAATTATATAGCTAGCGCTTCGAGATGTTGTGCGAAAATCGGGGGCTCACGTACCACTTTGTGTGGAGTTTTTCTCCTACTAAGACAAACAGGGCATTTTTCTTTTTAGTATAAATTCTCAAGATTCTTATTTTGCCTCTTTTATACTGAGAATGTGACGTATCATGCACAGAGTCCTCCAATCATACCCAGAATCCGCCAGCCGATTGAACAGTGTGATAGTCGGTACAGTATTTAGCAGGCATATTGAGTCGTAAAAACAACAAAGAACTTTTGGGGCTAGAAATAATATTTTCTGTCCAGTTTTTAAATATTCAATGTTTTAAATCAATAAATACGGTACCATGGAAATCTTTTTGGTACTTAAATTCTCTTATTTTGTTTTAATTCAAATTTTGAAAATTCGAAGCGAGTGGAAATGCACCAATTTGATCAAAATAGTAATGGCTGCTACTAACCTGATATCAAATAATATCTGGTGTGTTACCTGATGCTGCGGAACCATCAGGTGGTATTCCAGCGTTCGGATTTGACAAACTAACTTTGAGGCATAACAATAGATCGTCTTGTATGATAGCATAGTATAGGTGATTTGTACCCTTTTCGTCAGCTTAGCCTTACTGCACCCACTGACCTATCTACAGTCGTATATTGACCAAACCCGTGGGGATTGTGCTTTATCACCACAATTTGAGTCTTCTGGACTTCTGTGCTCCAATAGTGCAGAAGAGCTACGGAGCACCCCAGTCTTATAATGTGTTGAGAACGGCGTTAAGAGGATGGGCAATTTTGGTAACAGGAGTGGCAATTTATTGCAGGTGCCACAAACATATAAAGAATCTGCCAATAAAATATAGACTATCGGAGGATACCTTTGGATGATTCCTTTTTGAGGTTACCTACCTGAAGATATTTACTGCTCTTGCACCTGTTCAGTTCCTGACATTTAGGTTACCACTGCTGACTTGTCCCATCTTACCATCGTTTGTTGCTTGATTAGCTCCCGCTCACTGCTGTCACTACTACTTGCCTGTATCATTGCTACTGGCTACCACTAGCTGTCCTATGCTAGAGTCTTCCACCATTACTACTGACAACTTAGGCTCTCAGTATCCATATCACAACTCAATAATCACTACTATCATACTTGGCTTCCGCTACTAATCTGGACAGTGGTAACTGTGCTGTGTCCTTGGGTAAGGCACTTAACCTTTGAAGCAGCGCACACGATATTAGCATTTGTTATTTTAATTTTTTTTTCAAACTTTCCAGACAAATTCAACAAAACCATATCATGTGATCCCTCAAGGGAAAGACCTCGTCGAGCTAGACAAGGTCTTTCCAATGAGGGGTCACATGTTCAGGGATTTGTCGACGGGGTGTTGGTAAGGCCTCCAGCATCTCTCTTATCATTCAAATCAGCTACATGTATAGGGCAACTGCTCGAACGAGTGACTTCACATACGACTCTTATGCTCATCCGGGCATTGGAGGATACTCATAACACGGTGATATACCATTGTAGGATGCCTTATGGACGATACCTTTTAGAGAATACATAGACAGAACGCGATGTGTGTTTGAAACGGTGGGTGTTTTACATAACGAGTTGGAATGGCGTAGTCATATTTCGCGAGAGCCGTAGGCTCGAGCGAGATATGATTACGCTATTCCAATGAGTTATTAAAACACCCACCGATTCAAACACACATCGCGTTCTGTGTTTATTACACAACCCATGCATTAAAATTCATTTAAATAAACAAATTTTAATTCCGATAATTAAACCCAAAGGTGAAGAGTTTGTTTTGACTGAAGCTGTACTGATCATATGGATCGATAAAAAATCAAAACCTTTTCGAAACCAGTGTTTGTTGAAATTTGTATCGCTAGCCACCAAATGGTTAGGCGTGAATGGGCTGGTGCCCATTCACGCCTAACCATTTGGTGGCTATTACTGTTAGTAAAAATATAAGTACAAATATGTGCAGATTTGCAAAACAGCTGGGAGAAATGTTTTTAAAAGAAGTTCGAAGCATGTCAAGATGTACGAAGATTTACCGAAATACAGTTGACCAATTTAGATATAATGGGATCCACAAAACGAGACGGCCACGGAACTGGGTTAATGTTCTGGTTGGAAATGATTGGGTTTTTTAAAAATATTATCTCAGTTTTGGCTAATGTTTGTGAACCGTCTTTATTTTGCTTTGGACGTTTTCATTTTCACACTATGCAACAGACGGTCGATGATTGTATAACGAAATTTGGAAACTTTTCGAAGCGTAACTAAACGGTGCGGTAAAAAGTTCCGGCTTGTTTATCACCCGTTGAATACAGAATCATTTATATCATAGCGGCGATTCCGTTGAATACTAGGGTTTAAAGTTTGTGTAATAAATATCGGAGGATAAATTTTTGAAGATAGTTATGGCTCATAGCGCCTGTTCAGTTCCTGACATCTGGGTCACTACTGATGAATTGTCTCATGTCACCATCGCTTGTCCCGTGATTAGCTTTCACTCGCTCCGGCCACTACTATTAGTCTGTGCCATTGCTATTGGCTACCTAGCTGTCTTATTCTAGAGTCTCCCACTGTTACTACTGACTACTATGGCTCTCAGTATCTAAATCACTACACAATAATCACTATCTCTGCTATTACTGCTATTCCAATGCTATTACATGTAGCTAATTACTGCTTGCTCAAAGGAGTAAATGAATTAAAGAGCAACTGCTCGAACAAGTGACTCCACTTGCGACTCTTATGTTCACACAGGTATTAGAGGATACTTATGGCACGGTGATGTACCACTGCAGGATACTTATCGGAGGATAAGGAACGACTCGAATCTCATCGGGCAATCTGATGTAGCAAGCAAGGCTTTAGTAGTGCTACAAGTCAGTAGCCTTCTACGACGCCTACAGCCTTGCTAGCTACATCGGACAAGTGACTCCACATGCGACTCTTATGTTCACACAGGTATTAGAGGATACTTATGGCACGGTGATGTACCACTGCGGGATACTTATCGGAGGATAAGGAACGACTGGAATCTCATCGCCAAATCTTATGTAGCAAGCAAGGCTTTAGTAGTGTTACAAGTCAGTAGCATTCTACGACGCCTATAGCCTTGTTAGCTGCATCGGATTACCCGAGGAGTGTCGAGTCATTCTTTTCCTTCGATAAGTATCCTCCTATTGTTGGGCGCTCTGGGGACATTTATAACATTTATTGAAATGCTCCTGGCAGAAAACACAACTTAGTGCGTCAGCAAATCTTCCTGGAGTTCCAATGTGTTCTATGTGCCCTCTGACATAGAACACATTGGAACTCAGGGGACTAAATGACTCGTATGCGAGACTTTTGCGCCTTTTTGATGCTGAAAATAATACCTTTTTTAACGGGGCCAAATTATTGTCTGCCTTGTGGGTTCAATATCATTGAAACTGGTTCGTTATACTACAGAATATTGGGCATCAAAAAATGTCTCAAATGCAAGTATTGGACTTCAATAACTAACTTAGATGCGTGGAGTTTGCCTATTTTCAGGCCTGAAAATCAGAATATCCCCCAAGGCACTGCTTTAACTCTTTAGTTATTACACATCACTCGGACCATCGACAAGACCTCGGATATATATATATACTTCGTCTCTTCGGTTCTGACAATCACAATTTTCTCACACGGATCATGGTCAGACTCTTAGGTTCCATACCATTAAAATTCTCTTGTTATAAAACACAACTCAGGGCATCGACAAATATCTCAGACGCAACAGTTGAGAATCTATTCGATTTTAAAAATAATTTTTTTTCCTCACACAGATCCGAACCATGGTCGGTCCCATAGCTTTGTTGCTACTGAAAATGGGGACTCCTTCATTGAAGCTTTTTTCGACTCAGTACTCTCCTGTTTTACACCTCCCTCCATAACTCACCACAGTTAGAAATTCAAACCTTTTCACCCCCTCCCCCTCCACCCACACACACACGAGATCTTCCAGACACATCTCCGCACGTGATATGGTTTTGTTGAAATATTTTGAAAATTAATTTCTTTTCAACTGCTCAATTTGTACATTACGCGGGTGATTCGTTATGTAAATGGTTAAGCCCGGTTGCCCACGGTGCGCACGGTAACGCGGTGTTCCAAGGCATACTGCACGCCGATGATGCACTTGCCCATAACCAATGCTAACCCTGCTTGTTGGGAAGTCGGACAGCTAATCGCCACTTCTCAGTTGTTCTCATCGGGTACTCCGGCCTCCACCTAAATAAATAAATAAATAAATAAATAAATAAATAAATAAATAAATAAATAGGTATTGTTGGCTCTGTAATGTTTATGGCAGGTTCAGAAATAGTAGTAATTCGCTCTCTTGTGGTTGTAATGGGTTCTTCAGTAGATGCTGTTGGCTCTGTGGTTGTGGTAGTGCGTTCCGAAGTTATAATTGTTGCTTTGGAATAGTGTATGTTGGTCTTGTGGCGGTAGTAGTTAGTTCTTTAGTATTTGGTCTTGGCTTTATTGTGGTTGTTGTTGGCTCTGTAGCGATAGCAGCTGGTTCAATGGTTGTAGTTGGTTCTTTAGTAGTTGTTGTCAAGCCAGAAAATAAGCAGACTGTCATCTGCAAAATGAGGTCCCCAGAGGATACATTTGGTGATGCTACCCTGCACAGCAGGGTAGCATCACCAAATTTACCCTCTGTGAACCTCAATCTGAATCAGGGTCCCAAACGAAAACAGAAAGAGGTACCCAGAGGATAAATTGGCCCACTGCATGGGATAGCATCAGCAAATTCACCTTCTGGGTTCCTCATTCTGTAAATGTCAGATTGCTTATTTTCAGACTTTGTTGTTGTTGATTCGGAGTGGCTACTACTGGACTTGATTGCAGTTGGGTCTGTAGTAGGTGTTGTTGGATTTATGGTGGTACAAATGAGTATAGTTGTTGGCTGTGAAGTAGTTGTAGTGGGGTCTATTGTAGTAGTTGTCGCCTCTCTTGTTATAATATTTGGATCTGTTGTTGCTTGGTCTGTTCTGGTAGTTGTGTAAAAGCATAGTTCGTTCCAGTGAGAGTGATAAGCTGTTTTAACTGTAACCTGGGATTTATTTATTTATTTATTTATTTATTTATTTATTTATTTATTTATTTATTTATTTATTTATTTTTTTTTTTTTTGGGGGGGGGTTAACGACATTTTCAACAGCCAGGGTCACCTCGTGTTGGCCAGGTGAGAGAAGAGATAGTTCAGCTACACGAACTTCGCGGCTTCCCTAATGTGGAAGCCGAGACGTTTGGATAGCTGAACAAAGAGTAGAGAAAATTTCGAACTTTGTGAAAAGAATGCGAAACTATAACTCTGTCTCAGGGTCATATGAAGTTATCTCGGGCTGATATCTCGGCCGATTTGAAAAGAACCAAGTAATAACCTCTAATTATGGGAGAGCATACCATGAAATTGATTTCAATATTTGATATTTTCTACCTCTTTATGGCTTTTAAAAATTATTAAATATCTTACCCTTTACAAAAACAAGAGGCACCACGGGGCCCGAAGCGCTCACCTTGAATAGAACCTGATTTATCCCACAAATGGCCATTTATTTGAACAATAAATGCCTTGGATAATATTTTTCTTTATTCACCTAGCAGAGTGATAAATTTTCCCCAGGTTTAAAACTGAAAGAATTTATTCACCTAGTAGCGACGGACTTGTTGACCTCTGGCCTCTAACACATTTGTCTTGCATAATTAATAGTTCGATTGTTGATTTCTTTAAATATTTTTGAAAGTATTACACAATGCCAGTAGAAAACACCTCCGACTGCTCATATAATAAAGTATTTTTGCAATCTTAGCTCAAGTTTGTAGGGGAATTATTTTTAGATAGAAATGTATTACTGCGCCTTGTTTATTTTTGCCAATTTTGCTGGTCGAGCGAATTGGACCAATGTGCACCTCACTTGCCGCTGTGTTTTGTAGCGAATTATAGCACGATTTTGCCATGACTGCCCTGTAGAAGATTTATGGGATAAACAAAATAAACGTATATTGTTTTCAAGGAAAAAAATTATTCTACTCGTAGAATTAAGAATGAAACCGACTCGCCAGAGGCTCGTCGGTTTCATTTTAATCCTGTTCGTAGAATAATTTTTTTTTACTTGAAACCCTACGCGTTTATTCTATATATAAACAGAGTCCAAGAATGATTCTATATTAAGCAATCAATCTCCATTGGATCCATTGTAAATCCTTGAGCCCCACGGGACTGACTAAAATAGTCCAAGGATCATGCCTTTTCTTCAGTTAATCAAAATATAAAAAGTGGAACTCCCCTATAGAGCCCCTTGATATAACCTATGTGGATTAATCTTAGTTACGCACCTCCAGAGGGTACTTAATAAAAACAATTCTAATTCGTCAGCTACATGGCCAAGTCCGGCTCCCATAGGCAGCCCAAACATTAATCCAGGGACTCGATTTGAACAAACTTGAATCTCACCCCACTAGAGATGTTGTATACCAAATAAGAAAGCATTCTGACTGGTGGATCTGAAGAAGAAGGTTTTTAAAGAAATTTCCTCATCTTCCACTAAGTTAAAAATTCGGTCTACCATAGGGAGCCCATATACCAATCCAGGGACCCAGTTTGAACAAACTTGAATCTGACTCCTCTAGAGATGTTGTAAACAAAATATGGAAGGATTCTGATCGGTGAATCTGAAGAAGAAATTTTTGAAGAAATTCCTTCATATTGTATTAAGTTAAAATTCGGATTCTCATGGGCAGGCCAAATATTATCTCAGGCACTCGATTTGAACAACCTTGAATCTGACCCCCCTAGAGGTGATGTATACCAAATATGAAAGCATTCCAACTAGTGGATCTGAAGGAGATTTTTAAAGAAATTGCCTTATATTGCACTAAGTTAACATTTTGACCCCCCTAGAGATGTTAAAAACCATATATGACAGGATACTGACTGGTGGATCTGAAGAAGATTTATAAAAATTATTCCCCTTATTGCACTAAGTTAAAATATGTTGTTTTTTTTTTACAAACTTGTATCTGCCCCCGCCCACGCCCCCACCCCCCACCCCCACCCCATCCCATGGATGCTGTATACGAAAAAGATTCTGACCATTGGTTCTGGAGAAAAATTATTTTTTAGTTTTTGCAAATATGGTAACTCAGCATTTTTCGATGTCCCCTACAGAACGCTCTGACATAACCGATGGCATTTTATTCTACCTTCAATTCTACTGGTATTAAGGATGCTTAAATCCAAACAACAGTTCTCTGTTCCGTGTGGTTTGTGAAATATGGGCGTTTGAAAATATTTCTATCTTTAGCTCCCGAGGTTCCACGGGGAAACAGGAACATTTCCTTTTGCATGTGTCCAGTACTTATGATCCAATAATACCACAAACCAAATTTAGTTCAAATTGGACCATCGGTTCAGAAAATAGAAATTTGGGGCGGAGCCAAAAATATTTCTTCTCCCATTACAAAGGCAAATATTGCTCCACGAACTTCGTTTGAACAAACTTGAATGCACACCTCAAAAAGAAGCTTCATACCAAATACCAAGTCATTGTACCCACTGATTCATGAGAAGATTTTAAGAAGATTTTGGATCAGTTTCCCCACCCTCTCCCTATGTGGCTGGGCATGTTGAGTTGAACAAAAATGCAATGCTCCTTCGGGACCATCATTCATACAAACTTTCCCTTGAACTGGCCCAGTGGTTTTTGAGGAGAAGTCCACAACATAGTGTTGACGGACGGGTGTGCGGGAAAACGAGAGTTGTGGGCTTAATTTTTTGGCGGAAAAATTGATCATTTTAAAACGTTCGGACAACCGCTAAAACGTCGTTTCTTGGATTTTTTTTTTTTTGGGGGGGGGGGGAGGGGGGGTAGACATAGTTAGATCCCCCAAGATAAACCTGAAGAGAGGGCAACGCTAACCCCAGCCGTTAATTGACCATAAACCTTAACATAAACCCCGAAAAATCGGTGCAAATCGATTCTTGCCTCATAAGTCTCATATTTTAGACATTAACCTCATAATATTTGTACGTAAGCTCATAATCTGGAAGTAAGCTCATAATGCCTCTCCGGACAAGAAAAAACAACTCATAAGTCCCGTATTATTGCCTGGGCTGACGGACGGCGGAAGAAGGACGGAGGACGATTAGATAAGCTCAGCTTGACTTCGTCAAGGTGAGCTAAAAAAAAAAAAAAACAAAAATATGAAAACAGTAACAACATGTTTGCGGGGTAGAAAAATCTATCATATTCACAGACGGAGGTAACATGAAAGAGTTTCCAATTGAAAAGAAGACAAGAAATATATTTTTAATCTTGTATTGATCATTGAACTGGAAACAGGTTTTCAAATGTCTCACACAACACTTCAACACACATACATTGCCATCTCTTCATACTATACCGTTTGCATCAAGTGCCCTTCGTCAAATGATTGTCATCATCCTGTCTTCTGTTCCATACAATATTTCAAATATTACAGGGTTGGCAAGGCCGCATATCATATAATACAATGAACACACAAAATCTTTACTTACCTTTCATCTCACAAAAAATTAGTAGAGTCAAGGAGAGGTTTCAAGGACATGCAGATACAATAGTGAGCTTATTTATTTATTTGTCTTACTATCATTTTAAGACATGGATTTATATTTCCGCAATATTTTGAAGGCGTAAATATCTTTAGTTTTATTGCAAAGAATTAATAGCCCATGGCTAGAGGTTTCCGATTGGGAGGGGGGGGGGTGTATATTGGCGATCATTTTGGGACTCTACAGTACGTGGAGAGTGGATTGTAACTAAATCACACGCAGAGTGGAGTTATCACCCAAAGTGTCACTGTCAAATTCTGTACATATGGACATAAAATACAAGCAATGTTTCAGCCAATGGACCTCCGGGTTCAACCCGGAGGTCCATTGGCTGGAACTTTGTTTGTGATGGTTATTTTTTGCAATAAATTTGCAATTATTGCTCGGGTGGAATCTCCACTCTGCGGGTGATTTAATGATAATACACTCTCCACGTACTGTATGTTGTGTGAAACTGGCATTGGGCCAATGTTTGGGGGGCATCGATAATTTGACTGCCATCGCAAATTTTAGTGGTCAAGACCCCCGCCCCTTGTAGCTACGCCACTGGTCAGTGGCTTCACTAATCACTATACAAATCGATTGTGGGAATGTTCATTGGCCGCCGGGAAGGGGGCGGAAGTTACTATAAATAAACAACGCTCATCAACAACCAAAAAAAGTCGAAAGTTTTCAGTTTTCCGACGCGTCGCTATCTCCAATCTCAGTTTAAAGAATGTACTTTGATGTCTGTGAAAAATGAATTTAATGTTGAGGATGTGAACACTTTTCGTGGAAATGCAAACTAAATATTTACATCACAGTTTAGTTATTACTGAAAGATGATACAATATTAGTAGTTTTCGTGCAAGGTAAAGGCCATGTTTTGGGAGCGAGGTGGCACAGTAGGTAGAAATGCAGGCTGCAAGCCGAGAGGTCCTCGGTTCGAATCTCACCTGTGGCAACCACGTTGTGTCATCGGGCAAGACATTTAATCCCATTTGTCAACGTGGGCGCACGATGGATTTGTGTACTAAAGCGTACTGCACGTCAATGGTGCACCTGTCTTCGACCAATGCTAACCCTGCTTGTGTGGCGTTAGTACGTTGGGAAGTCTAACAGATCCTCACCGGTTTTCTCCGGGTACTCCGGCTTCCTGCATCAGTCCAACTGTCCGACACAAGGTGACTCTGGCTGTCGAAAGTATCGTTAAACTCCAATAAATAAACGCCGTGAAGTTTCATGAAGTGAAAGCCGTTACGCTGGTGCGTATCGACTTGCATCTGATCAAACGTCATGGATTGGAAGGAGCTATCACGTTGACTGACTTGACACTATCTTGGAGAGGGGGCAGTCTAAGTGGCGACGTTTTTGCTGACGTTTCGGCAGTCCAGTTGTATGACGATCCGTGAGCGGTTTGCATTGAAAAGAGGCATTCATGCCCCCCCCCCCCCCCCCCCCCCACACACACACCTCTGATTATTGATGCATTTCATAACTTACAAATTAAGGACACAAACGGACACTGGGTCAAGGAAATTGCGTTTTTTTTGTCTCGAATTTAATTTTTCTTTTTCCCGGGGGAGGCCCCCTCCTCCAGCGAGAGGGGATGTCCCCCTCTTGTGCTCGCCCTCATCTCGCTGCTACAAGACTCGGATGATGCTGCGCATCCTATCCTGTATGCCCCCAGTAGTTCAGCGATCTGAACGTAGCGGCTACCCCCGTTTGTAGGGGTAGCCGCTACGTTCAGATCACTGAACTAGCCCCCTTGGGTATTACTCTTGCCCCCTAACTTAGATATTCCGCCTACACGCCTGAAAAGGGGAGGTTACTTCTTGGCGTTTGGAAAGGGTAATCAGCTGAGAATGTACAAAGGTGTTATTGAGAAAACGCGTGACATATATTATCAATATTAAAAAAAATCACCATATGTTTGCAAGCTCTACAGTGTGATGTCGGTGAAAAGAGTGACGACGCCGGTCAGATAAACAGAATCTGTTTTCAGATAGGAGCCTTATTCGGATTTGACGGGTAGTTTTTGGAATGCCTGAAGTAAACAGAGTGAATCTCTCGTGTAAAAGAATTGATCTTGACTTGTTGCAGCTGATTTATTGCTCGAATCAGCCTTCATGATGTTCCTCTTTCTGGAGAAAAATTTGTCTGTAAATCAATATGTTTAACTGTGGATTGTGACAATTATAAAGCGATAATATAATTTCGGGGGATACTTCGCTTTAAGATTGGCCTGACAAGAGTGATTAGTCGCCTGCATTTAAATTCTATTCGGAGTATTCGGAGCTGAGGACCACTATTAGAGTCTTGATAATTAAATTTAATATCCAACTACTTTTTTTTCCATTTACCACTCTGGTGGTGACCCAATCACGTTTGTCATGCCAACGTCTTAATAGACAGAGATGACACTTGATTAAAAACAACTGAAACCCCTTACGACCACACAAATTAATTGATTCTCGGACATTTTTTGTCAAATCAGTGAAGAAGGGAGGGTATTTTTTCTTTTTTTCTGATATATATTCAGCATGGAATGAGAGGCTTTCAACTGTCTTTTCACTCACAGAACGTGCATAATTATACAAATTAACTCACTTAACTTTAGCCCGCAAGAGCCTAATTCCAACTTGTATCCCATAAATGTCTATTTATTCGAACAATAAGTGCCTTGGATAAATTTTTGCTTTATTCACCTAGTAGGGTGATAAATTTTCCCCATAGGTTTTACACTGAAAGAATTTATTCCTACAGTAGAGACGGACTTGCTGGTCTCTGACCTCCACCGCATTCGTGTAGTTGAACAGTTCAATTGTTGTTTTCCTTAAACCTGTTTGAAAGAATTACACAATACCAGTAGATGACCCTTCACATTGTTCATTTAATAAAGTATTTTTGCAAGTTTGGCTCAGGTATGTAGGGGGATTATTTTCAGACAGAAATGTATCACTAAGCCTTTTTTGTTTTGGGCAATTTGGCTTGTATTCGAATTAGTTTAAACAGTATTTATTTCCAATTTCAATGAGTGACATTCAATAACAATAAAGTGTTTGTGGATCCGACAGTAAGCTATAAGGTTTTATAAGGTCGTTTCTACTCGTGAATCATTTACAGATACAGAGGACGGGATGGTAACTACATGTATACATTTATTAGGATATCAAATACTGGAAGTACTATTAATCGCCAGAGGGTATGAAGAAAATTAGAAATAAAAGTAAATTTAAATTTCATCCAAGGTATTAAGTTTCAAAGTAGAAAAATTCTTTGCGTTATATTGAATTCCACAGCACGGTTAGAGAATCTGAGGTAATCTACACGTAGTGGAAGATACACCTACAATGAAAAAAAAGAAGATTTACATGCCTACCGTTTCAATGCGGTTGCATCTTACTGGATACAAGGCTTCAGGGCCATACATGTTAGGATTGTAAATACCATACACGACCATTCATTCCGGGAGGTTGACCCGCGAAACCTGTATACACCGCAAATGAGAGCGTATCACTCTCTCACTCGAGGTGACGAGATCCACAACGAGTCCGCCACCCGCAACAGACAAGCGTATATGGTTTAACTGTATCGTTTAACTGGCCATACCTTGGATGAACAGAAGTATAGAAGCTATTCGAATTGGACCTATGTGCTCCTCACTTCTCGCTGTGTTTTGTAGCGAGTAACAGCACGATTTCACCGCGCCTGCCCTGTAAAAGATTTTTGGGATAAACAAAATAAACGTATAGTGTTTTCAAGTAAAAAATTCATTCTACTCGTAGAATTAAGAATGAAACCGACTCGCCAGAGGCTCGTCGGTTTCATTTTTAATCCTACTCGTAGAATATTTTTTTTTACTTGAAAACGCTATACGTTTATTCTATATATATGTATCACTTTTTAATGCAACAGAACTGGTGCCCACCACAAGACTTGCCTGGAAACAACTGCCACATGATATAGACTGTCCTTGGTATGCTCTTCAGATTTCAGTTTCATATATAAATCAAAAAAAGTAAAAAGGTTTTGAGTCTTCTGATCTCGTAGTATTATTCTTGACACTTCAATGCAATAAAAATGTACAATTATCGGCGGGGGGTCAATTTCGGTGGGGGATTGCCTGAGAAATACGCAGGCGAATGCAACATATTCGTTAGATGAAGGGTTAAATGCAATTAAAACATCATAACGTTTATAAGAAACGGAATGCCTACCGTTTTTGTGTACCTGTAGGCACCCCAATTGTCTCACGAGTGACTGCAAGGAACTATAAGTTTTCTCGAGCAATTGAATAGATACCAGGATTGTGTAATGAGTGACTGCAAGGAAATGTATTTAATATTTATATTGTTTAATAATTCTGGTACCTATTCCAACGTTCGCGAAAAACTGTATTTTTAAAAACGGTACAGTTAAAACTAGAAGCCCTGTCATGAAATGCGCACAAACAGCACGTCGGTCTGCGCGTTAATGTACGCATTATGACCATAGTAAGGCTATCAAATTCTGTACATATGGCCTGTGCACAAGCAATGTTTCAGACAATGGACCTCCGGGAAACCCGGAGGTCCATTGGCAGAAACATTGCCTGTGTTTGCTATGAGTACCCAGGAGAACCTGCCATACTTTGGAGGCCATTCGATATGGCAATTGCTAGCAATTCCTACGCGCGATTAAGCCTAGATAAGTGCACAGTTCGTGACAGGACTTCTATTTTTAACTGTAGGCAATACTCAGTGTATTTGCTATTTTCATAGGTGTAAAACTAATTACTGTTTTTTTTTCTGGGCGAGTGTTTTTTGCGTTTGTACGAGTACTTTTGTAATGCACTTATCGACTGGACGATGTCTTTAAAATACTTTTCTGACCCCTGGTGATATAAGTAAAACAAATCCGTCAGAATTCCCAATTTCCTGGTGGGAAAGCGGCCGACACTCCACCGCAACCTGCATCTCAGACACTGTTGTTTGATATAATTGACACAGTCTGATCATTTCCACTTTCAAATTATCACTAGTAGCGTTCCATTCTTTTAGCCCAAACTCTGTATTGCCATGCACGTTCATTGTATTACACTTCGGAGATATTACTTTGAGTACAACAATGTTTTCTCCTGAGTTTCCCTGGCATACACAAACCCAAAGCTTGTCGAAAAGACCTCATCGTTACAAGGAAAACAAAACACTTTATGACAAAATAAAACTTTGCTATTACTTCGAATATCTGCAAGAGAATAAGTTCGTCCCCTGTCAGTCGATGCATTGGAGTAAAAGATACATGCGTGCGCATTATTGATTCCGGAAATGTCAAGACCAACGAGAAGGTGGCAAGAAGGAGAGCGGAAAACGTAAGTTCTCGTCTTTCAGCAACGCTACGTATGCTGATCGAAGGAGACGCTTGAATATTATTGTCGTTTAAAGCCACAGTTACAGAGTTTGCTTCTTGAGAACTATAGGAAGAGAAGACTGATTCCTCGCATGATATCGAATTAAAATACCTCCAGCTTATCAGCAGTAAAAGAATAATGCCTAAAGACTTAGGAATCAGAACAGAGAAGAAAATATCCACTTTCCTCATTATCTGTATGTTTTCCATATTTTCCGGAATAACGGAACACACCGCCTCTGGTCCATGCTGTATTACTCCGCTGGTCCATGTTTGATACAGATAAGCCACCGATGATAAATACGACACTGATATTAATAGACATTTTGTTCTAAATGCTGAAAAGTACTTTTTCGATATCCTTGGACAGTAAACGGCCGCGGATCTCTCTGCCAAACAAATTATAAGAATCCATTCAGATAGGAATATTGAGAGAAAATTACTGTAGTACACAATTTGGCATACCCCTTCAACATTATATATGTCCAGTCCGTGTTTCGAAAGCCATATTATGAACCCCATAAATAGATATATGGCGTCTATGCAACAGATGAGAGCGTAACACAAACATAGGGACAGCCCTTTCAAATCAGTCCGCAGGAAAGCACATACAACAATTATGCTTAAAATAATACCAAGAATAAACAGTGAAGGCATGCCATAATCTCTGAAGTCCTCCAGATATTGTCCTGCTTCGAGGGCCCACTCACTCGTCACTGGAGGCATAAACACAAAACGAGACATGTTAGGTGCACTTGAGCTATCCGCCAAAGATAAATTTGTTGTCGCTGTCATCTTCGACATTGGGTCGCGTTGCTTTCAGTTTCGAGAAAAAGCAATCCTTCCGTGCGTATACCAAGATCAGCCCTGGAAGCAGAAAATAAATATTAATTTGAACTATCGATTCAATTACGTCACTATGAGTAACCGTGTAAATTATTGTTTCAGAGTTGTCAGAACTTGTATACAGTTAACCACCCTTGACTATTACAACGAGTATGGTGACCAGCGCAATTCAGAAAAATCATTATTTTATTCTATTAATTTTCAGTTTTTGCACCAAAAAATCTTATGGTGCCTCATTGGAACAAGCTCGTTGCGCTCGTTCATGAGGCAATATCAGATTTTTTTGAAGCAAAAATTCAAATATTTAGTCATTCGTGGAATTTATTGTATAAGTGTCATCCGATTTTCGTGTTAGTTACAATATTAAACAGATACCCCTATAATATTTTTACATACTATAGAAATAGTTGATTTGATGTCTCGTGTAATTTTATACCGCGATTACCTATTCTACTATATATGAAAAGCCTACGACATACATTTTAGCTTTACACACCAACCGTGGTGAACACGCCAGCAATGGGATTTCAATAGTTAAAATTTACACCTACAGTGGAACTACATCCAAGTTGACCTTTGGTGACGTCGACCTGAATGCGAACTTATCTACATTTATCGCACGTCGCCTCGCGAAGAGTGAAATGAAAGTGGCAATTATTTATTACGTTTTTAAACGAGTTTACCCCATAAAACACCACAAATTAACAAACATGCATTGTCTCATGTTAATAAAGCATCCATAACTCGAAACAGTATGCTATTAAAATGAAAAAGGCCCTGTTTCTTTCTCTATTTCGTTTCGGTGATAAAATCGACAGCGGAAGTACCGCCCACCGATGCTCATGTAAACAAAAACAAATTCGCACGTATGGACGGCTGCTGATCAGTAAAATCGAGAAAAAATAATAGTGACTCTTAATAATCTGACGATCATGGTATAATTAAAATATACCTGAATGCGCGCGGTTAACACCACTTCACCACGAGTGATGAACATTTGGTACACCAAGCTACTATGGGTATATTCTATATTTATTCATACTGTGGCACAATAATAAACTCTACCACGATATTTTGGAATTTTGTTTTAGAAAATCCGATGTCAGATACCGTAGATGGAGGTGACGTAAGCAACGTGTGGGTATATATGCGGCAGCATTAAAATGACAGGTGACACTTAGTTCCAACATCAGCCAATCTTTTTTTTTCGTAATTATAATAAACTATTATTTCAGCATTTACGTACAAAAATGTTAGACTAATTACAAGTATTCACTGCAAACTTAAAGGATGCCATGGAATGGACCGAATTAGTCATCTGTCCCAGCATGCATTATATTCTACTGAAAGGTGCTATAAACTGTAGAGATTAAAGCGAATCTCTAAACTATATGGCAGATTCGATAAACCCATCCACACGCGTGTGTCGTTCTGCGTTTATTACACGCCAGCACGTCCATAAAAAACAATTATTCGAAGGACATTCAGCAATTCATTTGACAACAGTTACTACACGTGTATCAACAACAGAACACGTTTTATCGCCAATCAAATTTGCGAGGGGAAGCCGTGTTATTATTTTTAGCTATGGCCAGCGATTCAAATTGTAATTGTGGTGTACGATTTGCAGAAAATTCCAGTGAAATTTGGCTTCTATTTAAAAATAGTCCGTCAACGATTTCCGTTCAGCACAAGTGTGCGGAACGGATTTTCATGTTCCGCATTGTTTAGTGTTGCTATAGACGGGGATTTATTAGAACAGGTGGGTAATAAAAATCTTTATCATATGACTCGTCCGTTTTGTTCACTTTAAAACATTTGATATTTTGCTTTCATAGTAATCAGAGATAAATAAAGCCTTCCGTCGATTTCGTTGGTCAGTTTCAAAACTAGACAATTTGATTGGCTGAACAAAATACAACTGGGCCATATTTTCATAATTTGCATAATTGGGGTTGAAAGATTTCATTGGTCAATTTCAAATATGGACAGTTTGATTGGTTGAACAAAATACAACCGGGTCACATTTGCATAATTTGAGTAGGGAGAAATTACGTTATCTGTCATATTTAGGTTGGATTATATTGCATTAACCCTTTACCTAACATAACCACCAAAACCGGCCAGTGCTATATACGAAAATTTTTAATTTTTTTGCTTCCATAACATAGGTTATGACATCTCACTGGAACGAGCGCATGCATTATATTCTACTGAAAGGTGCTATAAACTGTAAAGATAAAAGCGAATCTCTAAACTATATGGCAGATTCGAAAACAATCAAACTCTCTACCCGTCTTTTCACAGCTCCGCTTAATTCCCTGGTTATTACTTGTATGAGGGGAGGGAGAGGGGGGGGGGGGGGGGCTTCAGTTCTCAAGGTCCCAAATCTAAAGGTAAAAAAAATTCAGAAAATCGAACTTCAAATACCTGAGATATGAAGTTAATACCATCGGGCGTATTATTTCACCATTGGAGACATTTTGAACATTTTTCATTAAAAACGCTATCTTGTGATTCACGTCACCCCGTATTTATAAGTGGCACAGTTATCACTTCAAACACTGTTTTCTGCTTATTTTGAAATACGTTTTTATTTTAAATCTTTTATTTTCAACTACATTTTCAGCCTCAGCCTTTCAAATATTCGGCAATCTAATCTCCACAAAAAACATATCTAAATATGTGGTGCTGTCCTGTGAAATTTTCTACCGCTAGAACCGAACTCTTAAGTGACGTAATAGAGGGCCATAGGGTAAAACGTTTAATTGCGTGCGCGTTTTGTGGCCATTTGTACGTCACTTCAAAGTTTGAACATTCATTACATATTTATTAAAAGCGCTATGCTACTTTAAGGGTCAAAAACGTTTTCCAGAAGAAAAAGAGAAAAAACGTGTTCGCCAGATTTCCTACAAATTACACTGAAAATTTTGAGAAGCTACTCCCCGAGGTTTGGCCACAGTTTATTGTTAACGGACGGCATTGTTATTTCGGTCTGACATTCAATCGGTTTTAAGCAAAGAAGGCGGCATGGGACACTGTAACCAGCGGCTTAGTACGTTCAAATGCAGCATACAGCCTCACCTCGTTATTGAGCCCACTCAGTGGTGGGCCTGTTTCGTTGGATGGCTTCTGGAAGTTAGGTTGGCATTTCAAAATAATCTAGTTATTCCATTGCGCCGTTGTTGATAAATATCGCTTTCTGACGTCACAGGCGAGATAGAATTCCCTCCTGACAAGTGATATATATATATAGAATATACCCATAGTAGCTTGGTGTACCAAATGTTTGCCACGAGTGGTGAACATTTGGTGTTATTCCATTGCGCCTTCTTTGATAAATATCGCCTTCTGACGTCACAGGCGAGATAGAATATTGATTGATTTATTTGCAGCATAAGAGTATACAAGATAACAATAAAACAGGTTATAGTTGGAAAATGGCATAGTTTGAGAGGCTGTCTTCCTGCCATTCCCTTTTGACGAAAAGTATGTTCTTGACAGCAAGATTTGTGTTGATGGCTCATTAGGTTTAGTGATGGAACCTCTTCTTGGAAAGATACTATGGGGTATAGTAAACAGTTTGTGAGAGAAACGCTACCAATGTACGTGTGGGCATATCAACCCCTCGAACATAGAATACAAAAAGCGCCGATGAGCCGTCGGTCCGCGAACCGTTGGATATGACCAACCCCCACGACCGAAAACCCATCGCCAGTTCCCGTGGCCTATATTCGCCAGTTATTAGAAACTTGTCGGGTGGAGAATTCACCACTGATACCTCTGTAGCGTCCTCCCTCACCACTCTACAATGATGTAGACAAAGGATACGACTTTTTTGTTTAGTACGATAATTAATACAATAAGTAATACACTAAGCAACAATAAGTAATACACTAAGCAACAATTCGGTAAGGGCTATACGGTAACGGCTATACGGTAAGGGCTATAGATTCTATCATTGGTTTAGTGATAGAACCTCTTTTGGAATAATATTATGGTGGATAGTAAACGGTTTGTGAGAGAAATGCTACCAATGTACGAGAGGGCAAATCACGGGACGAAAAAAAAAAAAAAAAAAACCATCGCCAGTTCCTGCGGCCCATATTCGCGAGTTTTCAAACGTCCCCACCTCTATCATACAACGAGGTAGACAAAGGACAAAGGACATGACTTGTTAAATAGTACAATAATTAAAACAATAATTAAAACAATAAGTAGTACACTAATCAACCATTCGGCGAGGGCTATAGTGTTTCTCATTCTCACGTAGGGAAAGGACGAAATGATCTTTTATAGGCGTTTGCTGTTACAGAAATACGTTGGTGGCAGTTTTTTTTTGGTTTTTTTTGTTGTTTTTTTTTTTATTTGTTTCTTTTTTTTTGGGGGGGGGGTACGATTAGCAATCAGGACACCATGGGTTATTATTACAATTTACTGTTAACTGGTACGAATCAAAGAACTCTTCAACAAGAGTTCTCTTAAATTGGGGCCTAGAGAGAGTTTGCTTTTGGGGCGTGATTTGATTCCATAAGTTTCGAAATGTGTGTGGCGGGAGTTTAGCAGAAAATTGTGTTCTTGGTTTAGAAGTTTGAAGTTTCCCTGATTGTCTTGTATCCATACCCGATGGATTTGTATATATTTTGAAGGTCTCATTGAAACAATCCGGTAATCTGTTGTTGTACCAGTCATGCATAAAGAGGAGAACTTGCAGTGTGTACAGATCTTCAAATTTTAGAATTTGAAGGTCTTTAAATAGTGGGTCGGTGTGCGCATTATACCTTTTATTTCCTATAATACGAACTGCCTTTTTTTGGAGTTTGAAGATTCTCTTAGTAGCCGGTATATGACCCCACACCTGAATCCCGTACAATAAATGGCTATGTATCAGGGTATAATACAGGGTTTTCATGGCATTGAGGGGAAGTATTTTTTTTCGCTCTATTTATTGCATACATGGCCCTGGATATTTTGGAACAAACGGCTGAGACGTGGTGTTTGAAACTCAAATGTTCATCCATATTGATGCCAAGAAATTTTATGAATTTATCATCATTATTGTTACTAACCAAAGGTATGCTTGTGCCATTTACAGTAACATGCCTACCCGCAACATTAGTTGAGCCTTGTGGGTGGAGCAAGATGCAGTTAGTTTTACTGGCGTTCCGGAGGAGTTTGTTAGCGGCACACCAATCACTTATTTTTGACACTTCATTATTCGTAGTGTCAATTAAGGTGTCCAGGTTGTTACCAGAGGTGAACGCAGTTGTATCATCAGCAAATGACAGTATCTTCAGAAGCGTCGATCCACCAATATCATTGATGTACAAGAGAAATAGAATAGGCCCGAGAACAGAACCTTGAGGGACACCCATGACTACAGGCTGGAAATCCGAGGACTTACTCCTATATGAGACGAATTGTGAGCGACCAGACAAGTAGTCTTTAAACCACGAATTGGCTACACCCCTTATCCCATATGACCTCAGTTTCTCTAACAGAAGTGAGTTATTTTTTTTGTGTCGAAGGCCTTGGAGAAATCAAGGAAAACTGACAATGTGCACTCTTTGGTTGGTCTGTCGTTTCTTTCTGTAAAGTTATTTATAAGATGCAGTATTGGATGAAATGTTGTATGCCCCTTGCGGAATCCAAATTGATATCGGTATATTACCTTGTTTTTGTTTAGGAAATTGGTCAGTCTTCGGTTCATAATCTTTTCCAGAACTTTGGAGAGAGTAGGAAGGATACTGATTGGTCTGTAGTTGTTAAAGAGATTATGATCGCCAGACTTAAAAATTGGTATAATTTTTGCTACTTTCATTTTATCAGGGACTTTTCCAGTTGAGAATGAAAGATTAATTATATGGGTTAATGGTTCTTCTATTTCTGGTATTATCTTTTTTAAAAGACTAGTAGAGATATTGTCACAGTCCTTACTCATTTTTGGCCGTAAACCACTTACACATAGAACAACTTCCTGTATATTTGTAGGTGAGATAAAAAATGACTCGGCATTATTAAATTTGATGTAATCCGAGAAATCGGAATTAACACTATGAATTTGTTTGCTTACATTTTTTCCGATGTGAGCAAAGAACAGGTTGAATTTTTCTGCTATTTCTTCAGCGTCAGTTATTTCCATATTCTTTTCCTTGAAGGTGCTAGGTAGGTTTGGGGTGCGATTCGATCTGTTTATGGCTTTACGAAGAATTTCCCAAGTCTTCTTGACGTTATGTTTATTCTCCACGAGTACAGAGTTATAGTATTCTGTCTTCAAACTACGTTTCAGGCGATTGAAAATACGACAGTGGTTTTTATACTATTCAACATTGTAGTTTGAGGGATTTTTTAGTTTTTTTCTAAGAAGCTTTTCCTTATTTAGTGAGGATTGTAGCAGACCGACAGTCATCCATGGCCCGCGTTTTACCCGTTTGGGGGAAACAAATACCTTTTTCAAGGGGAAGGCGACATTGAAGGCTTGGTGGAGTTTGTCAATCAGATTTTCATACGATTCATTAGGACAGGTTGCATTATATATATTTGAGAAGTCGCAAATAGACAGAATGTTTTTGAATCTCATTGAGTTCTCCTCTTTAAATGATCTTTCAAATTTTTCTTTACATGTGTAACTGCGATGTACAATCTCGTCGACATAAAATGTCGCAAAGTGATCGCTCACGTCAGTGATGATTATTCCTGCTTTGTTATTTTCATTTCTGTTGCAAAATATATGGTCAATTAGTGTCGCAGAATAATCTGTAACTCTTGTTGGTTTTGTGATGACGGGCATGAAACCTGCACTAAACATTAAATCAATAAATTGATTAGTTTTGTTATGGCTACCAAAACTAAGAAGATCAATATTAAAATCTCCCATCAAGAAGGCCTTTTTATTTTCATTATTTATCTTACTGATCAACTGTGTAAGCGTTTCCAGAAACAAGTCAAGGTCGGCTTTCGGGGCTGTGTTAGGTCTATAAATTATACCGATTATACATTTATGTTTGGAAGCAATTTCTATGAACAAGGATTCAAAATCATGAGGGATAAAAACTGAGATATCATTACGGATGTTATAGCCTATACATTCTTTTACAAACATGGCAACTCCTCCTCGGCCATCGTCTCGGTCGGGACGCAGGCGGGTTTCTAGCGGATGATAGCCTTCAAGGGTGTACTCATTATTTCCGACTTCAAAAACTTCTGTTATTCCAACAATGTCTAGAAAGTTGAATGATGGCTGGAGATCGCAAATTAGGTTGTGGAAGTTGTCCCAGTTAGCGTTCAGACTTCGACAATTCATGTTGAGTAAAGACAGAGTTTTATTTTCAGTTACTACAGTCGTTTCAAATTCTTTCGGGCTATAGTACTCGCAACAGTTTCTATCAATAGCGAATGCTGGATGGGGCTCATCATTGGAATTACCATTGACAGTTGTATTGAACTTACTAACGAAATCAAAAGAATCGTTGCTTTGAATCTCATCCAGAGTAATCTTGTTAGCCATAGTGTTGTATGGAGAGGCGAGGGCAAGTTCCGAGGTAAGTTCCGAAGTTAAGTACTGGTAAATAAGGTTCTAGTGAGCAACTTAAAGTTTCGAAATAAGAATTCATAATCGTGCTGTCAAGAATATGTACAATAAAATATAATGACAATGTTTGATGAAGATGGTGAGAGTTATCAAACAATATATTTACAAACAAGTGAAGAAATTGTAATAGATTACAGAGTAACATAAATCTGGACATTCTACTCAAGAAAGCCAGGTTTGATTTTCCGCTGGTTTGGTCTGAGGAATATTTTTTTATAATGGTACGATCTTTTTTTTTAATCCAGTTTGGTGTTTTGTACGTTACCTTGTGGAGTAGCGACCTGTTTCATTCGAAAAGCCACTCGACCAGAATTCCCACCTGACAATTGATGTATAAATAGAATATACCCATAGTAGTTTGGTGTACCAAATGTTCACCACTCGTGGTGAACATTTGGTACACCAAGCTACTTTGAGTATATTTTATTTATACTATGTTCGTCAGATTATTAATTTTCATTATATTTTTCATTTTTTGTCTCAAAAACATAGGTTATGACCCCTCGTTGGAACGAGCTCGTCGAGCTCGTTCCAACGAGGCGTCATAACCTATGTTTTTGAGACTAAAAATGAAAAAAAAAATTATTCAAGAATTATTTTTGCAAGTGTCGTCTGCTTTTCAGGTTAGGTAAAGGGTTATTAACCTGTGAGTAAATACTAATCATGGAATTATTTTGTAAACGATAATAATAGCCTTTTACTTCATTTATTTATTTAAATAAAAATATCCTACTTTGGGGGCAACAAGGCGTCTTCAGCAATGCTTTTACATTGTAGATATGGGCTTGTTGCACACAATGGGCGACAGATGGTTAATATGTTCTCATTTGCAATCAGATTCCATTTAGCACTAAAGCACTCATTTGGCACGAAAACATTTATTTGGCACCTAACAAAAATTCCACTTGGTACCAAAGTGAACACTGGATACTGGGCGTTGTAACTAAGTTCACAGAACTGCGTGCGGCATCATTCAGCAAACTGGAATTCATAATTTTCAGTTTTGTCCGGCTAACTCTGAAAAAGTTAATGTTTGTGTCTTAACTCGTCCAGTTAAGATAACCTTTACTGCATGCGTAGAATACTGTCGGGCAATGGAGCACTGCTTGACTACTGCTCGTTGGGGTGGGCGTTGATACCCCCTGCACACCCCAAAATGTGCACCTCTGTACAATACTTGAATATTTAGTTTAAAAGAGCACTGGCAGCAGCGGGTTGCAATCGGCTCTCAGTCTCGAGCAACTTTTAATCAATCATAATTGTATCTCATTCCCACAACGCAATACAATTAAATATATTTATTTCAAGTTTAGAGCTTCGGGAAGATTTCCCGGAAAAAATGTTCCCGTCCATCGCCTGGAGGTAGCATAATTTAACACAACATGCCATTCGCAGACAAAGTCTTCTGAATAACAGCAACACATAAATGCTGCTATTCTACCAAGCGATGACAGGAGGATACTAACAGTTTACACTATAGAATGAATTATACTGACACCTCGAATTACATCCTCCCATAGAGGATAGTAATTGTGTGGGGGTTGACCAATCAATAGGGCTGCACGTTGAAAATATTAATTGATCTACCCCGATATAATGAATGTGGACTCTTCCAATTGCCGCAATTGAACTGTCATGGAAGATACCATCCAGGTTCAAAAGGTAAAACAATTTTAGTCACAGGAATAATGCAGATTCGTCAGCTATATTTCTGTCAATTATTTGGGACGTACATGTAGTTGCAACAATTGCATGTCGTGACGTTGAACGTGCATGCTTGTGTGTGAATGTATGTGTTTGTTCACTAACGTCTCTAACACCGTCCTCTGAATCACCGCCATACCTGACACGTGCACCCAGCTCAGTACACAGAGTGCCATTTGAAGGTGGGGGTTTCCATACATGGGGGGTCAATGTGGAATGGGATGAAAATGCGTGTACTTAATTCAACTCAGGCATCTCTATACGGTTTGATTAACATTCTTTAATTTCAATGAATGCCTTCTCCGTCCTTGGACTACTGCAATCTACAACAATGAATTTCAAGCAGTCTTGCCATTTGACGCAATTACAATCATGTTGCGTCCCATTGAGCCTTCATGATAGTTAAGAATATCCACATGGAGGGACGAACGCTATGCAGACTTCTGCAAATCACCCCAACATGAAACACATTATCTTTATCTTGTTAACTATCATCACGTAAACGTGACAGACGATACAAAAGAAACCCTCTAGCCTTCATTTCTGTATGTTTGAACTTTAACTTTAGTTTCTTCGTGAATGGTGATTGTTTCTGAGTAAAATGAAGGGAATACATTGCGTCATTCGCATCAGCCCAGCAAATACTACCATTTTAATCAGAATATCCTACTTAACAGTATATCTTGTCCCTTCAAACTTCTGTAATTTAAGACAACAAACGCAGGAGGTATATATACCACACAGAGTCTGTTTAAATCCATACGCGTTAACACTCATGCAGTTAAAACTAGAAGTCCTGTCATGAAATGCGCACAAATAGCACGTCGATCTGCGCGTTAATCTACGCGTTATGACCATAGTAAGGATATGGAATTCCGTACATATGGCTTGTGCACAAGCAATGTTTCAGCCAATGGACCTCCGGGTAACCCGGAGGTCCATTGGCAGAAACATTGCTTTTGCTATGAGTAACCAGGAGAACCTGACATGCTTTGGATCTCATTCGATATGGCAATTGCGTGCAATTCCTACGCGCAATAAAGCCTAGATAAGCGCACAGTTCGTGACATGACTTCTAGTTTTAACTGTATCGATCTTAGTTGTTCATTTATCTATCAAAATGGCGACATACGATAACCAGTTCGCGTTAAACAAGTAAGAGAGAAGTCTATCATTCATTTATTCATCGCAATTTCAAGTTCGGCAAAAAGCAAAATTAGTCGATAAGATATATTTGTTACAGAGTTTATTATTGACCTAATATAGTATAAACGGTGCCGGGTATAGAATTTAAATAGCCCTACATAAACCATATTAGGTTACTAATAATTCGTGGAACTGATGATACTGAATGATTGCTGCTGCAATCCAAGACAGATTGAACAGTGGAAACAGCCAATCATAGTGAAGCTTATTTAGTGATATTCGGTAGATTCCTTAAGTAACAAGAACGCCTGCATAGTATTGTAAAACTATCGTCACAAGAAACAGATTTTTTTTAGCATTTCTCTTGCCTCAAAATACCCAAATAGGAACGGCGACTGTGAAGAAATCATATAACGAAAATGCTCATCTGAACATAACTGAACGAAGGTGTTCTGAAGCTTCCAAAATTAATTACATATGGAACACTATCGCCCATTTTGTGTTGAGATGAGGAAAAATGCGAAATATAAAGTGTTCATCAAGCCACGTTTATCACATAGATGAAATTGAAAGAAAACACGAAACGAGAAAACATTCGTGTGAGTCCCTGTCTCCTTTTTTTGCTGTCAACATTTTGTTTTAACGAGCTGTGAAGCCAAATAAGTCACCAGAGTTCACGGATAGACAGCACAGTACGTGGAGAGTGTATTATCACTAAACCACCCGCAGAGTGGAGAATTCACCCAAGCAATAATTGCAAATATGTTGCAAAGCATAACCAGCACAAGCAAAGTTTCAGCCAATGGACCTCCGGGTTAAACCCGGAGGTCCATTGGCTGAAACATTGCTTGTGTTTTTGTCAATATTTTCAAAATTTGAAAGTTACAGCATGGGTGATAACTCCACTCTGCGGGTGATTTAGTTGCAATCCACTCTCCACGTACTGTACGTCGAAAGGAAGAAACACGAACATCTCAGAAAAAACAGTGATGTCATTTTGTAAATGTACATTTAAAGGGAAAGTCAGATGCAATTGAAAATACACCCCTCTAACCAGAGAGTATAATGTGCAGTTTCTGGTTTATCCTTACTTGTTCTCATGTCGCTCACCCATTTAGCTCATATTCGCACATCCAGTTCACACAGTGGAATATTTCTATGAATTGTAATTCATTCACGCACTACATATATAATGCCGTGTTGACAAAAATACAACAAATTTTACTTCAGTTCCGTTTATTCCAGCCGGAAGTATAAACATGCCACAGAACAGTAATGCCCTAATGCGTTACATTGTCAACGCCGAAAACCACCAAAAATAACCGGAAATGCACATTATTGTAAGCTGAAGATACACGCCGTTGTAAAGCTTCACGTTTTGCTCTTGCACAGAAATATAAAAACAACGACACGAGTGCAGTTGACTTCAATCCAGTATTTTAGTACTAACATGTAAATCATTAACAGAGTAGACAGATGACACGGGATGCTGGCTGAAAAAGATTTCAGTATCCAAAATCTATATCTAGAGATTAAGAATTGTAAAGAACACCGTCGATCGAATATGAAAGAAAATATCACATCACCAGGGGCATTAATTTTGTGTTGCTTTTTTTCGACGGCTATTATTGGAACAGCTTTTAGATTTTATCATCCACTTATAATAATAATAACACCTTGGCCGGCCGCTGATTTGACGCGGTTCTCGGATGAGAAGGCCTTGGTTACCCCTGTACTCCCAGCTGCCTCTCTATTCTCACGCTTCTTCTCTCCTCCCAACACTCGGAGACGAACTGCTTGATGACATCCCTTGCCCCATTCTTCCCAACCTCTCCGATAAGCATATTAACCCTCTCCTTTGAGTCTCCCACTAACCACATGTCCTTCATTCTCCCATCCCACTTCCCCATTATACTCCCAGTGCATCTTATTCTTTTAGACTGGTATTTTAGGCATTCTAGAAGAAAGTGTTCCAGGGTCTCCACCACGCCCAAATTACACATCTGGCACTCCTTTTCACTGTTTTTCCCAATGTTTGATCAAACGACTGATGGACCATCTCAGTCGGCGTCGACATGTAGCATGTTTGCAGTTAAAAGTGACTGAGGGTACCGATGGTAGACCAAAGGGTATAGCGAGATGGTTGGAAGATGTAATGATGTTTGTTACACTGAATCTTAATATTGTTTCTGACACATAACCAGTTTTAACAGCTGGAGGTATTTTCAAGATATGTTTCATCAAATCTAGTCATGGCTGCTATGAAGCAGTTATGACTAGATATGATGAAAAATTCATCTACATTTAACTCAAGAAATCACTGAAGAAAATATCCGTTCAATTTACAAAGGAAAATGTGAATAAATGTGCCCAAAGTATACATACTTCAGTGGCAATAAAAATCCCGTCCTTGACAGGAATATCCGTTCCGTCAGCAGCATGTAGGAAGTTAACAATAAGAAATATATTCGTGTATTTCCACGTACATTGCATCATCATTGATTGAAACATACAGTGTCTGTTCTTCGTGCGACCATCCTGCACCTGACATCAACTGGTGATGTTCGACTCGAGTGCTCCCACGCATTCTCACAGACATAGGTTATAAAGTAAAATTTTGACATGACTCTGCAAGCCAACATTTCCTTCCTACCTCAATTTTGACTGCAGCTGATAATAATGTTGACAGCACAACGTAAACTGTCAATACTGTCGCTAACAGAAGATACTGTTGATCTTGAAGTGATTCTGAAGCAAAATCCCATTCATGTTTTTTTGCTCAGCATTTACCTATTTGGCGGTTGTCCGCCTGTCGTCTGTTCGTCCTCTGTTGTACGTCCGCGTCAACATTTGGTTTCTCTGAGATATAATGTAAAAATTATTGAATATATTTTAACAAAAATTCCAAACTTATTAGCAGAGTAGGCAGTGTCGTATATCATAATCTATTCCTACAAGATCAAGACTACGAAACTATAAGGTATCTGGGCTATAAGAAAAACATTTTTGGTTCGTCTTGAGTATAATTGCCTGACCACTGAATATTTTTCAACAAAACCTTATTAACATGTCTATTATGACAAAACAATGTATAATATATTACTAAGTTTTGTACACCAAGAGATGTCTGTCCGGGGCATTTGTCTTTACCACCGGATTTTCAACAAAAATATATAAACAAATGCATTTGGAGGAAACATTGTGCTATGCATCTTATTAACCCTTTACCTAACATGAAAAGCAGACGACACTTGCAAAAAAAATTCTTGAATAACTAATTTTTTTCATTTTTTGTCTCAAAAACATAGGTTATGACCCCTCGTTGGAACGAGCTCGGCGAGCTCGTTCCAACGAGGGGTCATAACCTATGTTTTTGAGACAAAAATGAAAATATTTTGAAAATTAATTGGCGATTTTTGAGAATAGCGCTGGCCGGTTTTGACCGTTACGTTGGGTAAAGGGTTAAGGTCTGTGTCCCAGGTTCAAGCCCTCAGACCAATATCTTCAGTCTCGCTGTGTTAAAGGAATCCAACATTTTGTTTGTCCGCGACATAATTTCTTCTCTAGTGGATGTATTGTTCAACATTTTTCTAAATTCATGTTATTAGAGAGGGTATCGTGTATTATGATAAAGTATATATACCCAAGGTCAAGGACACGTGACGATATTTTGTTTCTCGGAGGAATCCATTCATCGTCAACATTTTGTTTGTTAAAACCATAATTTCTTATTCTTAATATATACATGTCGCCGGGGATGCCCTCGTGTTACACTTTGGTATAATCTAATTGTGTGCATCTTGGGGAAAACACTGTGTTGGAGGCTTTCGACGTTTTCTGTCGTCCGCCACGTGAAGAAGAATTGTCCGTTGTGTAAATATCTATTTTCTTGGATGGAGGGGCGAGGACAACATTTCCAAAAAGCATTGTTTTCAAAAGCCAAGTTAAGAGTCATGAATTCAAATTTCCTGTCACCAACATTAAAAAGGGGTGTCCCCTCCTGAATCGGAACATTTGTCGAAAAGAGAATGCCAAAAGCGTTTTATCTGTAATTTGCGAGTGACAGTCATTATTTTCTGAATACAACACTGTTGGAAAACAAATCCGATAACATCACCACTAAGAAATTTGGTATAATTTGTAAGACAAAGAAAAATTGCTAAATATTTTCGACAACAGAAATTAATATTGTTTATAAACAACAAGTCAGTATGATTATGCTCGATGCCTGTGTGCGGTGGGTGGGGGAAATCTCCCCCGAGGTGGAGCAAGGCCTTTGAGCCAGACACGAGTGCCCGGAGCAGATCTCTTGCCATCGGGATAAAATATGCCCTCACCTCGCGTTATTCAGCGAACATGACCTCGCTTGGGTTCAAAGATGGGTCATGTTCACGAGTTCGATCTGATGGCGGACAGATCGTCGACAAAAGTTCTGAAATTACGACGAAACGTTTTATAAAGACCATAGGGATACAAGCAGAGTTAAGGACTTGGAGCGATAAAGAAAATGCAGAGGAGTACATTGAAGAAGATCATAATGTTGACGTTTATATATTATAAGTTATAGTGATGAATTGGCGGTAACATGGTCTGAGGTTTGAGGTTCGGTGCTTATGTTCAAACGAGACGCGAAGCGTCGAGGTTGAACATAAGCTCCGAGCCGCACACCGCAGACCATGTTATCGTCAATTTATCACAATAACGTATATGTTCCAATACGACCCTACCCATAGCCCCAAACCAGCATCGTGAAACACGAGAGGCTTATCTAATGAACTTGTGATCGTTTACAGTTGCTTTGTTCAAGGTAACTTTTAACGATCACATGTAAATAAACCTCTCGTGTACCCCACGACAGCAGTGAATAAATAATCAATAAATCAAATAAACTCATTCCATCTTAGTTCAAATCGTAAATTTGTCTGTAATTTAAACAATACTTCATTCGGAACACTGTCTGCTACACGTATGAAAAATCCAAAAAAATGGAGGGGCTTGCTAGTCACTCCGTTGATGAAACAATTACGAAATGGGCGACGTCATTTCAAATATTTCGCATTATGACGCCAGACGGTAACATTTGCTATTGGAGTCGTAAACATAAAAGAAACTACGCCAGCTGTCATCCAGTCAGAGGTCGAGGATTTTACTCTTATTGGAACACCATGTTATATTACGTTCGTGGATGACATTCTGTCCCACCTTTGGTGTCTCAACACAAGCTATCAGGCTATCGTCTAATTCTGTACGGAGGCACTTCATCCCACTTTCCCCCGTGGGGGCACAGTGGCGCTGTGTACTAAAGCGTACTGCACGTCGATAGTGCACTTGTCTTCAGCCAGTACTAACCTTGCTTGTGTGGAGTTAGTAAGTTGGGGTGCTTGGCAGTTGCTCGCCGCTCGGTGGTTCTCTCCGGGCACTCAGGCTGCCTCCACCCGTAAAACTGTCCGACACGAGATGACCCTGGCTGTCGAAAGTGTCGGTCGTTAAATCCAAATTAATAAAATAAATAATTATGTACGGAATTCGACGCTCTTATGGCCTGGAACCAGTCTAGCGCTTAAATAGATCACCGCTTACGTTTGCATTCAGTCCTGTGAAATATTTGAACCTACTGTTCGCTTTTCTGACCAACTGATATATTCTGGACGACCGAATCGGAAAAATTTCATAAAGATTCATTTTCTGTAAATCGATACTAGAAATCCTGCTCATTCTCAATTGATAGTTGATTTGATCGACATTTTGATAACAATACAATAAGAAAATGAAGACTCCCCCCAACTGTTGTTTTACGATTAAGTCGGGTTCTTCCATAAATTATATTATTACAACTTTTGCGGGCGTTCCTTGCACATTAACGATGTTTTGTCGGGCGTTGAAGCCTCGTAATACTCAACAAGTCATGAGACGTGTTGGGCCGTTATTGACTATAAAAGCCCAACACGTCAATAACAGCCCGACACGTCTAAATATAGACAATGACGTCACATCTCTCAGTCGATCAACAATATTTTTCCCAGATTTCCATTTGGATCGAAATTCAATTCGGATTTTTTTTAATTTGTAAACACAATTAACACATTTGTTTCGAGTGTTTCCCTTTGTGTCACGGATAGATAATGTATCAAATATAGGAAGCGATACACACAAAGTAAGTGATGACATCTTTGATGAATAAACTCCATCCCTAAAGTTCGCATTTCGAAGATATATTTCGTCATCTAACTTCCCAAATTTCGTCGTAGACTGATCAGACGATAGTCATGTTACCCGGTTTGTTTGTCAACAAATCATACGATAGTGTCGCTGTTTTTTTTAATTCTAAAACGTCAAACTTCATTTATTTATCTTATTTCCCATATAATTTAATTGTAATGTCCCCAATGTACGAAAGTGGCAAAAATAGAAATAACATGACTTTGTCGGGCATTACAGTGTAGCAACGGCTCAACAGAAATGGTTAACAGTCCTTGAACTTATTAGCGGCCCTCGACTTCGTCGCGGGCCGCTAATAAACTCTTGGGCTGTTAACCATTTCTGTTGAGCCGCTAATACACTGTAAAGCCCTTCAAAATCATGTTATTGTCATATTAATGTCGTGATATTTTCGTGGAGAATTAAATACTAATTGATGGAATATCTATACTGCGTCAGGAAAGAATATATGTATATGTTTGTAAATAAAGCACATCATCTTACCTCAACGGTTGTCTGCGCGAAAAATTCCACAAAACCTAAATGCCCATAACAGCATTGAATTTCGAACAGCATAAGACTGGTGGCCTAAGACCTTGATTTCAACGATGAGCATTCATTATTCTCGAGGGGGTGCTGGTGTTGATGGAGTAAGCGAGATTTACCCATCTTAGACTCAAAACCCATCGTGGACAAATTTTATCCAATTCTAATGATAATGTGACATCATCTGCGTTCAAAAACTGGCCAGGCGGTTGGTGGCGGGTTGGTCGTTCACAAAAACTAATCAAATATTCCACAACAGCAGTAAAAAGTTGGGCACATATCAAAGGTATATCGTGACACAATGTCAGATGGTCAATCCTTTGACCACAAGAGGCCACTTTTCTGGCCCAGGCACATGATACGCCATAATTTTATTAAGGAGGATGGCTGCTAAGTGGATGTGTGGGGAAGACCAATCAATATTTTCGACGTGCAGCCCCAAGACTGCACGTTGAAGATATTGATTGGTCCCCCCCCCCCCCACACATAATGAATATGGACTCTTCTAATTGTTTCATTTGAAGTGACATGGAAGATACCACCAGGGTTCAAAGGGTTAAGTATATAAAAAATGATAGACGCACCATAATAGAAAGCATGACGTTGCTGTTGGCATGGCCGGACGTCTTAGAGGTGGAAGAAAGTGTTAATACTTGCTAGTTATGAACAAGAATGAATTTCTCATTCGGGACTGAGAAAAATAGTCACAAACATTGGAGCAAAATGTAAGCTCCTCCCAAGGAACCGAAGTATTAAAAAGTGACTTTTATGTAAATTATCAGGACAATCTCTGAAATTTAATTTCTTGTGCTGGAATTTCTTCACAGTCTCAATTTAGGCAAGAAATCTGTATACGACCAATGAACTGATTCCTACGGCAGCGTAGAACCGCCACACCGTAGTATATTTCCAGGGATTCCTAATCTGTTTTTACAGATTACTAATCTGTTTTTACAGATTACTAATATGTTTAAACAGATTATTAATTTGTAAATACAGATTATTTAATCTGTAAAAACAGATTAGTAATCTGTTTTTACAGATTACTAATCTGTTTTTACAGATTAACTGATCTGTATTTACAGATTAGTAATCTGTTAAAACAGATTAACTAATCTGTATTTACAGATTACTAATCTGTTTAAACAGATTTCTAATCTGTATTTACAGATTACCAATCTGTTTAAACAGATTACTAATCTGTTTTTACAGATTAACTAATCTGTATTTACAGATTACTAAGCTGTTTAAACAGATTAACTAATTTGTATTTACAGATTACTAATCTGTTTTTACAGATTAACTAATCTGTATTTACAGATTACTTAATCTGTAAAAACAGATTAGTAATCTGTTTAAACAGATTAGTAATCTGTATAACCAGATTAGTTAATCTACAAAAACAGATCAGTATTCTGTAAATACAGATTACTAATCTGTAAAAACAGATTAGTTAATCTGTTTAAAAAGATTACTAATCTGTAAATACAGATTAGTTAATCTGTAAAAACAGATTAGTTATCTGTTTAAACAGATTAGTAATCTGTAAAAGCAGATTAGTAATCTGTAAAAACAGATTAGTTAATCTGTAAAAACAGATTAGTAATCTGTTTAAACAGATTAATAATCTGTAAAAACAGATTAGTAATCTGTTTAAACAGATTAGTAATCTGTTTAAACAGACTAGGAAATCCCTGGAAATACACTATGGTGTGGCGGTTCTACGTGATTCCAGGTTTTGGGAGTAATTACTTCTCAGTGGATCAATTATTCCTTTATTTAGTAACAGTAAAATGTCCTCGTACCTCAAAAAAGCCAATTCTCCTTACATACATTCACAAATTTAGTTCTCTTTCACTCAGCAGAGATTGAGTAAAGGGGATGCATTTATTTCGGTAAATTCACCTGAATAATAACGAATAGATCTAACAACGCCCTAAACATTCTGTGGATTGAGTGATAGAGAGTATTACAGCATAGTAAGGCGTCAATAATAAAGATAAGAAAAACGAGATGAAAATGTTTTACTTTATTCTCGTGTAATTGCAATAAATGTTCTTCGGAGATTTAAGACTGAGAGTCTTTGTATGCCGTATGGGTTCCGCTTCACAATTTTCCAGGCTTTTCCAAATATGACATGCCATACACTCTCTTCAAATGCAAATATTCTGTAACTTAGTTATCTAACCCATTACATGTATTACATTTACCAAATCCACAAAAAAACCATATAACACTATCTGACTAGAAATAAACAATCTGAATGTGGGTGGAATTATTTATTGTCAAAGGCAAGACTTCATCTTGAAAAATTGCTTGAGAAAATACCGACACCAGTCATTTTCAGCCACCTAGCAGCCTCAAAAGCAGAATTTTCCCACCAACCCCACCAATCCACCCCTGGAGCAGAGCACCCCCTGTTTCTAAAATGCAAACAAAATTTTATATGTTTCCGTCTCATTTTTTAGTTTCCTGTCTGGTAACAAACCCGTGTAAAAATTACATTTGAAAAAATAGCCAATTTTTCGAGGCCACTGTTTCCCATAATTAATCTGGTAATTTACCCCTGTGTATCAGACTCCAACTTTGGGACCAAAACTTCAAATTTTCTTGTCCAACAAAAAACCTAATGTAATCATATATCTGATACTAAAAATATATCTCTATTTTACATGGCCTTAGTTTCAAGATATGCCCTAAGTTTAGAATTTCACCCCTGTGCAATAGTGCGAAACTGTAGAGCGGAACCATACTGTATATTATAGTAGCTGTAACGTTAATGACGACATTACATTTCCACTAAAACGTCACGATGCAATGCTTTCATTAAAGTGAAAAACAATAAGTTCTGTACTATATTTGATCATACATGCTAATTGCTTTTAACTCTTTACCCAACGCAGACGATTTCAAAATTTACTATTTTAAATATCATTTTTTGAAATTTTTCAAACAATTTCAACAAAACCATATCATGTGACCTCTCGTTGGAACGAGCTCGACGAGCTCGTTCCAACGAGGGGTCACATGATATAGTTTTGTTGAAAGTTTTTGAAAAATAATATTTTTTCAACTGCTGAATTTGCATATTACGTGGGCGGATGCGGACGATTCATTGGGTAATGGGTTAACCATAGATGATGGCAAAATGACCTGGGATAAAAAATAATTACATGGTGTGCCCAACATATTTTTTTTATCCCACTTGAAGCATTATTTATTCAACCCACTCGCCAGGGCTCGTGGATCCAATAATTAATCCTACTCGTGGGATAACAAAATTATCTCGATTCACTATATATTTATTCTATATTTAAACCGAGTTTGACAAAAGTGAGGTCAAATCGGCTATTAAAACCTTTTACCCAACGAACACGATAGCAAAATTTTGCAGTTTTAATTAGTTTGTTCTCAAATGTTTCAAAACATTTAATAAACCCTACCATGTGACCCATCATAGGAACGAGCTCGTTCCAATGAGGGGTTACAAGTTATGGTTTTATTAAAATGTTGGAAAAAAACTTTTTTCAAATGCTCAATTTGTAAAACACACGGGCGTGTGCGGCGATTCATAAGGTAACAGATTTTAAATGACCAGATATAAGTATAAGCTTGTTGCCATACTCGGAATATAGCTCCGTGACCAATTGGAAGGCGCATAGATTTTTTTTTCAAAAATGACAAAAAATATTTTAAAAAATGACACATGTTTCGAAGACTTTTTGAGAGTAATCGCTTGACTGGACTGGTTACGTGAAATAATTCATGAGAGGTGAGGGACGTTGTACAAATACGAGTGAGCGAATGCGCACGAGTGTTTTACAATATAGTCCCTCGCCTCGAATGAATTATTTCACGTAACCAGTCCAGTCAAGCGATTACTCTGTTATTACCTTTCATTATTAACAATAATTATATTATTTGACCCTTTATCTAACGTAACGGCCAGCGCTATTCTCAAAAATCGCTAATTGATTTTCATTATTTTTTAATTTTTTGTCTCTAAAACATAGGTTATGACCCCTCATTGGGTCGAGCTCGTCAGTAAGGGGTCATAACCTATGTTTTTGAGATAAAAAATGAAAATAATAGTTATTCAAGAATTTTTTTGCAAGTGTCGTCTGCTTTTCGTGTTAGGTAAAGGGTTAAAAAAAACAAAAAGCAACGAAGTCCCTATTACACCTACGGGAAACGTCTTCGTTTGCGCGCACGGATAAACCAAGAAGGATACGCTGGATTAAGAATTTCTGTCGACAAATACATAATTCATAATCACTTTAAAAATACTATTTTGAAACAAAACAAGGCGATGTTTGAAAATGATCTTGAAACAAGATTAAAATAAACTACGGATGACAGAAAACATTAACCGCCTTTACGAATTATTCATTCACAGATTCATGTGGACAGCGAACTGTTCTAACTTCAGCATGACCTTCAGTAGGTTGCTGACGTGGCTGATACTTACGTTACAGCCGCCGTGGAATGGTCAAAATCCACGCGTGGCCAGGATTTCCCACGGGCGTTATTGTAATCATACATTAGTAGTTTTCAGTAAATATTCATTCATTGAAAATTCGATGGCGATTCCATTGTTTTATGTCGGAGATTCACTGTTAACGCGTGCGTGGAAATATTGCCTAGGCATGGATGCTCACCTTCCTAAGTCAACCGTACTTATGCTGCATATTTTTAATGTGAAAAATGATATACATGGTCTTTAAAATAAATACGTTATGGTAATGAGAGCGAAAAAATCAGTTGATCTCATGTTCCAACAATATAAGCTTTCAACTGAGACTTTCCGCGAAGAATTCTTCCTCGTGGGCAACTACAACTTTTGACTTTAACCCTTTACCCAACGCAGACGATATCAAAATTTATTATTTTGAATATTATTTTTTTAAATTTCTCAAAACATTTCAACAAAGCCATATCATGTGACCCCTCGTTGGAACGAGCTCGACGAGCTCGTTCCAACGAGGGGTCACATGATATGGTTTTGTTGAAATTTTTTGAAATATAATATTTTATCAACTGCTGTATTTGCATATTACGCAGGCGGATGTGGGCGATTCCTTGGGTAAAGGATTAATGAGCACATTATAGAAGAATGCACCGAAGTAAATGGAAGAATGACACAATATTTCCAGGTACTCACGAATGAACATTTATAAGAGGCACGAAAGAACAGAAACGTTCTGATGTGAAAAGGAATTGACAGAAACTAAACTCGTCTGACACAAAAAGAAACAGCACTTCTCCAAAAAATGTGACTGGAAGACCATGGTCTTACCACAAGTGAAGACACGGCTCGACTTTACCCTTTCAACCCGGTGTTCATACATTTTTGCACGAAGAAACAATTGGACGAGCAGACGATATAAAGAGCATAAAATCGGAAGCAAGGCTTGGTAATAATTGCATTCAACATCTCGACAGAGCTGTTGGATTAAATTATTACTGAACCTCCCAACAAACCATGATAATTTCGCCCATTTCACCGTTGACAGTATTGACTGAAATGATACCGTCCTAGGGCGCCAGTGTTGAAAGAGTTAACATTTAAGTAGTCGATCTTTGGCTCATCTTTGTTACGAATCTATTACGCAATAAAATGGTGAACTAAAATATATTCGCGTTTTTATTTTTAATTTTTTGTGGAATTAATTTTGGAAAAACGACAGGATAGGGCAGCACGGTATATCGATAAACCGATATATACCGGTATTCAAACCAATATCGATTGAATACCGGTGTAATTACAAAACATATAGGGTTTATCGTCATTATTTATTAACCTACAATTTAATTTTTAAGACGTCTTGAGTTTTTTAACTGTAGTCCCCGAATGAATAATATTGCTCCTTTACCTAAGGGTGCGTGTGCCCACGTAATATACAAATTTAGCAGCTCAAAAAATAATTTTAAAAAATTTCAACAAATATATCACGTGACGCCTCATTGGAACGATCTCTTTGAGCTCATTCCAATGAGGGGTCAAATGATATTGTTTTGTAGAATTTGTGTGTGTTTGTGTGTGTGTGTGGGGGGGGGGGGGGGGGGTATCTGATAAACTAATTTTTAAAATAATAAATTTTGATATCGTCTGCTTTGGTTAAAGGTTTTTCCAACCGCATCATGAAGACATGCTAATTCGTTCCGATAGTGACGCCTCAAGTCTTGATTGTGGTACTTACGTTCATATATGTGAGCAGTTTTCGATATACCGGTATACCGCGGTATTTTTTTTTGAATACCGATACCGGAATTCAGTTTGAATATCGTGCACTTACACTATATATGTTTTCTAAAATAAAAAAGGAAATAGATAGAAAAATTCCCTTGCGTTTACATTTTATAACATAGATGGATAAAAGTGCGACATGTGGGCCTGATAGGCCAGGTGCTTTTGTAACTATCTGTCTAATGATTATTGTGTATGCCCGTATGCACATGTCACAAAACTAAAAGATAACTTACCTACTTTACTAACTTTACTCAATAGGTAACAATTGTTAAAAGATAGTTCGTGGATGAAAGGAAAACAATGCACGAGCCAACGGCCATTCTGTCGGATAAGATCTTTATACAACTGCATTCTTGAAACGCTCAATCGTCACATATAATTTTGGTTACAATAGCCTAAATGTGAGCTAAATGCATCTAATAATTTAATACAGCATAAAATGAAAGAGACCAGCTGATTGGGGCAATATTTATTGATTTTGAAAGCCTCTATAAAAATGTTGCAGTGTCTATTTTAGACATAATTTAAAATATTTGCCCTGGCTGTCCTTTCAAAATTGTGAGAGTTGAAAAATAAAGTGAGTGGGACAAGTAAAATATGCCTTTTCATTTGAGTGTGAAATTGGACGGTAGTAGAGAAATCGACAAATTTGAACACAAAAAACCCTCATCGCAACATATATATTTTTCCTGTTCAATTTTTAATGAGATGATATACTAAGTGAATACAGGACTGTTTTTTCCCAAATGAGCTTATTTAGCTTATGAGACAGGAAAGTGTTGACACTGTCTCCAAATCATTTGGTGTCTTGTAACCACAAAACGTGTCTCACCTGGCGCCATCTTAGAATAGGTGGGGTGTAATAGTTGCTATAAATAGGCAATGCTGAACAACAGAAAATTCGAAGGGTAGCATCACTAAATTTATCCTGTGTGAACCTCAATCTGAATCAGGGTCTCAAAACTAAAAAGGAAGAGGTACCCAGCGAATAAATTGGCCCACTGTATGGGATAGCATCATCAAATTCACCCTCTGGGGGCCTTATTCTGCAGATGTCGGACTGCTTATTTTCAGGCCTGTATGGTTCCTTTGCAAAATCAAATACACGTGGTTCTATTCCTTCCAAGCAAGAACTATCGCAAAGTACGAACAGTATTGCGTGTGTTTGGAATTCTGCATAGTCACATCAAACAAGGATTGTCAGTTCTCAAATACTCGATATTTACTCATGTCGCGGTATTTAAAAAAAATACCGTACTCGGTATTATAAACTGGAATACTGCGAAACCCTAAGCATAACAGCTTTTACATGACCACAGGTCAACGATGGCAGGAATTATCGCTGACCAAGCCATCTTGGGGTGTGGGGGTTGGGGTGGGGTGAGATCAGACTGAATTGCGACGTTCTTCGCTGACATTCCAGCAAATTAGATGTAGAGAGATCAGTAGCTTACAGACTCGAATACGTCATCGGGCATATTTAGAGGTAGTCGTAAGAGAGGTGCACGGATGAAAATAGTTCCCATTGCGTTCTTAGGAGATTACATCTATTTACTGTCAGTATTTACACGCGTCCAAAACAAGAGAAATGGCCGTGATTGTAATAGCTGGTACAAATAGAAAAATCCGCTGTTAAACCTTTACCTAACATGAAAAGCAGACGATACTTGCAAACAAAATTCTTATATAACTATTTTTTTTAAAAGTTTTGTCTCAAAAACATAGGTTATGACCCCTCGTTGGAACGAACTCGACGAGTTTTGAGACAAAAAATGAAAAAATAATAAAAATTAATTGGCGATTTTTGTGAATAACGCTGGCCGGTTTTGGCCATTACGTTGGGTAAAGGGTTAAATAACTACTCTGAAACTAAAATACATACTTACAAAAAAGCTATTTTCGGGACTCAAAGGGACTGACTGCCTTTCGTAAAAACGATGCTCTATTTAAAGCAAGACGATAATCAGTCAATGTGCGCAGACGAACTGGCATTTACACTATCTATTTATTTTTTGGTACTTAACGCCACATCAGCAGATAAGGCTATATCGTGGTGATGAATGTATGTATTTTTTTAAAAAGACGATTATCCGCCATGGAAGTAATTAAAAAGCAATCGTTGAAATATGAAATGTGGGGAAAAAAGTTAAGGAGTGTGAACCGTAATGAGAAAGTGAGACCAGTTGTTAAAAAAAAAGAATAATGCTGTGTGAATCAACCTGTGAAATAGATATGGACAGGTGAGAAGTTAACCCTTTACCCAACGTAACGGCCAAAACCGGCCAGCGCTATTCTCAAAAATCGCGAATTAATTTTCAAAATATTAGTTATTCAAGAATTTTTTTTGCAAGTGTCGTCTGCTTTTCATGTTACGTAAAGGGTTAAAAGAGTAAAAACCATTTAAAATTTATTAAAAATGTTCATTACTTTTAACAAGGGACTCTAAGAAGCCTGTAATCGCTCACCTGGAACTACATATAAAAATGTGATTTCCCATAGGCTTTCTATGGTAACTATGAGCTGGAATTGTGGCTATGTTTGCAAAATTACACTAAGATCATTGGTAGAAGGTGTCCCAGTCCTCAATCATGTGAAGTTTCAAAACATTTGACGTTGTAGTTTCAGAGGAGAAGAGGTTTCAAAATTGACCAATCAGAATCAAAGAATGCTTCTGGCATGGCTGCCAACTTTGATTCACATTGGCTCAGTGGTTCCAGAGAAGAGGAAAATTTGATTTCCTATAGGTTTCTCTTGTAACTATAAGCCGCAGTTGCAGCCATAATTGAAACTCGATGAAGATTAAATTAGGACAATTGGTAGAGGGTGCTCCAGTCATCAGACACATTAAGTTTCAAAACATTTGGCCTTACAGTTTCAAAGAAGATGTCTTGAAAATAATCCACAAATTTATGAATTCTGTTTCAATAAAAAGAAATCAGTAAAAGAAGGTTCAGTATTTTGAAAGTTACAATTGTTTTCAGACAGTATTCTCTTTCAAATAGCTTTGGATAGGTAAAGGGTTACAGGAAACACTACATTTTATTCAAATAATTTGTCATATCGTAAATGATGTCATAAATGACTGGTCAGCTTTACATGATGGGACAACAAAATATACAAAATGTCCATGCTTTCCAAACACCTGTCATCAATCAGTATTTCGGATAAGTATTTTGAGAGTAATACTTGCATTAACATAATTACAGCTGAAAACTTGTTTACATGTACACACAGTGGTTTTGGGTGTTTTCCAGTTCTCAGTGAAGAAAACTGGAACCAACCCTTGCCAGATCTTCAAAAAGCAAGTATTTTGCTGACAGTACCGATCTTCGTACAGACAGATGGGGAATTGGGTTAAGCATTAGAATGTAGCTTTTGGCGGCCACATTTTCCAAATATGTGATCTTAAACACTAATAGATAGATAATGTCAAGTTTTGGTTCACATCGGCTCAGTGGTTCCAGAGTAGAAGAAGAAAAAGTGATTTTGTATAGGGTTTCTGTGGTAATTATAAGCCGCAACTTCGGACATGTTTGCAACGCAATTAACATTAAATAAGGATCAGTGGTAGAGGAGGGTCGCAGTTATCGACCATGTGAAGTGTCAAAACATTTGGCCTTGTGGTTTCAGAGGGGAAGATTTTTTCAAAATCCATCAATCAGAATCAAAGAATGTCTCTGGTGGCCATAGTATCTAACCAACGGAAACAATAAAATGATCTTTTATTGAGGGCCTGCTATATGCCATTCCTGCGAAGGTTGGTTCACGTCGGCTCAGTAGTCCCAGAGAAGAAGATGAAAATGTGAGTTCCCATAGAGTTTCCGAGTAACTATAAGCTGCAATTGCGGCCATGTTTGCAACATGATCAACATTGAATGAGGATCGTTGATAGAGGGTGTCCCAGTCATCAACAATGCAGAGTTTCAAAACATTTGATTTTTTAAAATCCACCAATCAGAATAAACAAAAAATGCTTCTGGCAGCCATGTTTTTCGTTTCACGGTAACAAAAATGATGAGCATTTGTAGGGGGAATCCCATAGACTATCCCTGCCAGGTTTGGTTCACGTCAGCTCAGCAGTTCCAGAGAAGATGAAAATGTGATTTCCCATAGGATTTCTATAAAAAAATATAAGCCGCAACTGCGGATATGTTTACAACCCGATCAACATTAAATGAGGATCGTCGGTATAGGGGGTCCCAGTCATCATTTATGCGAAGTGTTAAAACATTTGGCCTGGCAGTTTCAGAGGAGAAGAGTTTTGAAAATCCACCAACCAGAATCAAAGAATGCCTCTGGCGGCCACGTTTTTCATCCGACCGGAACATTAAGAGGATCGTTTATTGGGGGCCTCCTATAGACCATTCCTGCGAAGTTTGGTTCACGTCGGCTCTGTAGTCCCAGACAAAAAGATGAAAATGTGATTTCCCATTGTGTCTCTATAGTAACTGTAAGCCGCAATTCCGGCCATGTTTGCAACATAATCAACATTAAATGAAGATCTTTGTTAGAGGGGGGCCACTCATCCACCATGCACAGTTTCAAAACATTTGGCCTTGTGGTTTCAGAGGAGAAGATTTTTCAATATTCACCAATCAGAATCAAAAAATGCTTCTGGCAGCCATTTGGTAACAAAATGTGGAGCGTGTGTAGAGGACCTGCCATAGACTATCTATGCCAGGTTTGTTTCACGTCAGCTCAGTAGTTACATAGAAGATGAAAATGTTAGTTCCCACAGGGTTTCTACGTAACTATAAACCACAATAGCAGCCACGTTTGCAACCCGATCAACATTAAATGAGGATCGTCGTTGATAGAGGGCGCCCCAGTCATCAACCATGCCAAGTTTCAAAACATTTGATTTTTCAAAATCCACCAATCAGAATCAAAAAATGCTTCTGGGAGCCATGTTTTTCGTTGCACGGTAACAAAAATGAGGAGCATTTGTAGGGGGAATCCCATAGACTATCCCTGCCAGGTTTGGTTCACGTCAGCTCAGCAGTTCCAGAGAAGATGAAAATGTGATTTCCCATAGGATTTCTATAAAAAAATATAAGCCGCAACTGCGGCCATGTTTACAACCCGATCAACATTAAATGAGGATCGTCGGTTGAAGGTGTCCCAGTCAACATTTACGTGAAGGCTCAAAACATTTGGTCTGGCAGTTTCAGATGAGAAGAGTTTTGAAAATCCACCTACCAGAATCAAAGAATGCCTCTGGTGGCCACGCTTTTCATCCGAATGGCACAAAATGAGGATCGTTTGCAGAAGATCATCCATAGACCATCCCTGCCAAGTTTGGTTCACACCGACTCAGCGGTTACAGAGAAGAAGGTGAAAATGTGTAAAGTTTATGGACGGCGGACGCCAAGTGATGAGAAAAGCTCACATGACCTTTTAGACCAGTTGAGCTAAAATGAGATAACTTTTTGCGGGCTCGTAAGATAAAATAAATCCCTTAAAGATGTGACCGTAAAATACGGCCCTCTATGATTAAAATCAGTACAATGTAAAATAATGTGCTCCACTGACAACACCTGCTGACATGGAACACACTCTGGTCACATATTACCCTCTAACAAAAAGGAGTGTGTAAGTCATGTATGACTAATATGGCATCGCGTCAAAATGGCAAGATCCTTTCTACAAAGGTTACTAGACGGGTAGCGATCAGAAATAGTTGGTCGGAAACGATGGAGCTTGTTATCCCAATCTGCCTGCCATACAGATTTAATGTAATTACTGATATGTGGTTTGAAATCACTGAAAGGGATGTTAAAATCAGTGAGAGGCTTCATTAAAGCCTGTTGTGCTGCACTATCTGTCCGCTCTGGTGTTATCATCGATACCTACATGTCCGGGTAACCAGTAAAACACGATATTATATTGGCTGGATATGAGAGTTGTTAATTTCTCACGAAGTTCCAACATGAGAGGGTTCTTCAACTCGGGGTTGAGTACAGCAAGTAAAGAAAGTCGGAAAAAATAATCGACTTCTTCTCCTGTACATTCTCGAAACGGTCAAGCGCGAGTAGCAAAGCTTTAACTTCAGCTGTGAAAATAGAACTTTGATTCGGTATTCTGATTGAGGTGACATGGTGACCAGTGACATACTTTGTCACCTTCTTCATATCCATCTGTATAGATCCTTGTATATGCACTGTATTTTTACTTAAATTCGGCATATTTCTGCTTAAACTGCAGAGAATTTGTTTCAGACTGTTTAGTAGACGCCAGATCCAAAATAACTGTTGGCGTTTTAAATTGCGAAAGAGGAGTTTGTGGTTCACAGCAGTCTTTTATAGAATCTGGTTCAATTTTGGCGGAATCCATACGAGGTTGAATTCTAATTCCCAATGGAGGTATATGTTTCTTGTGACGGTTGAAAAATTCGATACTTTGAGGTTCGGAGACACAGTTATAAGCAGGGTTTGAAGGATTGGAAAGAAGTTTAGAGACATATTGGTATGAAAGTTTAATTCTGCGCTTCTCAAGAGAAGGCTCCTCCGTCTCAACAAGCATTGAATCTATTGGTGATGTTTTAAGCGCATCCAAGCTAATTCTAATACCACTATTATGAATGGCATCAAGTGGTTGGAGGATCCGTAAACTACACAACCGTAATCTATTTGTGATCGAACAAGTGATCTAAACAGATGGAGTAGTATTTTTTGGTCAGCATCCCAATCAGTGCTACCAACAACATTCAGTAAGTTCAGTGCTCTCTTACATTTCACCTTTATATGTTTTATGTGAGAAGTGAAATTTAGTTTGTTGTCACAAGAATTTTACTTCCTCAACATCTTTAATAGGACACCCATCGATTTTTAACTCCAAATCGAGGTGATGTTTCCGAAGCTTACAAAAATGAACACAATTTGTTTTTGCCTTTGAAAACTTAAAACCACTTTTTGTGGTCCATTTTTGGATTCTGTTGAAACACAGCTGAAGTTTGTGTTCGATAGCATTCATGATTTTGCCACTATAGCAGATTAAAAAGTCATCGACATATAATGAAGAATCTACCATATTCTCAATTGCATCGATGATACTATTAATTTTCACCGAAAACAGGATAACTGATAAAATACTACCCCGAGGAACCCCCAATGCTTGTTCGTGTGGATCAGACAACGTTGACTAACACGAACCTGAAACTGGCGGTCCCGCAAAAAGTTTTCAATAAAAAGAGACATACGACCTCTCAACCCCATGTTAAAGAGATCCTTTAAAATCCCTTACGTCCACGTTGTATCGTAAGCTTTCTCCGGGTCAAAGAAGATGGCGACTGTGTTCGTTTCTGGCAAAGACATTTCTGATAAACGTTTCTAGTCTAACCAACTGATCCACAGTATTTCTCAGGTTCCTGAAACCACTCTGAACATTCGCAAGTTGATTGTTTGATTCCAGAAACCACACAAGTCGTCCATTGATCATCCTTTCCATGGTTTTGCACAGGCAACTTGTTAAGGCAATAGGCCTGTAATTATTAGGGTTGCTGTGGTCTTTATCAGGCTTTGGAATGGGAATTATTGTAGGGTTCCGCCAGGAAGGTGGAATCTGGCCAGTCACCCATATGTCATTAAAAATTGATAATAAAAGTTCAAGTGATGTTTGCGGCAGATGTTTTGAAATTTGGTAATGTATTTAACCGGGTCCAGTGGCAGTATCTTTTGTTCTATGAAAAGAGTTATTTAACTCTTCCACAGAGAAATGCTCGTTGTAATCCTCTACAGTACGTGGAGAGTGGATTGTAACTAAATCACCCGCGGAGTGGAGTTATCACCCGAGCTATAACTTTCAAATTTTGTACATGTCGACAGAAAACACAAGCAATGTTTCAGACAATGGACCTCCGGAGGTCCATTGGCTGAAACTTTGCTTGTGCTGGTTAGGCTTTGCGACAAATTTGCAATTATTGCTTGGGTGGAATCTCCACTCTGCGGGTGATTTAGTGATAATACACTCTCCACGTACTGTATGTTATTTGAGGTAAATTTGAAATTTTGTCTTTCTTGTTGTTTTTTAATTTTTGTAATTCTAGGTTACAATTACAATTTTCAGACGACGAATGTTTAGAAAATCTGGAGGCCAATTTGTTTGAAATTTCTTTTGTAGGTGTAATTAGTGTGCTGCCATCCTCCAGGTGTTGCACAGTTGATTTGGTTTCTTTACCTTTAATTTTTTTAATCATTTTCCAATTCTTGCTGAAGGGGGTGCTTTGGCTAATCTCTGAAACATAAGTTTCCCAAGAACTTTTCTTATTTTGTTTTATAAGTCGTCTTGTTTTTGCCCGAGTTATACGTGGTTTATCCAAATTATGTGTGACTTGTTAAATTCCCGTTCAGTTTCCTTGCGACCCTTTATAGTCTATTTACATTCATTATCAAACCATGGTTTAGTGTAACTTCGATTTTGCCGAGGTTTTAGGAATGACTTGGCTTACAATATCAATCAACTCTGTGGCGATATGTTCAATCTGGTCAGTGCTTTCTCCATATTTCTCCCGTGTGAGGCGCTCAGAACAAAGCGACGAGAAAGTGTTCTCTGGCATTATCAAAATATACAATAGAGGTGCTGCCTATCTGAGAATGCCACACACGCACAGGATGACGTGGAATTCATAGAAGGTAATGAGATATTAGTGACACAAATGAAACTTCAGTTGACAGTAAATTATTAAATTGTTATCACTCCGACACGCGTTTCATACAGGGCTAAATAAAATCACATAAACGTGCCACTAATTATTAATATGCTATTTATGTCAAATAATTAGCACGTGCATGTGCTCATGATCACTAACGTGCAAATGAGAAATGAAATGAAATATGTGCCGCTCTATTGAAGTATGTATGTTTGTGGGGGTGTGTAAAGTTATCGCAATGGACTGATCACTTTACACGGGTGGAAATATTTCCGCGGAAGCAATAATGTTAGATTCCACACATTAGTTATAGGAATAATCATCAAAAATTTAATTACAACCCGGTGCTTCATTAATTAAACGTCTGCTGATGAAAGTTGTTATTACCTGGACATCACTGCCCACGCGTGGATTTCGACCAGTCCACGGCGACTGTACTGTATTGCAGGTGAAGTATCTCAATCGGGGTAAAGTGCAGAGGCTAAAAATTAACTTATTTTATCTCATAAATGGCCGTTTCTTCGAATAATAAAAGCCTTGGATAAATTTTTTTGCTTTATTCACCAAGTAGGGTGATAAATTTTCCCCCTAGGTTTAACCCTGAAAGAATTATGTTGTGTTATGCACAATTCGTAGTCACCTTCCAATTCGAGATTATCGGGAGTCTCACACCACTACCCTAGCATCAGACGCACAGCCAAACCAATAATATATATTATATCTCACGTGACCTTCTAGGCTCCTGATTGGAGGAATGCTGCACCCCTTTTTCGTGTAGTTTGCATCCACAGAACTGACTAGGCACTACACCCAGGCACTACACGTTTTCTATTTTTAGCACACGACTATACCAGTTTTCTTTTCATACTGGGCGAATAAAACTTATCAGGCTAAATTTAAATATCGATTCACAGAGGCACAGCATCCACAAAACGACCCGGAAAGAAATCATTGTGGAAAAATGTATCGCTTTTCCATTGTTGAAGTCACATTTTTCGAGGCGTTCATTTTATTCCTTGAGAAGATGATCCATATTTCGTTTCGAAGAGAATGATCCATACCTGGGTCCAACTTTCATGAGAACGCGTCCGGATATGAAAAATCGTTTGTTTCGCTGCTCATATTATTTCGCTATTTAATTGTATGTTTTGGGCAGTAAACGAATAAATAATGGAATTCAGTTGAATCGTCGGAGTTTGTATCCAGTGCTGACCCATTCGGTAATGTATATGTGTGACAAATGTGTGGAAATTATCAAACTGCGTTGTCCAATTTCGAAAATTTTAGTTTTCATTCGCGAGGTGCTCGATTCTAAAATTCACAGTTCCGTTTGAGAGAAATGTTTTGTTTACCCTTGCCGACCGATTCAAAATCTGCCTTCTGCTCATATCAATAATCCAAGTTAGCCGTGTTTTGGAAGAAGAAAATGTTTTTTAAAAACTACATGGTATTTGTTCTATATAACGCTGGTTGGTAGGGCTGCTACCTTGGTAACAGATTAACAAATCGGACAGATGTTTTTCGTGATGGGTGTTCGATATAATATAAGGATTAGTGCATGTCTTGTCGTTGACTACGCCCATATAGTGCCCAGTGAGGTGGTGTAGTTCCCTCCGCTTCGCGGCGGGAACTACACCACCTCACTGGGCACTATATGGGCGTAGTCAACTCCAAGTCGTGCACTATTTCTTAAGTATGGCCCTCACTTTCGTCTGTCATGGCTGCATCAGCAAATTTGGTTACTCAGGTCTTAAAAGTATTCAATCCCATATAGTCCACGGGCGTCTCTGGCGCGTTGAAACTTTCATTCATTTTCTGATGACATGTGATGGTCACAGCAATAAAATACTGATCTTTGGAACTGAAAACAACCTTCGACATATATCATGTGCTGAAGGTTACGTGCCCTAATGTGTTTTACCGAATGTACACTATTCATGCGTTTTTTTTAGAATAAGATATCCCCTTTAGTGGTCGGGCTGTTGTAAATCTGGTTTGTCTCACCTATTCGGTTGGTTGTTGGTAATAAACACGAATTGAGTTAAGCTAACAAACATACTAGATACTGACTATAATTTATCTCCCTTTGATCTACTTAATTTTCACACATTTTACCGAAACAATAGCAACCGGGTAAGTGAGACGACCCCGAATTTATTCCTGTAGTAGAGACGGACCTCTGACCTTTACCACAGTCGTGTTGTCGTGACCTATTTTACGCTTGTGGGAGACATTATGAACCAACGTTTATCGAAAGCTGACCGTCGCTTAAATGTTTTGTTTTAGAATGTATGACACATTTCAACTCTGTCTAACAATAAAATGAACAACAATTAACAATGAAAACACAAAGCAAATAATCAATCGAAACCAAGCGTTAAAAAGCATACATGTTCGATTGTGAAAGGGGAGGGGGGGGGGGAGGGTGATGATTGATGTCCAAATTAGGAAAGTGTAAATAAACAAATGCACGTGTTGTCTGCTTCGATTATAAAACTCAAGCTGAATCGACGACGAAAAACTAAACAATAAACAACGGACATAAGAAAGAAACATTGTCATTTAATAAAGCATTTTTGAAAGTTTAACTCAAGTTTGTAGGGGAAATATTTTTAAACAGAAATGTGTCAAGGCGCCTTGTTTATTTTGGGCAGTTTTGCTTGTTGATTGAATTGGACCAATGTGCATCTCACTTCTCGAAGTGTTTTTAGCGAGTAACAGCACGATTTCACCGCGACTGCCCTGTAAATAATTTATGAGATAAACCAAATAAACGTATAGTATTTCAAGTAAAAAATTATTCTACTCGGAGGATTAAGAATGAAAAGCAGAAGACATTGGCAAAAAAAAAAATTCTTGAATAACTAATTTTTTTCATTTTTTTTATCTCAAAAACATAGGTTATAACCTCTCATTGGAACGAGCTCATCGAGCTCGTTCCAAAGAGGGGGTCATAGCCTATGTTTTTGAGACAAAAAAAAAATGAAAAAATAAAGAAAATTAATAGGCGATTTTTGTTTTAGACGGTACGTTGGCCAAGGGTTAATCCAACTCGAAGAATATTTTTTTACTTGAAAACACAGTACGTTTATTCAATATATTCCGCTGGCCGATATTCCTTCTAAGGCTAGTAAATCTCATTCCATTAGAATAAGTACAAGTTATGCACTTCATCTAAAACTTTTCGCTGTAAAATGAATCAACTTTTTGACCAGTGACTTTCTCTCAAGGTCCAAGGCCACCAGTCTAACTATGTTCGACATTTGACACTGTTATGGGCTGTTTGTTTACCCAGTTTTTGTTAAGTTTGCACGCAGACAATCGTTGATGTATAATGTAATAATTATACTTTCACTTACAAAGAAGTACAGGTATTCTTTCTTGCCCCAGTTTTAGACATTCCAATCAATAAGTATTTTATTTCTCTTATAAACAGTAAGACATTAATTAACATAATTTGTGGAACTACACGACGTTATCATAAAACTACGACTCTGGTGAGTCTTCTGATTATAAAGTTATCAGAATTTTGATAAAATAAAGTGTCGATTGTACCACATTTCTGGCTTTCAATCATAGAAAACGAATCTTTCTGATTTTTTTCAGATTCAATTGTCTGGAATATATCAGATTCCAGACGAATGAAACTAAACACAGGCGAGGACCTATTGGCAGGCTAGGCTGGTTCCAGGCTATAACAGCGTCGCTGTTTTAAATTGAATTAGAGTGGTGGCTGGAGTGCAATTGCTCTCATATTTTAGATCCTAAATTTCATATAATATTTTCCCAGATACTTCCACAGAGCTCCATTTAATACACACTTTACAAAATTGTATCCGTTGTGGCCAACCATGATTTTCTGGCAAAGCTGTTGATCGTCACTCGACACTTAGAGTACCTTCCAAACAAAATTCCTGGTTTCGCGCTTGGACGAATAATCGAAAAACATAACACTTTACCCCTACCGGTGACCAAGCCTCAATATAAGCATCCTGTCATCTGCAAAATGAGGTCCCCAGAGGGTGAATTTGCTGATTCTATCCTATACAATGGGCAAATTTATCCTCTAGGTACATTTTTCTGTTTTGGCTTGAGACCTTGATTCAGACTGAGGTACACAGAGGGTAAATATTGTGAGGCTACCTTGCTGTGCTCGGTAGCACCAGCAAATTCACCCTCTGGGGACCTCATTTTGCAGACGACAGTCTGCTTATTTTCAGGCTTGCAGCTGACGACTTTTGTATAGTCTTCATGCATCTCGGTTTTATAACGTACAGTAATCTATTTAGTTATTTATTTATTGGGGTTTAACGACAATTTCGACAGCCAGGGTCACCTCGTGTCAGACAGTTTTACGGGTGGAAGAAGCCTGAGTAGCCGGAGAGAACCATCGAGCAATGGCGAGCAACTGTCAGACTCTCCAACGTACTAACTCCATTCAAGAAGAGTTAGCATTGGTTGAAGACAAGTGCCCATCGACGTGCAGTACGCCTTAGTACAAAACGTCACCGTGCCCCCACGTAGGCAATCGGAATTAAGTGCCTTGCCCAAGGACACAACTCAGTTATCCCTGGTGGGGACCGAACCGTGTGCCTTTCGGTTTGAAGTTCAATGCTCTAACCACTGCGCCACCGCGCTCCCACATACAGTAATTAAGCAATAATATTACAAGGCAATAAAATGAGAGAGGAACGTTAACTGGTAGAGTACTGGAAGCCCATATTTGGGCTTTTTGGTGATGTGCAGGTTCCACAACTTAACAGCTTGATTTGCTGTGGATGTTCTTTCATGTTATCTTTTGAAGTGAAATTATTTAGTCTGTATGGGGTTGCGTGATTACAGTTTATGGGAGAGGGCCTGTAAATGGCAACAAGGCAAAGATAGTTGAATTTCAAAGCCACTGCCTGTGGCATTAGACCAATATAGAACCACTCTATAACAACAGAGCTCTGTATTCCCCTGTTTGATAAATCCTCAAGGGCTGAAACCTGGTGACACATAGCATAATGTTTCCGGGAAAACACAAAAGGGTTCTGCTCGAAACTTTATCACTTCAAGTGGTCTTACATACATGTACACCTCAGCTCCACCATGTTGCACCCTCGACTCCCATTACAGCCCCCCTCACTCATGTTTCGGGAATCGGATGCACATTACAAATACCACATTTAATAATAGGACAATTTACAAAATGTCGGCCCCGTAGACCTGTTAAAAAAGCTTCCAATCAGATCTACGCCGCGCTACGATCAGCATCTTGAAATTCAAAAATGACATTTCCACTTACGTTGGTACCAGGGGTGTTTTCAGTTGGGAGTGGTTGTCAGCGATGGTTACAACACCCTGTCGGAGTCGTGCAGCACCCTTGTAGCGTAAACCGCCCCTTCAGTGTGCCATTGTCGGAGAATAGCCCCCACCCCCCACCCCCACCCCATTTGGTAGCACAAGCCAGATTGTTAGGAAAATTCTAGCGCCGCTCCTGATCGATACACTAGCGCCTAACACTGTTTCTAGAAATTCAACACATCGACACAACTTAAAAGCTGACAAACAACTCAGCAATATAAACAGACGAGACCAACCCGTCTTCTTGGTGGTCATCAGAATTGCCATAATGTGGTTCTCCGCTACACCGATCTCACCTAATACAAACTGACCAACAATAAACACTACCAAAAGATTTTGTCTGCCCCTATACACGTCCCAAAGTTGTCCCAACCACAATGACCACCTTTCCTAACACACCATCTGCTCCTAGGAGGTAGGCACAACCCACCTACTGAGTGCCCCCCCCCCCCCCTCCCTTATTAAGGGTGTACTCAACGAAACACACTCACCAGGCGATCACTTGGATACAGTCCATACAAAACATGCAGTTGTTCGGCTTCCGAGCGTTACAAAACAACGAAACTGGAGTGAAAAACATCTCCCCTCCACCCCCATTATCGTCTCAAGGCACTGGACACCCTTCACCTCCATTTCATGCTATCGCCATCTTACACACAAGTGATGTCAGCAGGACTAATAAATGGTCCACTGTGCACAACGTAGACAGGGATACTACTGCGCAGACAGCTAGGAAGCTAAACCCTTTACCCAACGTAACGGCCAAAACCCACCAGTGCAATTCTCAAAAATCGGCGATTAATTTTCATTATTTTTTTCATTTTTTGTCTCAAAAACATAGGTTATGACCCCTCATTGGAACGAGCTCGACGAGCTCGTTCCAACGAGGGGTCATAACCTATGCTTTTGAGATAAAAAATATGAAAAAATGAGTTATTCAAGAATTTTTTTGCAAGTGTCTTCTGCTTTTGATGTTAGGTAAAGGATTAATGGAACGACCAACAGCTACCACAGCTTCGTCTACCTCTACTTTTTCTACCCTTGGCACATATACGCCACCAATCACTGCTCCGGTGGAACCCTGATTCCAAGCATACGGATTTGTATGACGAAACCATTGATGCCACATACGGTATACACATTTATACCAAGTCAGTGCCGAACACGCCACCCGAATCAACATCTATACCCATTGGGTCGAACGACAGCCCACTTCCCGACGGAGAGCGTTCGAACCACTCATGCCCCTTCCCGGTTATGTCATTTCATGTAACCAGGAAGTGTCTTTTCGTCCCTACTCCGGCTTACTGTCGCCGGCATCTACTCCCGCAGCCACCGTTAAAGCAAAGATTAAACATTTTTATTTTCCATTTAACAGTGCAAATCGAGATTGGGTGTCATGTGCTAACTTACCACTTAGAAGACCCACGCTCACGTACATTGATTAACAGTGAACAGTTGTCAATATGACAGAATGAATAACATCAGTTATACATCAGTAATACAATTTAACCAATTTAAATATAATCAGAATATGGAATAAAATAATGAGAACTGAACAGAAAGTTATAAAATACAATTGTAGAGCCAATGATGTTGACGAAAACCACCGTATTCCAAAACTTTCTTAGCCCTAAGGTTAACGGAAATGATAATAGTTAACTCTTTACCCAACGCAGACGATATCAAAATTTATTGTATTAATTATTGTTCTTTTAGATTGTTCAAGATATTTCAACAAAACCATATGATGATCATGTGACCGCCTCATTGGAACGATCTCAAAGAGCGCGTTCGAATGCTGGGTCACATGATATGGTTTTGTTTGAATTTCTGGAAAATATATTTTTTTTTAATCCGGTTGATTCGTTAGGTAAATGGTTAATATCTAATGGATGCCCACAAACGTCCAAAATCCCAGTTCCCGAAAAGTCGCAACAGTCAGTCGTGGAGGTTAGTAGGCATTTTGCCGACATTTCATCGAAAAGCATTCAGTTACCCTATGTTCTCCCATGTCAGCGATCAGGAGACTTCGTCCTCTTAATCCGGGCCAAACACACATGGCACTAACCACATGCTAGCCGGGGTCTGCGTGAGTGATACATAATCTTGCAGTCTTCCAATCATTCAACCATTGCCACCGTAAAATCAATCGCCCTGTATTTAAGCACACCGAACGAATCCAAAAGCAACAGGCACGGCGACAAATGGAATGACAAACCCACCTCACATCTACATGTAACTCGATATTTACACGCTAAAAACTAAAGTGTTAAAAACTACACTTGAAGTACTGTATTTAACACTTACTAAGTGCTGAACTAGCACTTTGTTCAAGTGTAGATATCCCAGAAATTGACAGGTGTTACAATAATACCACTTGACAAGTGTAATGTCGCGACACTTAAAAGGAAACAACGCAGATGACGCGGATCAGGCTCGAACTCTCGAGCCTGATCCGCGTCATCTGCGTTGTGTCCTTTTAATTATGTATCCACCAAGCGCAAATCAAATTATGGACGATTCTGGAAGAACCACCAATGCTAGACACATGGGAAGTGCCATCCATTCAAGTTTCAGATGTCTGACGATTGTAATGTCTAAGTGCTTAAAGCATTGCATTTTGAGTGTTAAAATCAAACCCTAAGAGTTAGAATGAGTTTAACACCTTGAAAGTGTCAGATTTAACACTTTAGTTTTTAGTGTGTGCAAAAAAATCTATACTAGGCAAGGTTTAAAGTTCACACCAACATCTCCCAAACGAACAAGGTCATCTTTTAATGAAGATCACACATAGTACTAACCTCATGCTCGCCGGGTTCTGCGTGAATGATACTGAATCTCGCAGTCTTCCAATCATTCAACCATTGTCACCGTAAAACCAAACGCCCTGTATTTAAGCACACCGAACGAATCCAAAAGCGACACACACGGCGACAAATGGAATGACAAACCCACCTCACATCTACCTGTAACTCGATATTTACAAAAAAAATGTATACTAGGCAAGGATTAAAATTCACACCAACATCTCCCAAACGAACAAGGTCCTCTTTTATTGAAGATATCCAGTTACCTCAGCACAGGATTCTGCTAACACATCCCACAGAAGGTATCTCGATTGAGTCTGATCCTTAGACCTACCCCACCCCCGTTTCGTGGGTGAATACCGACCATATAATGTCACCCTTGATTGAAAACACCCACCTTTATTCAACTTCCCATGCGTACATAGCCCACGGGCTATCACGCCCACAGTTTCTTTGTCACCATTGACTTTCACCATGTTCTGTCATTACAATTTGAAAAGCTAGCGATAGCTGAAGATCGTCCTCTGAGTTCCAATGTTTTCTTTATGCCAGTAGGCACACAGAACACATTGGAACTCAGGGGACGAAATAGTAACACGGATTCTCCTCGCAAATTTAGTTGGTGATAAAATGTGTTCTATTTGTTGATAGTTGTCAAATGAATTGCTGAATGTCCTTCTATTAATTACTTTATAGACGTGAAGGTGTGTAATGAACACATAATGACACACGTGTGTGAATGGGTTAATCGATATGTCACTTTGCCTCTCCTTTTATCCTTCGGCGCTGGGACTCGTGCCATATCGATTATCCCATTCACACACGTGTGACGTTCTGTGTGTGACTCCCACCTTTATTTGATTTATTGATTATTTATACAGTGACGCAGTGGTTACACGAGAGGTTTGTCGTCACTTGTCGTTAAAAGTTGCTTTGTTCATTTCACGATGTGGATTTTGGGCTTTCGGAGGGGTCTTATTGGAACATATACATTATTGTGATGAACTGACGGTAACATGGTCTGAAGTTTTGCGAAGCTTATGTTCAACCGAGATACGGTGCTCCGAGCCGCAAACCTCGGACCATGTGACTGTCAATTCATCACAATAACTGATAATGTCGTGACCTGACTGAACATAATATTTGCAAACATCTACGTGACCGAAAAGGTAAGGTTGTTTGGATACGGTTTAGAACAAGTGCTTTTTTAGTTTGAAATACTCATCCAATGCTCTAAATACAGGACATAAAGGCCTGCAATATATATAAAGAGCAGAATTGCGTTATTAATATTGAATAACAGCGTGGAGTCGGGAAATAAAACGCGATTTTAGGGGTTAAAAGATAGCGTAAATAAGCGCCTGGCACTACAGTTGTATTCAGCGCATACAAAATTATATAGAAGCAATCCTTTTTTAACTTTTCCAGGACAATATGTCTGGAAGTGAGTTGGACTTCGTGGTTAAAAAGTAGCTCAATGTCTGTTTCCAACTCGAACCCATCGGGATGACGCAAAATGTTGTGAAAATTTTTTTTAGAAAGTTATCCAAATCATGTTTCCCGATCAGAACAAGATACTATTACAAAAGGACCAAAAAACTATTCCAAGAGTGGGGACCTCTTACAAAAGGGTTAAAAACCTATTATAAAAGGTGGACGTTTCACATAGACGAAAAATCGAGAAAACCCACGACTTACGTTTTAATTCCCAATGGGGTACGTGAATTGGGTCAAACGCAAGCCATTGGCACAGAAAACCAGACATCGAAATTGGCAAGTTCAGTTTTCCGTTCGAAATTCTCTACAGTTAAAACTAGAAGTCCTGTCAGGAACGCGCACAAATAGCACGTCGATCTGCGCGTTAATCTACGCGTTATGACCATAGTAAGGCTATCAAAGTTTGTACATATGGCCTGTGCACAAGCAATGTTTCAGCCAATGGACCTCCGGGTTACCCGGAGGTCCACTGGCAGAAACATTGCATTTGTTTGATATGAGTAACCAGGAGAACCTACCATGCTTTGGATGCCATTCGATCTGGCAATAATTGCGCGCAATTCCTACGTGCAATTAAGCGTAGATAAGCGCACAGTTCGTGACAGGACTTCTAGTTTTAACTGTATGTCCAACGTGAACCCATCGAACAGGGGCCAAATGTTATGAAGAAAAGCTTCGAAAGTAATTCAAATCATGTTTCCCGGTCAGAAGAAGAAACTATTACAAAAGGACCAAAAATCCATTTCAAAAGTTGGACCACTTACAAAAGGGCCAAAAACTATTAGAAAGGTGAGGCATATTACAAAGTGAGCATCACACCCATCTTGTTTAGATCGAGTTCCGGTACGATCGGATCTCGAAGAGAAGAGTTTGAATTAATTATAGCGGAATGGTAAGTTTTATCGATTATTTAATCTTACTATTAGTTCCGTTTATAATCTAGCTTTACGCCCACATAACAATTTCTGTTTAAATGTGCGTGTTCTGTTGATTTTCTTTTCTTTGTGGTGCCGTATGGATTTGTGTGTATTTCCCATCGGAAACTTTGAAACACATCCGACATAAATTTATCACGTTGACTTTGCGGATTTTGCTGACAAGTCAAAATGAAATACTGATGTCGCTGTCCAAAGCAGGATTTGATTGGTTCATTGGCGTATTGTGCGATTCCAGAACGAACAAAAGTAACGTAGAGTTATACGCTAAAAACTAAAGTGTTAAAACTGACACTTTCGAGGTGTTAAACCCATTCTAACTCATAGGGTTTGATTTTCGCACTCAAAGTGCAATGCTTTAAGCACTTAGACATTACAATCGTCAGACATCTGAAACTTGAATGGATGGCACTTCCCATGTGTCTAGCATTGGTGGTTCTTCCAGAATCGTCCATAATTTGATTTGCGCTTGGTGGATACATAATTAAAAGGACACAACGCAGATGACGCGGATCAGGCTCGAGAGTTCGAGCCTGATCCGCATCATCTGCGTTGTTTCCTTTTAAGTGTCGCGACATTACACTTGTCAAGTGGTATTATTGTAACACCTGTCAAGTTCTGGGATATCTACACTTGAACAAAGTGCTAGTTCAGCACTTAGTAAGTGTTAAATACAGCACTTCAAGTGTAGTTTTTAACACTTTAGTTTTTAGCGTGTACTCCGTTTCGCTTTTGATTTTGGTTTCCCAATCAGGTTCTTCCCTATTCCATCTCCTCGCGATTCGTGAAAGCAGTTTACACTATTTTCGATCCATCAGATGATAATTAAGCAATGCTTTGATTGTGTGATATCATTTCTATGCATAGTGGATACCTTGGACGTCCAAAACATCACGTCAGTAAAATGTTTAAAACCAATTGAGCTCTCCATGCGTCCCTAATTCGGATGTTGCAGCCGTACACAGCGACGTGTATAGGTATTTGTTTAACGGGTGTATTAAATTTACTGTCGATAAGGAATGCTGTCGTTGACATATACTACTCCTTGTTATTTGTAGAGTTGAAACGGTTAACTGATTAATCGATTAACCAATGATCAATGTGTTGATCGAAAAATGTTATTGATCGATTAATCGTTAGTTTTGAACTACTGTATTTCCAGGGTTAACAAAGGAACAAACCTGCTCCAAAACAGGCAAACATTGTCACACTGACTCACATCAATTACATGAGACAGAGTAAAGCATACAAGTCACGTGATGACATACTTATTCACTTTCGTAATCATTATACTGTATCAGTAGCTGGAAATGGTCATTCTTAACCCTTTACCCACTGCCATAAAGGCAGAAACAGGAATAATTTTTGGAGTTCATAACACAATATTCTTCATATTGTCCGAAAATTGTTAACACTATGGCGTTTATACTCACTGAGGTGAGGAACGCCAGAATTAAATTTCACTTCACCGACTTCAGCTGGTTGAGGGCTAGATTATTTTTGCTGGTCTGAATTTGTTCATCAATTTTTGTTTTATTACAAATTATTTGAGACTGCCCATAGCACTCTCCAATAATCTGTAATAAACAAATTTATATAAACATAATACCCTTCTAGCACTCAACCAGTTAAGGTCATTTTAATATCCCGGCTCCCAATTTATTATGAAAAAAATGAAACTCAGTCGTCAGTTACCGGAGATATGACATAAATAACGTGGCTTTACCCTCACACCGCCGGTGACACCTCTAGGGCTGCACGATATTCAAAACTGAATACCGGTATCGGTATTCAAAAAAATACCGCGGTATACCGGTATATCGAAAATTGTTCAGATATATGAACACAAGTACCACAATCGACGCTAGAACAGTCGGAACGAATTAGCATGCCTTGATGATGCGGTTCGAAAATCCTTTACCCAACGCAGACGATACCAGAATTTATTATTTTCAAAATTAGTTTATCAGATTTTCCCCGAAGATTTCAACAAAACTATATCATGTGACCCCTCATTGGAACGAGCTCAACGAGCTCGTTCCAATGAGGGGTCACATGATATAGTTTTGTTGAAATTTTTGAAAATTATTTTTTCAACCGCTGAATTTGTATATTACGATGGCATAAGCAGACGATTCCTTGGATAAAGGGATAATATTATTCATTCGGGGCTACAGTTAAAAAGATCAGGACATCTTGAAAATTAAATTGTGGGTAAATAAATAATGACGATAAACCGATATTTTTGTAATTACACCGGAATTCAATCGATATTGGTTTGAATACCGGTATATATCGGTTTATCCTATCCTGTCTATCCTATACCCTAGACACCTCTGCCCCGCAAACTTCCAAACTTATCCCTCAACTTAAATCACATGCGGCAAAAGGAATAATTTTTGGAGTGCATTGCCAAATATTTTTCACATTGTCCCAAAATTATCAACGATGTGACGTTAAAGATCAAGTCGGAGAACGTCCAAATTTAACTTCACTGAGTAAAGTTGAAATCAAGGGAACTTTTAGTATTCATGGTTCTAATTTACACACTGATAAAACGCTTTAAAATCCGACGTCAAATACCAGACGTATGACGTCAATACGGACAGGCATTACCCACCTCCCCTCTGGTGACAGACCTATCCCCAGCGCTACATATGTGTACCATACCAGTATATTAATATATCAGACGTGAAGAGGAATAGATTAGTTCAAACAATATACAGCTTCGTCCAAATTGTCGGAAAATTGTTAATGCTGTGACGCTGTAGGCGATCGAAGGTCGGAAAACGTCTGCATCAAATTCTACTACAAACAGTTGAACTTAAGAGACATTGTAGTACTCAAGATACAGACACCCTAAGCTCTGTAAGGAGCCGCTCGCCGCATGGGCCTACTCGATGATGGACGTGTTTCGTTGCATGACTTCTAGAAATTAGCTTGTGATTTCAAAATATTTAGTTTATAAGTTAGTGTTCTTTCTTGTACGTTGTATGATAAAGCCTGCATTAACCCCTTACCTTAGAGGAAAAGCAGACGACACTTGCAAAAAATATTATTGAATAATTAATATTTTACATTTTTTTGTCTCAAAAACATAGGTTTTGACCCGAAACTTTAGGGGGGAGACTTGACACAGGAGTCCAGGATTCCTGGGAGAGGCCTTCGCGCCGAATGTTCTGACTCTTGTACCAAGCCTGGGTCTCCGAGCCTCGAACAAGAACCAGCAAGATAAGTTGCCTGTTGTATTGACATACTAGATGCCACTCACGTAAAGAAGGAATGGGAGTGCCCTGTGGAAATGATCAATCTGTTGCATGATTTTTGAAGTGACAACTTAAAGATATTAAATCAAGTAGACGTAATGAAATTGTCATTTCAAGACATGTGCAGGCAAACGCTATAACACTAGGTCATTGGATACTCACCAGGGTTTGCAAAGTACCGTCGGTTCCACTGTTGTCGGGGTCGGTACCATACTGGGGCTCAGAACCGAGAACCGGGTCGGTACCGGTACTGAGAACAGCATATCTAATATTAAATGCAAGTGAAAAGTCGATCCGAGTCAATTCGTCTAAACTCTAATCGGTAAAAAGAGTGAACAATGATTTGGGGTGGGGGGGGGGGGGGTGGGGTCAAATTCAAACAATAAACACGTGTTATTTAGGCTGAAAAACTGAAAATCTATTTTTCAGTTTGTTGTTTGCAGCAATTGCCTACAATGTCTGCAACCCTGCGCGTTCGAACTTGGAATCAATGTGCACACTAATAGTAAGACACAGTAATAATTTGAAGTAGACCATATAGACTTACCTATCCGGCATCCTACACTGCAAAAAATATAGGTTCTCTTTAGAACCAAAACTGGCTCTAATCTTGTCCCTGAGATGGAACCAGTTCTGTTTGAACAGTATTTATTTCAAATCAAATAAATTTATAAAGATTAACATTAAATATTAACAGAATTAAACAAAAATTGAGGGGGTTTCAGCCGTAAGTTTAGAGCTTATACGGGGTTGTCACAAATCATATTGAAGCAAAGGAGATATGAACAGTTGGCATATCGAACCAGTTTTGGTTCTATACAGAACCAAGACAGGTTCGATATTCCAAATGTTCATATCTCCTTTGTTTCAAAATGTTTGGCGGCTGCGTTGAATAAGCTCCAAGTTTACTGCTGAATCTACTTCAGTCCATGTAATATTGTTAAAATTGAATGCTAATCTTGGTAAATTTATTTGATTTGAAATAAATACTGTTTAAACAGAACTGGTTCCATCTCAGGGACAAGATTAGAACCCGTTTCGGTTCTAAAGAGAACCTATATTTTTTGCAGTGTATAGTCCGTTTCAAACTGGTCGTCCCCTGAGTTTCAATGTGTTCTATGTGCCAGTAGGCACATAGAACACATTGGAACTCGGGGAACGGGGTAGCGAGACTCTAGTCTTTGAAGTTCCAACGTTATGGAAATATTCAATTAACACTTTACTGCCCAAATAGATTTCGCCGTGTTACTCGTGCATCACATTCACATATAATAACTACGTGTACCGGAACCGTCGGTTCTGAAAGATGGGAACCTGTACCGATTAGAAGGCCGAGTACCGCCGGTATCGGTCCCAGTACCGATTGCAAAGCCTGATACTCACTGGTGAACGTGCAGTTTTGAAACATGCCGCTAAAAATGTCATTTTGACGGCCAGAAATAACGTGATTTTTCATCCCCAAAGCTGCCAGAACTCCCCATTTCAGAACCGATTTCAAAATTTTCTTGGAGGGAGAAGAAGACACACTATCAAATGCTGTTTTCTTCGATGGGTTTTACCGAACAACAACTCAGCGATCAAACATTTATGTTTCCAACTTTAACTCTTTTGGCGTGGAACAATCCGAGAAACAGAATTCTTAGCGCCTAATATTCATCAGGAATTTTACAGAAAGTACAGGTTGTTAGACAAAAGCGTTATTATTTTAAAAGATGTTCTAATGATCTCATTGACAGTTTTTCAAATGATTTTCTGTATATATTTAAATGGCACCTTTATACTTTCAAGGGACGGTATCGTTGTTCATGGATAGGACATAAATGGTGCATGAAACATAGGAATACGTATGTTTGTTCAACTCTTTACCCAACGAATCGGCCGCATCCCCTCCGCGTAATATGCAACTTAGTAGTTGAAAAAATATTTTTTTAAAAATTTCAACAAAACCATATCATGTGACCCCTCGTTGGAACGAGCTCGTCGAGGTCGTTCCAACGAGGGGTCACATGATATGGTTTTGTTGAAATTTTTTGAAAAATTTGAAAAAAATGGTATTTAAAATAATAAATTTTGATATCGTCTGCTTTGGGTAAAGGGTTAAAAGCACTTGGAAATGGACACACACAGTTGGCTAAAATGACTATTGCAGTACCTTTCCGCGGTCTGTCGTCTGTCGACTTTAGTCGCCTGTCGCGCCAAAAGAGTTAATGCACTCCAAACTGATAAAATTGATTTAATTTGTTTCTTTACATTAAAACGAGGATTTACTGTAAAGTGGGTTTTAAATCTGATAATACATACACGGGCTTCGCCATCGACCATTGTCAGGCCTAATACTCAGCACCAATTGTATTACACTTTAATCCACAGTAACGGAGAAAGTATAGCTTAAGCCTTTACAGTATGCATACGGTATCAAAATGTATTACTATACATGTACGTATTATTTGCCATTTCAAATAATCAAAAAAGTTTCAACAAAACCAAATCATATCACCCCTCATTGGAACGAACTCGTCGAGTTCGTTCCAGTCAGGGTTCACATGAAATGGTTTTGCTGAAATTTTTTATAAATAAATAATGTTTTCAACTTCTGAATTTGCTTATTACGCGGGCGGATGCGGTCGACAGGGTTAACTGAACACAATTTTACACCATGTCCCCCGTCTCCAATTTCAGCATAGCAATTTACTTCGATGATAAGCCTTGCTGTCTCAGTTAGCATTTCCACATAATGTCGAAATTGCAAAGTGAGTTGAAAAAACGTAAATTGTATCCCAATCGCAAATATTTTCCTAATCAGGTATTTGCCGATTTCTCTTTTGTGGACGATAATAACAAAACTGCTAAAAAAAATAAACTATCGAATTTCTTTTGCATTCGCATATTTGCTGCCATACGACAATAGTAAATGGTGCGGCACCTCTTTCTAAAGTATTATGTCTTTATCGGTGCATCGCCCACTCCCACTCCAACCCTGACACACACACTTTTAGCACCTTTCATGATATTCATCAAGATCTAAGAATCAAAGAAATGCACTTTCTTCGGGGTAATTCATCAAAGTTTCTCCCACAGGGCCGAGCAAAAGTAGGACCGAGGTGTGATGGACATTTGTACCACCACCCTCCCACTTTTACTGAGCTTCTGCCGTCGATGTTTCATCGTTCTCTTCTAACAGTACGTGACGTTGAAATTTGATTTCTGACCAGGCCTGAACATAAGCAGTCTGACATTTGCAGAATGAGGTCCCCAGAGGGTGAATTTGATGATGCTATCCCAAACAGTGGGCCAATTTATACTCTGGGTACCTCTTTCTGTTTAGTTTTGAGACCCTGATTCAGATTGAGGTTCACAAAGGGTGAATTTAGTGATGCTACCCTGCGGAGCAGGGTAGCATCACTAAATTCACCCACTGGGGACCTCATTTTGCAGATGACAGTTTCTGGCTTGTTTCTAACTGTTGGGGCTAGGGAAACATCATATGTTGCATCATCGAGGTTTTAGCAATTTTTATGTTAGTATATGACCTTGTAAGATGTTTTCTGGATATTGGTGCGTTGGCGAGAGGCAGATTTACGGACAGTGTTGATTCACGTCCTAATACTTGATTCAACCTGTTCAGCTTCGAAAAATATGACGATTCGCCCAACATCGAAAGCACCATCAATTGATGGGAGTATTCTCAGCTTTAGGATTCCAGAACTCGTTTCGGCGTTTAGGAAGATTAAATATCCTCCTACCTTCTCTGACAGCAACAACAACACTCTCGCCATACACTTTGTAATCCTAAAAGCGCTGTTTTCAAGACGGAAGCAGTTGAATAAATATGGAACCTCCCCCGTGATTGGAAAATAAACTGATAAACAGGATGTTGTCTCTAACTCTAGAACAAGAGTAACTGTGAGTTATTTTGCATAAAACACGGCGACTTTTGCGTACGACAACGTCGCCTTGGGCATGAGGGAAAGTTGTTTATCTGAACTTCTATTTACAGCAATGTAGAATTCATGGTTTACCGGAGAACGAACGCGAGTAGAAAATGCTGAATTAATTATTGAGGAATTATTGATGCATCTGGTTTGTCGGAACAAGATAAATTACACACGCACTGAAAATAACTGAGTGTTGACGAAGTTTAATTTTGACCCCTTTTACAACCTAACGGACTTATACGACCAAGGCTATTTTCAAAAATCGCCTCTGAAAAATATTTCATTTTCAATATTTGCCTTCTATTTATTTATTTATTTATTTATTGGTGTTTAAGGTCACATACTTATGCACAATGGCTAATCGCGACCGTGACAGTTTTACGGGTGGTGGAAGCCGGAGTACTCGGACAGAACCACCGAGCATCGACGAGCAACTGTCAGCTCTTCAACGTTCTAACTCTGTTGGAGCTCCACCCAAGTAGGGTTACAGCGGTTGAAGACATGTGCATCATCGACGTGCAGTACGCCTTAGTACACGGCGTCATCGTGCCCCCGTGTAGACAACCGGGATAAAGTAGTGCCTTGCCCAAGGACACAACGTGGGTCGTCCATGACGGGGAGTCCACCAGTCTACCACTGAGCCACTGCGCTCCCCAATATTTGCCTTCGTAACATAGCTTATGACCCAACACTGGAGCTCATTCCAATGAGGGGTCATAAACTATGAAGGCAAGACAACTAAACATTTTTAGCTAGTCGAAACCCTTTTTGGCAAGTGTCGATTAACATGTTTATTTATTTATTGGTCTTTAACGACACTTTCGACAGCCAGGGTCACCTCGTGTCGGACAGTTTTACCGGTGGAGGAAGCCGGAGTACCCGGAGAGACCCACCGAGCAACTGCGAGCAACTGCCGGACTCCCCAATGTACTAACTCCACACAAGCAGGGTTAGCATTGGTTGAAGACAGGCGCACCATCGACGTGCATTACGCCTTGGTACACATCGCCACCGTGCCCCCACGTGGGTAATCGGGATTAAGTGCCTTGCCCAGGGACACAACACAATTACCCCTGAGGGAGATCGAACCGTGGACTTCTCGGTTTGAAATTCAATGCTGTAATCACTTTGTCATCAGTATTTATTAATTAGTTTATCTATGATCATTGTTCATGTCGTCCTATTTTATACGGAATGTTTATATAAATCGCATCCACTAAATTTGATTTGAGTTTTGTCTTCTTCATTCCGGCAGGGCTTGGCGAACAGGATCTCCAACGAATCCCCAGTTTAGAGTGGCGTTTACGAAATTCGTCCAATAAATTAGGTCTGGCCCTCGCCAAAGGCTCAGTCCAGACCTACTTTACTGGACGAATTCGAAAATTTTACTGCAAAAGTAGGGACGAGTTGAAGCCTTTATTGATCATTTAATCCAAAATCCAATGAGGAATTCCAACTTGGATCAAGAAAAACAGCTTTTACTATAACGCCATAAGGTACATTGTTAAAAAGATGAATTGTTTGGCTGAGCTCCAAAATATTACCCAATGACGTAAATGCTTTAAGCGTCCAGTAATAGAATATTATTACTTTCCAAAGTGTGATTTACAGGGTTTTCCGAGTTTGATATATCACAAGTGAATTATGCAATCAACAATTGGGTGATGTATCCGTGGGTCCAAACGAAGACGCTTTGCCGTGGGTGTAATGGGGACTTCATTTTTTGTTTTTGTTTTTTTAACCCTTTACCTAACATGAAAAGCAGACGACACTTGCAAAACAATTCTCGAATAACTTTTATTTTCATTTTTTGTCTCAAAAACACAGGTTGTGACCCCTCATTGGAACGAGCTCGTTCCAATGAGGGGTCATAACCTATGTTTTAAACAAAAAATGAAAAAAATAATGAAACTTAATTGGCGATTTTTGAGAATAGCGCTGGCCGATCTCGGCCGTTACGTTGAGTAAAGGTTTAAATAATATAATTATCATTAATAATGAAAAGTAATAAACAGAGTAATCGTTTGACTGGACAGGTTACGTGGAATAATTCATTCGAGGCGGGGGACTATATTGTAAAACACTCGTGCGCATTCGCGCACTCGTGTTTGTACAACGTCCCTCACCTCAAATGAATTATTTCACGTTACCAGTCCAGTCAAGCGATTACTCTCTATTTATTGAAACAACAATTCACAAATCATTAAATGAGGTCATCTGAAATATTTGTATTTAAATCCCCACCTCCCGTCACAAATTATCGTTTCGTACAACAATAAACGACCGTGTACATCGGTCTACTTCCCGAATGTTATTCAATGACCATGAATTATAGTATGAGTCCAAAGGCGGAACAGCGAGTCAGATCGTGCGATAATTTATCTTAACGCCTCTCCTTTCGCCCTTGGAGCGGATTTCATAAGATGACCTGTGCAGTGGCAACCTCGTGATCTCGCCCTTCTCGACTAGCACATGGAGGGAGATCTTCGACAACAAGGAGCATATATTTTTCCATACTTGAGAATTTATTCACACGATAGCAATGTACGCTGTTACCATATCCATCCCACAGTTGATGCTACCGGCGTGCATTTATAACCACAAAATATCATGTTTTACTCTTGGGGTGGAGTCAAGGTGATAAAATGTTTGTAAAACAATGTTGTCCTACACTCCCATATGCCAAGCGATCCATCATTTCCTACCATCATATTTAATTTTAGGCGCGTCATCACCCGCCATCCCATGAAAGGTATGTTGGACACAAAGAGAGACAGTAGTTACTCTATCGATGTTGTTGAGGCAGGGCAGGTGTGTATTTTGAGAATTTGTATTTTTGTATTTTGAGAAAATTGACAAACAATGTAAAACAGCGGAAAGAAAGGACTTGAAAATCCAAAAGATAGAAACCCATGGTCGAGGTCGATCTATGTTCATGGATATGCTGCTTATCCAGAGACCTGACGAAATTTTGGAAAACCGCAAGGTATGGCTTGAACAGGATATTTTTTGTAAAATCTATAAGTGTTTAAACCTTTGAATCCTGGTGGTATCTTCCATGTCAGTTCATATGCAGGAATTAGAAGAGTCCATACTCATTATTTGGGGGTAAACCAATCAATATTTTCAACGTGCAGCCTTAGGGCTGCACGTTGAAAATATTTATTGGTCTACCCCACCCTTAACTTAGCAGCATCCTACTTAATGAAAGTATGACGTACCATGTCCCTGGGCAGGTAAAGCGGCCTCTGGTGTCCAAAGGGTCAAGGTAAGTTTCAGCATCTATGTCTATAACCTTACCGCAACATGGGTATGAAGTCAATGTATGCTACGTTGGTTCTGAGTCCTAGTTTAGCAGTAAAACGAACTTGTTTACCCCAGTAAACAAGCACTGTTGCGCTTTCCTGGGCTACCACGGAGACTGAACAAGATAGTGATCAAAAAGATACGGAACGGATTGTCAGTAAATCAGCTGGAAGAGTAGATAGAATAAGGCCGCACATTATACAATAGAAAAGTTTCTAGAGCATCGTCCGATACAGAGCGATATTATGTCATTATAGTGCAATATGCTCTGCAAGAAAGGGCAGAGAAATTTGACCGGATCGCGATGTATTCTATGTTCGCTTTTTTCACCGGAATGCGGGAACATTTAATCTCAGACACTATTTTCGTTGGATTTTCTTGATTAGATCTTAATTTCACACAATTCTTTTCATGAAATCTTGAAGCAAAGTGTGTTGCAATCCAATGGAGAAAAAGATAGGTTTATTATCACTGCACACTAGTTTCACATGCGTCTGCTCATTTACTTCACGTGGTAATGCCGAGAAGGGAAGCAATGCTTGTTATATGTGTAAACAAGCTCTGTTTTAGTGGTGCAATCTGCCACAATAATCTATTTTTTATTTATTTATTTGTGTTTAGGGTCATATATTTCTGCACAATGGCTAATCATGACCGCGACAGTTTTACGGCTGGAGGAAGCCGGAGTACCCGGAGAGAACCACCGAGCAACTGTCAGCTCCCCAACATACTAACTCCACACAAGCAGGGTTAGCATTGGCTGAAGGCAAGTGCACCATCGACGTGCAGTACGCCTTAGTACACAACGCCACCGTGCCCCCACGTGGGCAATGGGGGTGAAGTGTCTTGCCCAAGGACACAACGCGGTTGCCGCAGGTGGGATTCGAACCCACGACCTCTCGGCTTGCAGCCTGTACCTCTACCTACTGAGCCAAGGCGCCCCCGCCACGGTAATCAATGAGTCCTCCAGAACAGGAAACATGGGAATAAACGATTGGCTGGACTTCCCTTTATATGCATGTTGCGAACTCGATTATCCATTGTGCAGGAATGTGTGACCTTAAACACCAATAAATACTCGTCTTACCCTATCCCTAAATAGTAATATTATTAACCCTTTGCGACTTTAATCATTCTGACGTTCAAACGTCACTGGGAATTCAGTTTCTTCAACGTTTTTTTTTCAAAATGAGACGCCAAACGTCGAAAGGTACAATTAACAAGATATTTTTCACTTTAGTGATTATCTGGTTGAGGGCGAGATTATTTTTGGCGGTCTGAATTTGTTATTCAAACTTGTTTTATTACAAATTATTGCAGAGAGCACACGGGCACTCTTCAATAATTTGTAATCAAAACAAATTTATATAAACAAAATATTATTTGTGTTTGACTAAATATGAAATATAAGTTTATTTTTTCTGGGAAGCGACTGAAAACGACCAAATATACCATGTTACCTCCTGAAGATGCTAATAACTATCTGTATCAAGTTGTATTCATAATACTTGTATATAACTGAATTCTTCGAATAAACTTCTGTTCTGTTCTGTTCTAAGCACGGAAAGTGTTGGCTTCTGTTCTGGTATCCTCATTTTTGAAAGCCCTGATAGTGGCTTCTAACACTCAACAAGTTAAGAAGTCTTGACAGCAGGATTGTATTAGTATTAATTAATTAAGGTGCGGTAACATTTGGGTCAACGGTTGTCACTGAGCACTATTCGGGAGAGAATAGGAATTGAAGTTGAAACTTTAAAAAATCGAAAAATAATAACAAAACAAATGACCACAAAGTATCAAGGCGCTGTTCGATTTCGTACGTCATGAGACGTACAAAAGTATCGAAGGGTTAGACATAACGTACCTGTGATGCATGAGCTTTATGTATTAACATTATGCAGGTCTTGCTTATAATCACATTCATCTTAATTTTGTGACGATCTTTTCTAATTTCTTCTCACCGTTGTCTTTTCAGACTGAAATTAAAAAAAAATGTGTTATAAGTAATTGTTTAGTTTTGGTCTAGTGTGAACTGGTTCTGGGTCACATCCCTGAGTTCTATCGTCATGAAAATCGACTTTTGATAAAGTTATCTCCCTTGAAATTATTTGATCGAGGAAGGTACAATTAACTGGTAGAGTGCTGGAAGCCCATATTTGGGCTTTCTTCTGAAGCGTAGGTACCTCAACTTGAAGGCTCATATTCAGTGGATATGCTTTATATTATTTTTAAAGTGATATTATTTAGTCTGTAAGGGTTTGCCTTGTTACAATTTATGGGAGAGTGCCCATAGGCACTCTCCCATAAATTGTAACAAGGCAACGACATGTGTACAAGATTTGATGGCCAAAAATAATTTAGCACTCTACCAGTTAAGAAGTAAGTAATTGTTTAGAAAACAATTTTGACATCAGTAATAAATAAAGCCAAGTTTCCTTTTGTTACTTTTATTAAACGAAAACAACAGGCAGGTCTCGGATATGTCTGTTGTTTTCGTTTATTAAAAGTTACAAAAGGAAACTTGGCGTTTTATGGCAAGTAAATTAGAAGCAACTAGTTTACATATAACCCATAATCAGGAATATCAACACTGAGTACCCACTTTGTCTCTGTTTATCAAATGTGTTTTTACAGTAACGTGAAAGTTTTTATTCTTCCAGAGAAAAATGTCAAATCTCACCTCCCGTACTACTATATTAATGAAAAGGACCGCGTCCTAGTGGTATATGTTATATGTCACGATGTGCACACTGTTAATATAATTATAGTCACAGAACACCAAAATATGGTGAAAATGCCATTTTTTTGTTTTAATCGGCTTTCAACAGAGAATAATAGTCAAACATTAAAACAGATTGGAAAAAAAAATTGCAATAAACCAGCTTCTGTATTTTTCTACACTTCAACAGGAAAATGCTTGAAGTTTGTGAAATGATGCGTCCATCAATGATATAAATTCGCAAACATTTCGAAATCTAAATTTGTATCATATCCTTAGTGATAAATTTACTGACTGCTTAACCCTTTACCCAACGCAGACGATACCAACATTTATTATTTTAAATATCATTGTTTTCAAATTTTTCAAAAAATTGCAACAAAACCATATCATGTGACCCCTCGTTGGAACGAGCTCAAGGAGCTCGTTCCAATGAGGGGTCACATGATATGGTTCTGTTGAATTTTTAAAAAAAAATATTTTTTCAACTGCTGAATTTTCATATTACGCGGGCGGATGCTGGCGATTCGTTGGGTAAACTGTTAAAGAAATTAAAGGGAACGATCTTTCCTGAAAATCTCTTCAAAGGACTAAAATTGCCCGCCATGTTAACACAAGTGTGATCACCTTACTGCGTTTGCACACTCAAAAGAAGATAAAACAAGCGACCCGAAGTGTTATCTATATGTTTAATTTATTTATTGGGCGCGTGGTGGCTCAGTTGGTAGAGGTGCAGGCTGCAACCCGATAAGTCCTCTGTTCAAATCCCACCTGGGGCTGCCGCGTTGTGTCCTTTGGCAAGACACTTTACCCCCATTGCCCACGTAGAGTCACGGTGGCTTTGAGTATTATAAGGCATACTGCACGTCGATGGTGTACTGGTCTTCAACAAATGGTAACCCAGCTTGTGTGGAGTTAGTATGTTGGGGGGCCTGACAGTTGCTCGATGTTTCTCGGTGGTTCTCTCCGGGTACTCCGGCTTTATGTTCCGAATGAAGTGTTGCTTAAATTACAATTTAGTTTACTATTTGAAGTAAGATGGAGTGAGCTCGACATTTAGTATTTATTTATTATTTGTGCAGTGACGCCGTGGAGTACAGGGAAGGTTTATTTACTAAACTTGTTATCTCGTTAAAAGTTTCCTTGTTCCTTTCACTATATGGGTTTTAGGCTATGGGTATTGTCTCATTGGAACAAATACGCTATTATGATGAATTGAAGGTACCGTGGTTTGAGGTTTGCGGCTCGGAGAGTATATTAAACTTCGACGCTTCGCGTTTTGATTGAACATAACGTCCCAATCGCAAACCTCAGACCATGTTACCAGTAATTCATCACAATAACCTGCAATGGTTTTGTATGCATTGCCTCCTAGATGTGTCAGGTAAAGTGTTAGATATTTGATTTTAGTAAACATTTGTACTTGTGTAATCTTTAACCCTTTACCCAACGCAGACGATATCAAAATTTATTATTTTAAATATAATTTTTTCAAATTTTTCAAAAAATGTCAACAAAACCATACCATGTGACCCCTCGTTGGAACGAGTTCTACGAGCTCGTTCCAACGAGGGGTCACATGATATGGTTTTGTTGAAATTTTTTGAAAAATAATCTTTTTTTCAAGTGCATAATTTGCATATTACGCGGGCGGATGCGGCCTTTTCGTTGGGTAAAGGGTTAAGCAAATTACGGGAAGCTAACTTTCCTATAAATCTCTTCTAATTGTCAGCCATGAGTGATGTCGATCTGAACATTGTGCATAATCACATCACTTCCGGGTAGATATTCTCTTATATCTGTCGTAACAATAGGTATCTACAATTATTATTTAGACATTTCCCGTTATCTTATTATGTAGCGTGTAATAGGATATATCTATTGCTATTATTTGGGATTTTGTTTAATTAAATTTCTGTTTTCCAGACATAAATTGATGTCAGTAATTGTAGAGATTCTTTGATCTCTTCATTTCACTTGTAATAAAAACACAATGTCTGGGTAAAAAGAAATCAGAAAGCGATATAAGTATATTAAAATTGTGATAGAAAAAACAGATTTCAATTTTTTATCAAATAAGTATAGAATTACACATCCCCATTTTCTGCTCATTTGTCCACCACCACATATACACAAATTCGCACACTCAGAAACCTTTTGTACATCCTATCGCGCAGACGTCAGATTACTGGTTTTATTCTTTTATCTCAACAGGCACACGTGTGTTTGGCGGCGAATGTGACAGTCCTGCAACTAGCGAAACATATTTTTGAAAGATTTAATCAATTTAAATTGCCATCGTGACCATTCCGTTGCGATGAATAATGTGAACAACTTACCCTCTAAAATCAGTTTGGTAAAAAAATCAACCGAAGTCAACTAGGTTGAGTGAATATGAAAGAACTGGGTTCATATTCACTCAACCCGGTCGATTTGGGTTAGTTTTCAACCCAAATGATTTTAGAGTGTCTACGGGGTATTAATTTTAACACCGAATTCACCAAATGGTATAATCGTCTTTGTTAAGAATTTAAGTACGTTTGTTTTTTTTAGAATTGTGTCGTCATATGAATTGATTCTTCTTATGGCGAATGATCCATATTGTCAAATGTGTAACTTTCTATTTATTTATTTATTTATTTTTTTATTTATTTATTTATTTATTTATTTGAACCGGCGTACCCGAAGAGAACCACCGAGCAACAGCGAGTAACTGTCAGACTTGCCAACGTACTAACTCCACACAGTCAGGGTTAGCATCGACGTGCTTAGTACACAGCGCCACCGTGCCTCTGACTGTGCAATCGGAATGAAATGTCTTGCCTAGGGACACAACGCAGTTACTTCTGGCAGGTATCGAACCGTGAACTTTTCAGGGCCGTACCACAGAGCCACCGCGCTCCCAATACGTGCAATAAAATTATTGCTTAAAAACAACCAAGGCCACATCGAGTCAGAATTAAATAAGATATAACGATTTGGAAGATTTGTATGTTTATTGGGATCTAACAACACTTTTAACACCCACGGCCATATCATCGGATAGTTTTACACTCAGAGGAAGCCGGAGATATCTGCAAAGTAGCGGCGTGTAACTGCCAGATTTTCAACCTTACTAACCCGGCTGCACATGTAGAGTTAGTAGCGAATGAAGGCAAGTGCACCGTGGGCGTGCTGTACATGCGCCATCCTACCCCATGTAAGCAGTCTGGATTTTTTCTTGCCCGTACAGCGCAGATGCCGTGGATCGAGGTGGAACCTTCAAAGCCTCATTCTCAAACCAATGAGTCACCGTGCTCCCGATTTGAAAAGTAAATAAGAGATGAAGAAAGATGCAATAATACTTACCTTCACTTTTCTGTTTTTTTGGTTACATTAATTACTGTATAATTCTTAATAGCTTTTCAAACTAGACGCGTTGTGAGCAATACAACAATGCTGTATCGTCGGCTGAGTGCTAGAATGTTCTATGGTCTCTATGGGACATAGAACATTCTAGCACTCAGACGACGATATAATTAACGTTTTTTTCCCCTGTCTTGCAATTTTGCATCAGTATATCGTGGGGCCATGTGAAGCTTCAAGATTCGATCGATTTCGAATCTGAAGTAGATATTCGGTTCGATTCGAAATCGGCTGCTCGATTCATTTCCTCTCGAAGTTTTCCGTGGGAATACTGCTTGATATCAGTCATCTTTGTCGTCTCACAAAACGTATAGTTCAGGTGAAAATCGTACATAAATAATGTTGAAATAAAAGACTGAGTATAACTTCCGATACATCAACATAATAACATCTTCACTCAGGGCACCAGTCATGCTAATTCCAATATCACTTATCCCTGTAGCTGTTAAATACAAATTTAAGGTTTCCAAGCAATGTCGACGATGAACTACGATCCTTACACGGTAATATTCCAGCTACATCATCAAGGCATGCCTTCGACGAAGGCATGTCTTGATGATGCAGTTGGATTCTTTTATTAGTCGGGACTTGAGCCATCACCGTCGGAACTTGACTGAAGGCAAGTGCACCGTGGGCGTGCAGTACGTCTTAGTACACAGCATCATCGTACCCCATGTGAGCAGTCTGTATTTCTTCTTGCCCGTAGAGCGCAGATGCCGTGGGTCGAGGTCGAACCTTCAAAGCCTCATTCTCAAACCAACCAATGAGCCACCGTGCTCCCGATTTGAAAAGTAAAAAACAGGTGAAGAAAGATGAAATAATACTTACCTTCACTTTTCAAAAGACTGAGCACAGCTTCCGATACATTAACATAAATAACATCTTCACTCATGGCACCAGCCATGCTAATTCCAATATCACAAGTCCCTACCACTGTTAAATACAAATGCAAGGTTTCCAAGCAAGCAATGTCGACGATGAACTGCAACCCTTGCAGGGTAACATTCCAATTACATCATCAAGGCATGCCTTCGACGAAGGCATGCCTTGATGATGTAGTTGGGTTATTTTATTAGCCGGGACTTGAGTCATCACCGTCCGAACAAATCAGGTGTATAGTACCCCAATCCAATTGTTCATCATTAAGACGCAACTGATTCGATTCGAGGTTCATTTCGATTTCGAATAATAGACGTGATTTGATTCTAGATCCGATTCGAATCGAAAATGTGCGATTCGCAGGGCTCTAGCCTTTTGTATGTAAAGAGAGCCTTGCTGTACGATAGGCCCCAAACTACTCATACCGAAACCAGTGACAAAAAACTTAATCAAGAAATAATTCATTACAATTTTGATGCAGTGATTTTTTGCCGACAAATTATAACAACTGGGTGTATGTGCACCAACATGTACATTTGTTCCCAGTTTGTTATTTTTGTGTTTTTTTTGAACAGCGGGGCTTCGGTTACAAGCATTAAACTGCACCAAACTAGAAGTGGTAAAGAAAAAGTCGATACATTTTACTTTTTCTCGTCGTTTGTGAAGGTCGCATTGCGTTCAGTTTTGGAAACGCCTTTACGAGGATAAGTGTTTCGAGCGATATTTCATCTCCCGTTTTCTCCTCTGAAGCCTCAGTGTGAGATATCTCTCGCAACCATTATCCATATAACAATTGATTGTTGTTCTGTGATCACAAAAGCGGACAGAGAATTTCGACCGGATTGCGACTCAGTTTCGTTCAGGTTGAAATTCTCTTTCCTGTTTTTCTCGCCACAATACTGTAGCACCTCCGTTTGTTATTTCTGTTTTTTATCTTGCTTTGGTCTTGCATTTGCAATATTTTATTTATGGACTCTCGACCCCTCCTGTGTGTGAGTGTATCGCGACCTAATGGCGATCTGAATGAGAATAATGCCACTTTTGCAATCAAGGTATTGTACTCTATTTTTACCTATTCACAACAAAATTATTGTCTCCGGTTTAACCTTCGAGGGTTATATATTTGTCGAATATTTCATATCCAATTATCTTTCTCTTTAGGGATCGCCGAGGCTCAGTGGTCACGACATTGAACTTCAAACCGAGAGGCCCACGGTTCGATCCCCGCTAGGGGTAACTGCGTTGTGTCCTTGTGCAAGGCACTTAATCCCGATTGCCCACGTGGGGCACGGTGGCGCTGTGTACTAAGGCGCAATTCACGCCGATTGTGCACCTGTCTCCAACCAAAACTAACCCCGCTTGTGTGGAGTTAGTAGGTTGGGGAGTCTTGATTTTGTTCGCCTTGCTCGGTGGTTCTCTCCGGGTACTCTGGCTTCTTCCACCCATAAAACTCTCTGACACGAGGTGACTTTGGCTGTCGAAAATGTCGTTAAACTCCAATAAATAAATAAATAAATAAATAAATAAATAAATAAATAAATAAATAAATAAATCTTTCTCTTCCGTTTCTTTTCTATCATTTGATTTTCTATGTATCGTATCTGTGCAATTATCTGACCAAACCAAAGAACACACCCGCCTTGCCATCAGAAGGAATATATGATAAAGTACTTACGAGACTGCCTTATATAAGCCGGGGAGCTTTCCGTTGATTCCATTCCTATTTAATATGCATGTATATCTTAGTTTAACCCTTTACCCAACGTAACGACCAAAATCGGCTTGCGCTATTCACTAAAATCGCCAATTAAATATCATTATTTTTTTATTTTTTGTCTCACAAACATAGGTTATGACACCTCCTTGGAACGAGCTCTTCAAGCTCGTTCCAATGAGGGGTTATAACCTATGATTTGGAGACAGAAAATGAAAAAAATTAGTTATTCAAGAATTGTTTTTGCAAGTGTCGTCTGCTTTTCATGTTAGGTAAAGGGTTAAACAATATTTATTTCCAATAGCAAAAGAAAATAAATCGGATTGATATTGTGTACACAGATAAAAAGGAAATGGATTCAGCAGGAAGCTAAAAGCTTATTTAAGGCTGTCTCCATAATATTCATGTATATCTTGTTTTTGAAACTGTGCCGTATTGTAAGCTTTTTGAAATAAATATTATTTCCACATAACACCTCTTTAACTTGACCATTTACAAACATTGGGAGTTCAGAAATACATGTTCCCAATGATAATAAAGAATGCCCAAGTTGAAAGAACGTGACAAAAGAAAAGTCAAACGTTCGTCCACTACTTTCTTCATCATTGAAAGATGCATTATTCGCACCCTTCGTCCCTACCTGTAAATACATATCAAACAATTCCGTTTTCTGTTATTCGAATAGGACACACCCCTCGTCCATTCCGTTTAAAATTCAAATGTTCCTACCTGACATGGTCTGTCATTCATCAATTTCACCTTTTTGGACATCCACCCGTTTTCATCGAATGCCAAACACGGCAATGAAGAAAACAGTGCTGGACTCCAATATATACTAACTATTACTAACAGGTAAGTCAATAACAGACCATTAAGCATCAGATCTGTCAGTTTTTATTTCAAACTAATGAACATTTCCGTTCAGGTGAAGTCGGAGGCAATTTGTCACCAACCACAGCTCAAGTAATGTATTCACTTCCGAAGCATCTCTACAGAGATCAAATTCTAACGAACAAGATGTTTGATTACCAGAACATTTCATTAAACAACGTTGAGTGAAATTCGTTTTGTAAATACATCCTTCAATTTCATTAATGCATTTACTCAGCATGGAACAAAATGGATAATGTTATTTTTTTTAACCCTGACCAAAAAGTGACGTAGCTCTAAATTTTTCCCTGACCCCTTCCAACAAACTGGCCCAATGCATCTTTCACATAACATAGATCGCCAAAATGGTCTCCAATATAAGGCGACAAATGCTTCAGACCCGTTCTGAATTTTATAAAATTTTCTCGGTGAAGGCCTAATCATAACTAGGAGGGAAGTGGGGAAGAGGGTGAGGAATGGAGAGTCCTAGCCGAACCTCCCCCCCACCCACCCACCCCCCCCCCCCTCGCATTACCTTTCCAAGCATCATGTATTGCACCCGCCGAAAACAAAAACTAGCTGAGGAACTCCGTATTACAGAATCTTTGCTATGGGCCTGTATCCATCGCAATCGCAAAACTTGACCCCTTTTCACGAGTTAGGCACACATTTTGGCGAGACAAAAATATTCGGCAGTCGGCAAGCTGAAACAAAATGTATAATAGGTAGAGTACCGTTAAAAGGCTGATCCTGCACCCCCGTCGGATATATGATTAAATTATTGGTGACCGTCCCCACAAATGTAAAATGAATTCGACCATTTGATGTAGACACGTTATTTTTTCGCTGTCTTCCTTCAGAAATGCGGTGCTGAATACACTACAGACGCCGTGGACTGCTAGTATTCCACGCGTGGGCAGTGATGTCCACGCATGCGTTTACCAGGTAATAAAAGTCATCATCATAAAATTTTTAATTAATGAAGCACCGGGTGTTACCCGGTGCTTCATTAATTAATTTTGTTATGATTGTTCTTAAAACTAGTGTTTGGAATTTTATATTATTGTGTCCGTGGAAGTATTGCTCACCCGCAGAAAGAGACCAATCTACGATGGTCGTACTGTAGGTTAACCCTTTACCTAACATGAAAAGAAGACGACACTGGCAAAACAATTCTTGAATAACTAATTTTTTTCATTTTTTGTCTCAAAAACATAGGTTATGACCCCTCGTTGGAACGAGCTCAACGAGCTCGTTCCAACGAGGGGTCATAACCTATGTTTTTGAGACAAAAAATGAAAAAAATAATGAAAACTAATTGGCGATTTTTGAAAATAGCGCTGGCCGGTTTTGGCCGTTACGTTAGGTAAAGGGTTAAAGACGTCATTCTATCAGTACTGCAATACTTGGTTTGGTGGATAAAGACTTCAACCATATTAAACTATTTTTACTCCCCTGAATGCATATGCGTGTGAACAGTGGTAAAGGTGACAATCTAAATTACTATAGCTATCTATGGGAGAAAAATGAAAAACTTCCATTTGACACAAATTTCATTTTTCGTACATAATGGACGGACAAATGATCAAATATTTTATAACATACTTTTTAAAATGGTATCAAATACGATTTGTTAAAATTAGTTTTTAATGGTTCCATTTTTGTTTAAATTTTCTCTTTTAATCCCAGTACATCACCTTATTAATTTCTTAGAAAACACTTAGGCGGGTAACTGCAAAGTCCTGAACATGTGTACTAAATCCTTATGAGAAAATTTGGACGGACATAGATTTTTTTAAAGCAAAAATTAATTTTCTTTGTCCTATAAACATATTTTGGTTATGTTATTGTTTTAATGGTTCCATTTAACTTTGAAAAGTGGCCCTTTTCTCTATTTATGACCTTGAGACAGATAATACATCTCCTCCTTGGAGACAATTACATATCAAATACGACCGCGTGAGCTTTGGTGCGCGAAAAATGGCGGGAAATAACTTGAAATTTCCGCCGATACCACAGGAGTAGAAATAGTTCAATATGATCTCTTATTGAAATCTTCAAGAATGAAATTGACAACGGACAAGCGAACATATTTGCACGGGTTGTTGTGTTACTAAAGTTACTTTTCCACAAAACTGCGATTTTGATTTCAACATTACTACACAATCGACTCCACGATTTACGTTCCTGGGAACTATCCACAACAGTCTTCCTTTTACCGAATCAGTGATTTCGAACTTTCCCGCGTTTCCTTGCATTGGCGTGAAAACTTTGTATTCACAGTTCGTTGGTGTTTTTAATAGCCTAGGTTTGCTCGCATTGTAGCCAATGCGATTTGTTGATTGCAGTCGCTCTTATGAGTAATCGGGCGGAACACTGGTCATTCTAGCCGTGAACCCGCGTAGGGCAGCTTCGACATTCAAAAAAAAAAAAAAACCAAAAAGAAAAAAACAAAAAAAAAACCGATCAAACTAACTTCCTGTGTTATATGCAATGTTTGGATTGTCCATCCTCAACTTTTATCGTCATAGATATTGACTTGTTGGAAAATTATCTCCCCTTGTAAATACTGGAGTCTAGCTGTAATCCAGTTAACACTGAACCTCTGAAAGGTGTGAATGGAATCTTGATCGCCAGGGAATAGTTGTCGGAAGCGGAGAAATCAGCTGAGAATGAACCGGCCAACGCTATACACGAAAATCGGCATTCAATTTTTTTTTATATTTTCATTTTTTGCTTCCAAAACATAGGTTATGACCCCTCCAAGGGGGTCATAACCTATGTTTTGGAAGCCAAAAAATGAATTTTTAGTTATACGAGGATTTGTTTTACTGGTTGACCAAAAATTAATTAAGACGCTTAGGGGTTATCGCACCTTTTCATTTGTACTCACGCGTAAACCTATCTGATCTGTGGACTGCGGTTTTAACTGTTTTTACTACAATAAATTTTTTCTTGGTTTTTACATCAAAGGGAAAACAATGGGCAAATGTCAGCTTGCATATTTTTATATGGTTAGATAGGACAATATCTATATTATATGCCGGTATACGCACAACATCGCTAATATGAAGCAAAAAAATATATTAACCTTTAGAAGTTGACGAAAATGCAATTTTCAATCATTTTACATGGCATTATACAGGAAATAACAGAAGTATTTTAAATCAACGTGGGAAAAAATTGGTAGAATGAAATGGTTCGATAATATCACCAACTGAGAGCATATATATTGTTCTTAAAGGATTGATGCGCACAGCGAATATAACTTTCATAGGTTTTATATAATTTTGAGAAATATAAAAAAAATTCCCCATTCAATTAATCTTCACTTTTGCCAGCCAATTCTTGGCAATCAGGGGAGATAACATTTTCGTAAGTCGATGTGAATGACGAGAAAAGTTGGCCATGCCGACGTTCGGAAGTCGTCAAGGTTATTTCAATTTTCTTATACATTTCTTTTCCTATATCTAAGGGTGTTTTGGGGTTTCTTAAGTAACATTCGCACCGGGGTATAGTAATTTCAGAGCTTCATATCCTTTCTTCAGTTTTTCATGATGCATTTAGTTTTTCTTGTGTGGCAGCAGTGGCGTTTTATGAGGGTGAGCTCCGAACACCCGTGCTGCGTATATGATTTGGCTTCGGGTTTTAGGTTTCCAGCCTTTAAAAAAAAACTGAAACACAGGATGGTTTTTCCTGACCGGCTGCGCAGACATCATGAATTCATTTTGTGGTAAAATATAATATATATTGTATTGCAGATATGTACTGCTGAATAGACGCCGTTATCCGATGTTGCTGGCACGGCACGTTTGCAACTCGTTTTTTGAGTCTGTTAAATCGGGAAATTGGGAATCCTGGAAATAATCCTCTCATTGAAGCGAGAGACACAGTTCTTTCAAAATAGCTGTTCACTCGTCCGGTGTCAAACACTCTTCATGTCATTGGCTTCGAGTTGACTATGACATCAGCTGTTATAATGAGTTGTGATTGTTCAAGTTAAAATCGAGGCACAGTAAAGTTCATTGCCAACCTTATTTTTTCCCATACATTACAGAAAGAGTGCCCTGTAAATTATTATTAGAATTTTATCAGAAAATGTCTTAAGCACAAAGTAACTTAGATGGTAACAAAAACTACAAAAGTCTTCAGAGTGTTATCCTCTGCGCAGTGCGTTCGAGATATTATTATTTTAAGCTACACATTTTTCTCATAATGGAAATAGGAATTTAATCAATTCATCTCGTTTGTTAAAGCGAATTGAGCTCTGTCAAATAACACTGAATTGGTTGAATTCTCAGTTGCTTTATGGGAACACCACGCTGCTTTGAAGTTCATTATTTTAATATCAGTTTCCAGATGTTAATTGGAGAGAACGTTCAATTATACGTATCTTTTTTTGGGCTGCAGTTTTAGGTTTTCCAAAGACTGACTTACCTCGTAGTGAAAATCAACTTTCGATAAAGTTATTTCCCCTAAGATTATCAGATGGACGAGGAAGGGCCAATTAAGAAGCACGTAATCGTAGAGAAATCACCTATGAGATCAGCAGAAAATAAAGCAAGTTTTCTTTTGTTACTTTTAATAAACAAAAACAACAGACAGCTCTCGGAGCTGTCTGTTGTTTTCGTTTATTAAAAATTACAAAAGGAAACTTGGCGTTTTGTGGCTATCCAATTAGAAGCAACTCAGTAACCGCCCACATTGGCTCCTTGTTTAGCGAATGTGTTCTTACAGTAACCTGTAAGAGTTATTCTTCCCAAGAAAAAAACAAGCAAATCTTTTTAACGACGAGCCATCAAACTCAAATGGGTACTTACCACAGACTCTTAAACGTATTGCAAGATCCACAAACCCCTGTCAAACGAGAAGGTGATACTTTTGTGACCATAAAATATTGAATGATGAACAAAACAAAACATCTGCAAGATAAAAACATAGTTTATGGTCCCGCATGACCGGGTTTTAGGAGCTTGGTCAAGTGAGGTGTCCATGGCCTTTGTTTTGAAGTTAACTAGAGGTACTGTGAGCAAGTTCACAAAGTGATACCCCCCCCCCCCCCCCGAATGTATAAGTTAGATTATCTCCCCTTGGAAATGTCAGAACGAAATTATATTGCTTCATGCACATCTTCATATGGAGTTCTTCCATTGTGTAAAGTTTCATGAAAATTCTTCAAACGGTTTAGGAGGAGTTGCGCTTATAAGGATGGACAGACGGACAAACAGACGGACAGATGGACGGACGGACGGACGGACGGACGGACGGATGCTCCAACATTTCGGGTTTATGGGCTACCAAAAAAACATTTTGTATGTCCAAAACCTTATTTTACCCAGAACCCCACTCCCTCCACCCTAGAACTTATATTTAACCCTAACCCCACCCCTCCACCCCAAAACCCCTCCCTAACCCTTACCCCACCCCACCCTGATCCTAAACCCTAAAATCCCACCCCAGACACTAACCCCCACCCACCCCGAGACCAACCCCCCCAACCTTAAGCCCTACTCTGGGGCTACCCCTAACCCTAACCCCACCTCACTCCCAACCCTAACACTACCTTACTTTGAAGGTAGCCCCTAATAATAATATCTCCTAAACCCCCAATGTTGGCCCGGACGGACGGACAGGGTGATTCCTATATACCCCCCCCCCCAAACTTTGTTTGCGGGGGGTATAAAAACTGCAAAAATAATACAATTTCTATGGTAATTTTTGTGAATAGTGTTGGCCGGATTCGTTGGTTAATGGGTTAACCATGACGTCAATCATGATAAACTTCCCAACAAATGCATCCCTGACTTATATCGTAATGGAAATCGACTTGCGATAAAGTTATTGTCATTGAAGTTATTAGATGATCGAGGAAGGTCCAATTAAGAAGCACGTTATTGGTGAGAAAATATCTGCGACATCAGCAGAAAATAAAGCATGTCTTCTTTTCTTACTTTTAATAAACGGAAACAACAGACAGCTCTCGTATCCTTTTTTGAGCTGCAGTTTTGTGTTTTCCAAAGTCTGACTTACCTCGTCGTGAAAATCGCCTTTCGATAAATTTATTTCCCCTAAGATTATCAGACGGACGAGGAAGGGCCAGTTAAGAAGCACACAACCGTAGAGAAACACCTATGAGATCAGCAGAAAATAAAGCAAATTTTCTAATGTTACTTTTAATAAGCTGTCTGTTGTTTTCGTTTATTTAAAATTACAAAAAGGAAACGGGGCATTTTGTGGCAAGCTAATTTAGAAGCTACTGAGTAATCGCCCACTTTCGTTCCTTGTTTAGCGAATGTGTTTTTAAAGTAATCTGTAAGAATTATTCTTTCCAGGAAAAATCTTATACGCTCGACTATAAAATAAATGGAAAGGATAGTGTGTGTATTTTATTATACACCTGTTCTATGAAATCCCTATCTACAGCAACACTAAACCGTGCTGAAAATAAAAATCTGTTCCGCACATGTGTGGAACGGAAATCATTGACGGACTATTTTATAAAGAAGCGAAATTTCACTGGAGGTTTCTACAAATCGTGTACCGCAATTACAATTTCAATCCCTAGCGATAGCTAAAAGTAGTCCCCTGAGTTCCAATGTGGTCTATGTGCCAGTAGGCACATAGACCACATTGGAACTCAGAGGACGAAAGTGTAACACAGGTTCCCCTCGCAAGTTTGGTTGGCGACAAAATGTGTTCTTTTTGGTGATAATTATCAAATGAATTGTTGAGTGTCCTTCTAATAATTGTTTTATAGACGCGAAGGCGTATAATAAACACAGGACGACACGCGTGTGTGAATAGGTTAATCGTTTTAGCACTTGTGCCATCGCGGAATGATAAAACTCGAGGCCTGTGGTCTCTCGTTCTATCCTTCCGCGCTGGCATTCGTGCCATATCGATTAACTTATTCACTCACGCGTATCGTTCTGTGTTTATATGTCGAGGTGTGCACACTGTTGATATCATAACAAAACAAAGTTTCAGAATATTCACATTTTTAAAATATATATAATAAATAAATTTACATCTCGTTTTTTTTCACAGAGTGACTTCAGTTATGTCACTCTTTGATCTTGTTAGCCCAGAGCTTATTCCTTGAATGTGAATAAAAAGGAAATTTTATGATAAACGTTCCATGCAGTTATAAGATATTCATGTGTGTGTAACACAAAGATGAACAACACCAATCGTAAATACAAATTTATTGTTGTGCGAGAAAAATTTTTTTCCCACCTGGAGAGAAACTTGATTTATCGGTAAATCTTCGAACCTGTCTGTAGTTCCATACATCTCGATTACAAGTTCCGCGATTGGTAATAATTATGCGTGGATTTTCTAATACATGTTGATTAACAGATGCTTCATTGCACAGCAGACAGATGATTTACTGCAGTAGTGAACTTCCTGATTTTCATCAGATCCTTGATTACTTTGTTTGTTGCTTTTACACCTATTTTTGAAATTAAATTTCAAATACAATTAATTTCAGATTTTTCAACACCAGTTTGATATATCCCCATAACCCCCCTCCCCTCGCATAAATCAAACCCTAATCCCAAAATAATTCATATAATGAACAACCCAATTGAGCTAGTTGATCCAATAAAATTCCTGGGAAAATTGACGAAATCTAAGCTGCTCCCAACACATATCTTCACAGGGATGTGGCAACGGGGAGGGGGGGGGGGGGTGGCGCGATGGGGCGGGGGTGTCACTCCCCCAATCCTGGTCAAAATATTCTATGGTTGGAAATTCGGAGGGCAAGTCATGAGTAGATGGAAGTTCAGCTTCTTTGGTGATGCTGATGTCTCCTTTACTTCCCATCGGTTTCAAATGGCAAAAATTCCATCTGTTACTATTTACAACTACAGTGTACGCAATATCGAGCTTCATTAGTATGCATGATGTTAATCGGAACGCTATTTCTATAGTACGTTACGTATCGTAATAAAAAATCCTTGAAATGTACTTCAAGAAAATCACATCATGTGAAATCGTTATCCTGAGTTAATTCCATCATTCACAGTTACAAAATGATGAAACATCGAAAAGTGATCATTGCCGCATAAGATCTGATTTAATGTTAGGACAGTGTGAATTGTTCAAAGTTCTTAGCTTGAGCATTTATTTAGCACATATTCATTCCCAGAATAATACCAAATAATAATAACCTGATAATTCTATGATAAATGTGTTGGCATTTCAATTACTATAATCAATTTTATGACCCCTTTCATAGCTTTATTTTCAAAATGTTTCTCGGTAGTGAATTTCCGACTAGAGGGAGGGACGGACGGGGTTTCCCCTCCCGGCTTCTCCCCCTAGTTGGAAATTCACTACCCTATACCCCCCCCCCCCAATCGAAAACCTCTAGTTACGACCCTGTATCGGCAATATGCTCTAGGGTAGGCGCAGCCATTTACTCAGATAATAAAGTAAAACATATTTTACAACAAGGGGCCCTCTTATCACTATACTACACGCTTATATTATATCTCACGTGACTTCCTTGCATTCTGATTGGCTGAAAGTTGATACCCTACTTCGTGTAGTTTGCATTCACAGAACTGACCAGGCACTACACCCAGGCACTACACGTTTTCTATATTTAGCACACTACTATATCAGTTTTCTTTTCATACTGGGCGAATAAATCTGATCAGGCTAAATTTAAATATCGATTCACAGAGGAACAACATCCACAAAACGACCCGGAAAGAAATCTTTGTGGAAAAATGTATCGCTTTTCCATTGTTAAGTCACATTTTTCGAGGCGTTCATTTTATTCCTTGAGAAGATGATCCATATCTCGTTTCGAAGAGAATGATCCATACCTGGGTCCAACTTTCATGAGAACGTGTCCGGATATGAAAAATCGTTTGTTTCGCTGCTCATATTATTTCGCTATTCAATTGTATGTTTTGGGCAGTAAACGAATAAATAATGGAATTCAGTTGAATCTTCGGAGTTTGTATCCCGTGCTGACCCATTCGGTAATGTATATGTGTGACAAATGTGTGGAAATTATCAAACTGCGTTGTCAAATTTCGAAAATTTTAGTTTTCATTCGCGAGTTGCGCGATTCTAGAATACACAGTTCCGTTTGGGGGAAATGTTTTGTTTACCCTTGCCGACCGATTCAAAATCTGTCTTCTGCTCATATCAATAATCCAAGTTAGCCGTGTTTTGGAAGAAGAAAATGTTTTTTAAAAACTAAATGGTATTTTTTCTATATAACGCTGGTTGGTAGGTCTGCTACCTTGGTAACCGATTAACAAATCGGACAGATGTTTTTCTTGATGGGTGTTCGATATAATATAAGGATTAGTGCATGTCTTGTCTTTGACTACGCCCATATAGTGCCCAGTGAGGTGGTGTAGTTCCCTCCGCGTCGCGGCGGGAACTACACCACCTCACTGGGCACTATATGGGCGTAGTCAACTCCAAGCCATGCACTATTCCTTAAGTATACAACCATCTCTTATTTGGGATTGGAATATGGGGCCACTCGCGATCTGTAAATAAGCTACTTAAATTGCAAAAATGAGCAATACGCATCGTGAATAACAAAAGCTATAATTCGCATACCGACCCGCTGTTCCTTAAAAACAGAGTTATAAAGATTACCGATCTTCACAAAACCCACCCACTCTTATTTGGTCAGGACTGGCACACTGAAAAATTGCCATCCTCCATTCAAACTTATTTCAGAGTTGATATACCAGACAATCAGGAGTACTGAAAACTGACATCGCCACATCCAAATATACTTGGAAGCCTTCCATAATATTATCTCCCAAAATTATGGAACCCCCTAGACAACAACATCAGGTGCATACCTAATAGAATACAGTTCAAGAAAGCCTTAGAAACCCAGATAATCAGGGACTACTCGCATCAGTAACGTGTACGAATCCATATTGTCTTGATTGCACTATATGATCGGAAAGATTACAAACATGCACTCCATTTTAACAAACCTATATCGTCATCCTGACTCTCATCAAACTTCCCTGTTTTATGTGTTATGTTTTAATTGAATGCAATGACGTATCACAGTAAAAGACTGCTGCCTTAAAGAAAACTTCGAAAACAAATAAGAAATCAAGAATATAATATGGGATCCATGTATGTATGTGTGTGTGTGTGTGTGTGTGTGTGTTTTCAAATGACACAATCATGTTTTTGAGGAATTTTGAATGTTGGTTTCTGATCCCCCGCCGGGATTCGAACCCTCGGCAACACCGCCTGGCAATCAGGAGTCCAGCATCTAAACCACTGGACCATTGTACACCGTCAAAAAAAGATGGCTGAAATCAAGCTTTGTAGATGAAGTCCTCATGATTACTTGGTTCATCTTTCTTTCGGCAGCAGCATGAAAGTGTGAAACGCGCTGGCTACAGTACGACGAAAGTGCTGTGGATGGCCTCAGACGAAGACTCGCACGGGCTTGTGTGTGTTTTTTCAAATGACACAATCATGTTTTAGAGGAATTTTGAATGTTGGTTTCTGATCCCCCGCCTGAAACGTTTCTTTCTTTTAATATGCCGCCGAAAAATTGTTTTCATTTACTGAAGCCTGATGGGTTTCAAACATGACAAAAAATTACATAAAATTGATTTAAACTAAGTGATGAGCTTAGGAACTGGTTAAACTGACTGGCAATAATTGATGTTATTCATTGATGGGCTCTAATTTAGTTACAAGGATGTTACGCAAGCCTTTGTTTTTCTTATAGGCGATGACAGGTCGAAGATTCAAAGGTTCATTTAATTTAGCATTGGTAAAATTGAATTCATCTTTTAACATTTTTGCTATTTCGATATTCATTCTGTTGTACGTTAAAGTGAAAGGAATGATGGACCTCCTTTCGCATTCGCCTTCTGATATGTTCATACCAAATGGCCAGAGGGTTTGAAACGTATTGATCCAAAAAGCTTCACACGTTTTTTTCTAAATCCATCCGTTTCTTCTAATGTGTCTTTAATTGGTGGTTGTTCAATAGGATGGATTTCGAAATCGTCCAAAGAATGGCCAGGAATGTTAAAATGTTGTGCAACTGGGGCACCAGCATTATGTTTTATATCCTGTTTATGTCTGGTAGCACGTTCTCGGAAAGGATTTTGACTTTGACCAACATACTCGTTCCAAAGAGGGGTCATAAACTATGTTATTGAGACAAAAAATGAAAAGAATAATGAAAATTAATTGGCCACTTTTGTGAATAGCGCGGGCCGGTTTTGACCGTTACGTTGGGTAAAGAGCTAATAGATTCTATGTCATAGGGGCGTGTAATAAACACAGAAATGTATTACGCTGCAGGATAGAACTCGAGGCTGCTCTATCCTTCCGCGCTGGAGCTTATGCCTTATTGACGAACACATTCTCTCATCGTGACGTTCTGCGTATGTATGTACTCGTGGTCTAAATTAGGCTTCACCTCTGCGCTTTACACGAACACGTCTAACGAAGTTTTGGCAGTTTGAAATTATCAGTCGTAATATTGTTCTAGTCTCTGTTTCGAAATATTGATAGCAGTTTTAAAAACAGGAATGTCTAAACTTGATACCACACACTCGAAAACAAACAAACAAACAAAAATGTGAAAAATTAATATAAACAAGAAAAGCGAAAGTGAAAGTATTTTTCGGACATTGGAATAAATGGGTAATACAGACCTTGAAAGCGATGGCTAAAACCGCAACAAATCCATTGTGTTCTATAACGAAGAGCATTTTTTAAATATTTTTACATGAATACAAAGCAGGGTGTCTTTTTGTATCACAGAGACAATAAATGGAACTGCTCTAAACAAATCCCTAGCTATTTATAGAAGATGTTTCCTTGAAAAAATATCCCCATTCATCAGTTGCAGCAGCACCTATTTTACCCTTCTAGTGCACTGTTGGAATAATACATTTTGTTTTGATGATTTTATTTTGCACAGATTGTGTGAGCTTTTTCAATAAAGGTATAAATTTCAAAGTGCAATACAGGAAACATTTCTTGCTTACAACTTTGATATTTTGACTTCAGAGCATTGAAGGTTAACGTTAATGCAACAGGACAAATAACAAGAGAAATCAACATAAAAAATAAGAGAAAAAAAATCTTTTTGTTGACTTTATCAATGAGCTTTGTAAAACTCATGTTTTAATTGGAGCCTTTTGCTTGGCTAGTTTCGTATCGGCAGAGATATCAGCAGAGGTAACTTCATATCAGCCTGGGGCCGAATGTGAAGTTACCGGTATGAAACTAACCAAGTAATAACCACTTTGTTTATTAACCTCTAGCATGCTGGTGGTGGATATTCTTGCCAAAAAAGGAACTCTCTTGCCATAAAAATAAGTAAAACTTGAGAATATTTAAAAAAAAAACGTTCCCTTGTAAATTGTGTCGAGCTTTTGGTCAGTGCTTACTTCTGTCAAATTTCCATGAATGTTTCATTAAATCTAGTCATGGCTGCTTCGAAGCAGCCATGACTAGATTTAATGAAAAATATGTTTAAAATACTCAGCGGGGCAAGCGTTAAACCAAAACAAATAAGTACTAAAAGCTCTCAGGTCTGTTACACTTCTGTATTGTTGTTTCTCATTCTTTTCACATGGTCCGCCTATTTTTCACCAAGTTCAGCTATCCGGTAGTATCGGCTTCCCCGTGCCGAAGAATCTACGCTTACGACACTGGATCTCGTCTGTACAACCCTCTTCTTTCTTCACCCACATAATACTTACTTATTGCCATCTTCAATTCCTCATCATACAAAAGCCCAACTTCAAGTGTCTCCTTTAACCTTTTACCCTACGTAACGCCAAAACCGGCCAGCGCTAATCTCAAAAATCGCCAAATAATTTTCAGCATTTTTTCATTTTTTGTCTAAAAAACATAGGTTATGACCCCTCATTGGAACGAGCTCGTCGAGACCAAAAATGAAAAAAAAATAGTTATTCAAGATTTTTTTTTACAAGTGTCGTCTGCTCATCATATTAGGTAAAGGGTTAAAGATTGCGAAGTAAAAAAACTAGTTGCGTCAAGTAACGCATAAAGGAGTGTGTGTGTGTGGGGGGGGGGGGGGGGGGGGGGTCTAGCTAGGATCATATTGACTGAGAGCAGAATCATATCACCTGAGTTCGAAGTCATATCAACCGGGAGTTTGATAATGGTACAATTCTTGGAAACGAAATCATATCAAAGACATACAACGAAATAATCCTTTTTACAGTCATTTGTTAATTTGTCAAAACTGCCGTCATGTTTGGGAGTCAACACGGTTTTCGTTTTTACTTCTGTCAATTCAGTTGGTGTGCCGTATCAAAATACGCCGCGCCACCGTGATGTTAAAATTAATCGTCATGCTGATAATTCATAAGATCGGAGTCTTAATTGTTATTTCCACAGTAATCCACTGACGTACAGCATGATGGTCTCCGGCCGCGACCTTATTTTAAAAAGAAAATAATGACTTATATCTACTGTGTCAACAAGTAAAGATAGCCACAACCTTCCCGTTATAACTTATCAACTTTAGCACGTTTTATAACATTCGAGAATTGTCCATGGTAACTGAGACAAGTTCGTGTATTGCGTATTTCAAGAGCCTGGAGTATTTTATATCAGAACTGCATAGTAGTAACAGATGGCGAGTTCGCACGCATTGACTAATAAATACCCGTTTTGAAATGGTATCTACTTTTTGGTTGTATGTTATATAAACTTTATGATTATTGAATTTCAGTGTCGGGCTTTGCGAGCCTATAACTTGGCGAACTCTCCACTCTCGACGTTTTAGAGGTACTTCAATTTACGTGCAGTGTGGGTCGAAACCAAGAGGTACGAGTGTCGTAGCTAATATTCTCATAATAAAATCACCCATTCGATCTTTTAGCCCCTGTTCCCAAAAAACTGCTCGACATACTCTTTTGAGAACAGAAGCTAATTTATCGAATGAATGATTTATTTTGTGAACTACCACTGCGAAATCTCCGCACCTTTGATAACGTCTCATACTGTGTGTAGAAAACATTCTGGAGAAGCTAGTTAAGGCGAATCGAACGAGTATTACGAAGAAATAAGTGGATCATTAAACATCAGCCTTGTCGGGGATAGTCAATACGCGTTTCATATTGGTTACTCTAATGTGTGGCGGTTCTGAAGTGTAGTTTATCGCCTTCCTACAATATTACTGACAAGACAGATCCATATGTGTACATATATATTTTTATATGAACGCCGGCTAGTTATACTGTAATCTAGAGTAGAGAAGAAAAATAATATATCGATGGAAACATATATACACAGAACGACACACGCGTGTGAATGAGTTAGCGACATGGAACGAGTGTCAGCTCGTAAGGAGAGAACGAGAGGCCTCAGGCCTCGAGTTTTATCCTTCCGCGATGGTACGTGTGTGCCATTCTGTGTTTATTACACGCCTTCACGTCTGTAAAAAACCCACATTTTTCGAAGGACACTCAGCAGTTCATTTGACAAATATCAACAAAAAGAACACATTTTATCGCCGACCAAATTTGTAAGTGGAACCCGTGTTACTATTTCGTCCCCCGAGTTCAATTGTGTTCTATGTCCAAACTTGTACATAGACCACATTGAAACTCGGGGGACGATTTTCAGCTATCCCTAGGGAGTCAAATTGTAATTGCTTTGCTCGATTTGTAGAAAATTACAGTGAAATTCCGCTTCTGTTTAAAAATTGCCCGTCAATGATTTCCGTTCCGCACAAATGTGCGGAACAGATTATCATTTGCCGCATGGTTTAGAGTTGCTGTAGATGTGGATTTCATAGAACAGGCGTGTAATAAATAGGTTATTTCCAAATATCGGCGTGTAACCCTGGGATTGAAAAAAATCGTTCAATTCTACCAGCCCTGCCAAACACTTCTATTTTTATTCATCCAGAAGAAATATCACTCGCCCAAAGTCTTGAAGCAGTTATGTTTTGTGATGATAAAGAAATACATTTTAACCCTTTGAACTCTAGTGGTATCTTCCATGCCAGTTCAGTGGCAGCAATTAGAAGAGTCCTTATTCATTATTTGGTGGAGACCAATCAGTATTTTCAACGTGCAGCCTCGGGCTGCACGTTGAAAATACTGATTGGTCTTCCCCACAATATTTACTGAACATCCATTCTATATAATGACATTATGACGTATCATGTTCCTGGCCAGAAAAACGGCCGCTGGGGTTCAAACGGTTTTAAGAATATACACCTTTTTCAAACCATTTGTGCCATTGTGTATGTGCCAATACATCTAAATACCCGACAGTATTCAATGTGTGTATGTTTATGACATTGTTAACCATATTCAAGTAATCAGTCATCGCATACTGTCTCGTTTGGAAAGTGTCAAGCTCACATTCCCGATTTTTGGCATTCCAGATTTGAGGAAACACGAAGCTCCATTGAAATTTCATCTTTTAAAAACAACTTTACTTTGAGAACAAAAGGTTGGTTACCCAAAATAATTACACATCAGATCGGCAGAAGTCTGAATTGGCACTTGTCATGGCGAGCTGGGCAACTAAGTTTTCAGCATCCATCCAGTCATAATTACCCGTTAGTCCATTTAAAAAGAAAAATAAACGTTTCATAGACTATGAACTACCAAGACAAAATTCCACCTAACGGAGAGATTTCTTTTTTATCTTCAAGTGCATAGAAAAGACTACCCAATGACGTTGTCAGCCACCTAGTCGTTAGAACGCTGGTTCGTTGGATCTATTTTATGCACGTTACCATATTCCCTTTTGTTCATAGCTAAGCATTATCTTTTAGAAAAAAATCATTAAAAAGAACCCTAACGAATGCATATAAAATTTTAGCACGTGTGTGATGGATATTGCGAAAACAAAACTCTGCATTACATATACTATTAGTTACCTCGTGTCTGATCTTCGGCCTCATGGGATACGGCTGGCTTCGGGTAGGTAAAAACCCGTACCACGTGATCAGACACGAGGTAACGAATTTATCTATTGACTTTCCGTTTTAGAAGTACAATCTATTTCATGTGTGAACACACACAGAATGAGATCTTTTATCTTCCATTGTTGAGCCATACAGGTTTTTGTGGAATTTTTGTGCAAAAGAGTTTTTGTGAAAATATGCCGATATGACTAGTATAAAAAAATTATTGAATTTTTTTTTGTCTCAAAAACATAGCTTATGAACCCCACATTGGAGGGTACTCGACAAGCTCATTCCAATAAGGGGTCATGAGCTATATTTTGGAGATAAAAATTTAAAATATAATACATGTACACTGTAAAACTGGAATGACGCGTCTTCTACGGGGTATGGATAATTTGTAGATTTCGGAACGAGGCTTCCACTGGGTATGGGAAATTTGTTAATGGCTGGGCGGCCGTATCGTGGGTTTCGATGAATATGGTCTCATACCACGTATCTATCAACCAATCAAATCAAAAAATTCACGTTAGTCAATAGATAAGTGCCAAACCTATATAATCCATAATCCATGCATGCATAGTTCTCGGACAAGGAAAGTTCTATGTGAGGTTGATGCTGTCACAGTGTACCGTCCTATCGGGTGGGGGCGTGAAATGGCTGTCGTTGTGTGGAGAGAGACACACTCCGAGCAGTATAAAGATTCCTTCGTAGTATTTGAGAAGAGCGAGGACATGAAGTTGCCACTACGAAGGTCATCACACACCTGTGCGCCACTGGGCAAGTTGAGGCATTAACATAAGTTGAATAACTATACTACTCAAAGTTTGCTAAGCACCAAGTATATCCAACTCCCTGTGTTACGTTTTAGTTGGAATATTGTAATGAAAAGTGTATATATATTTTATTTAATTATATCTTTAATGATTTAAGTACAGAAATTAAGATTTTATTTGTGTTTGACATTAGCTTTTGAATACGATAACCATCGAAAATGGATATTATTTGTAAAAGAGGAAATTTTTCAAATTTGCCAAAAAGTTGCCGGAGCGAACTGATATGGGTTCAATATCGAGTGTGAGACCGATTATTGTTAATTACAGCTTGACAGCGCTTTCTCATGCTCCCAATCAGGTTCATGGTGGTCTTTTGTGGGATGTTTTTCCATTCTTGGACTAGCATGGCACCAAGCTCCTGGACACTTCTTGGTTTGACTGGACGGACTGAAATTGCAAGCTGCATCTCACTCCAGACATGTTCAATTGGACTGAGGTCAGGGGATCTTGCTGGTCAGTCCAAACGCTCAATCCCCTCCCTCTGTCGGTACTCCCGGACAGCATGGGCAACATGAGGACGGGCATTATCGTCCATCAGAATGAATCTATCACCCACTGTACCTGCATACAATCTGACGTGGGCATCCAGCATCTCATCAATACACCGTTGTGCAGTCAATGTACCACGGTCAAGGGCACAGAGCTCTGTAGTCCATCCCAGCTGATTCCGTCCAGACCATGACTGACCCTCCAAAATAGCGGTTATGCTGAGCAATGTCGACTGCATGGAATTGCTCTCCTGGACCTCCATACCCTAGAACGCCTATATGTGTTTTCTAGGCAGTACCTTTACTCATCTGTAAAAAGGACAGGTCGCCAATCTTTTCTGGTCCATCCAACGTGATCCACGACCCATTCATATCGTGCCTGGCAGTGGTTCTGGGACAGCTGAATGCGAATACATGGTTTTCTCGATCGGAGACCGCCTTCATGCAACCTTGCCCGGATAGTCTGCGTCGAAACATTTACCCCGGATGCATTCTGAAGGTCACTGTGAAGTTGGGTTGCTGTGTCAAAGCAGTTCCTGCGGACCTGAAGGATCAAAAACCCGTCTTCAGCTGCAGATGTTGCCCGGTCTCTGCCACCACCATGTCATCTAACTGGTGTGCCATACTGCTGAAATCTTGCACAGGCTCTGGTGATCACCGTATGCTGCTCACCAAGGGCTTCACCAACCTGGCGATGGGTAGCCCCTTGTTCCCCTACCCCTACATCCCGCCACATTTCTGCTTCAGACAAATGTCTTCTTACATTTGCATACGCCATATTCAATCATTAAATCACAAGGGTTTGTCTTTTAATGAAGACTGAATACCCTACACATCTCATGTACATGTCGACAGTACACAAAAACATCATGAAAATCAAGGGGTACATGCTTTCCATGACCGTCACGAAACGTCTGCCTGTCAAGAGAGCTAATGTAAACACTGGGGACCATCTTAATACATTCCTCAATCATATCCACCAAACATATCCACCAAACATATCGCAAATGTGTCACAAGAAAATTTCACAATGATGTGTCAAATATGTGGTGCTTAGCAAACTTTGAGTAGTATATTTCGCCGATCATTGTAAAAACAAATAAGATTTAAAAAATACTTATATAATGATTCTGAAAACTGACGTTTATTTCAAATTCACAGCCGAGAGAATTTTCATTTATTTATTTGAGTTTAACGACACTTTTGACAGCCAGGGTCGCCTCCTGTCGGAAGAGAATTTTGATTATAAAATTGTTTTATTATATGGTCTAATCCATCTTCCGGTTATTAAACCCATTCATTAAAAATGGTAATCAACGCCCATCAACAGACGTAGGATCTTCGTAGATTCAGACCCGGGGTACGAAGAATGATAAACATTTGTTGTCTCTGGTAGCAGTAGTTGATGTTTATTTGAAAAACATTTCATTAAATGTTTTCATTGAATACTTCGCAATCTTTTCGTTATCGGGAACTCTTCCAGACACGTAGACTGTAGACAGAAAAGCCATCTTAAGTTGTAACGTAATCCCAGGCCTTACAGAAGTCACTGCTTGTTTCTCGTTCTGTTTAACTCTTTACCCAGGCCAGCGCTATTCACAAAAATCGCCAATTAAATTTCATTATGTTTTCATTTCTAGATCTCAAAAACATAGGTTATGGCCCCTCTTTGGAACGACCTCCTTGAGCTCGTTCCAATAAGGGGTCATAACCTATGGTTTTGAGACCAAAAATGAAAAAAATATTTATTCAGGAATTTTGTTTGCAAGTGTCGTCTTCTTTTCATGATAGGTAAAGGGTTAAGTGTCTTTTTGTGGAGTGTTTGGATCATATAATAAATAGAGGATATGAAATGAGTGTTTTTCTCATATAATATTTATGAAACGAGTTTAAGAGCCCAAACGGAAAATTCGGACGAGTTTCATAAATATTATATGAGGAAAACACTCATTTCGTATTCTATTTATCATATGACACCCACACCCACAAATTAGCCACTTAGTATGATTTTTTAACTCATCACCTAACTTGAGTTGCAGACGGCACTTGAAAAAAACATCCTCGTATAACTAAAAGTTTTCATTTTTGCTTCCAAAACATAGGTTATGACCCCTCATTGGAACGGGCTCGTCGAGCTCGTTCCAATGAGGGGTCATAACCTATGTTTTGGAAGCAAAAAGTGAAAATATAAAAAAAAATGAATGGCGTTTTTCTTGTAGGTAAAAGATTAACACAATATAACCCACCCTAAATAAGACAGATAACGTAAATTCTCCCTACTGAAATTATGCAAATGTCACCCAGTTGTATTTTGTTTAGCCAATCAAATTGTCCAGTTTTGAAATTGACCAAAGAAAGCTCCCAACTCTAATTATACAAATTATGAAAATGTGGCCCAGTTTTATTTTGTTCAGCCAATCAAATTGTCTAGTTTTGAAATTGACCAATGAAATTGACGGAAGGCTTTATTTGTCACTGATCAATATGAAAACAAAATATCAAATGTTTTAAAGTGATCAAAACGGACGAGTCATATAATAAATAGATTCTTCAATTCTTTCCCAATTTTTATCGAAATGTACAAAACCCGTCCAATATATTGGACCAGGACTTCCTTAAATCTCGGTTCAGATCACATTTGCAGAATTCGTTTTGTAAATTTCGATACACACTTGGGGCTCGTTGGAGATCCGCCATTTATAAACTTGTACAAATTTGAAAATGATTGTGTGGTTAAAGCACTGCATTGACATTTATTTCATTAATAAAGGATGGTCATAAAGTCAGCGTTATCAATTGTTAGTTGGCAAAATATAAATACTTAAACAATTTTCGTCATTTGATTTCCTGAAGTAAATGCCGCCAATATACATTTAACCCTTTACCCAACGCAGACGATATCAAAATTTATTATTTTAAATATCATTTTTTAAAAATTTTCAAAAAATTTCAACAAAACCATATCATGTGACCCCTCATTGAAACGAGCTCGACGAGCTCGTTCCAAAGAGGAGTCATATGATATGGTTTTGTTGAAATTTTTTGAAAAATAATATTTTTTCAGCTGCTGAATTTGCATATTACGCGGGCGGATGCGGCCGATTCGTTGGGTAAAGGGTTAATGCATGCAGTATAAGTGTCCTTATTTGCTAAAAAGTAACGAATGGTACCGTAAAATTAACTTTTCAAACAACTGTTATCTGCATCTTTTATTATCTTGGGGAGGGGGGGGGGGGAGGTCATGGAATGTAGTTGCAATAGATTTGGTAGTACCGCAGGGTCTTTCTTTTAGTTTCATGTGGACCACTATGCTGTCAGTGTGGGAATCTTCTGTGCGTCTTGCAAAGAGTACGGAAAGGATCAGTCTGGAATAATAAGAAATACTATTCCATATGCTGTATGCATCATTGAAGTGCAGTTAGTCAGTGTGTGCGTTATTGTCACTAGACGAGAAGTAACTTTCAATGGCAGAATGGACATAGGACCAGGCGAATCTCTAATTTCGTGTTGAATCGAATGCCGAATCGCATCGGCATTTTCTTCTGTCGAATAAATGGGTTCAGCCCTCATTATACGGTAAGTACTGCCTTTTCGTTTCATTTGTTGAATCAGTCTTTGTCATGCGTAATAGGGTATGGCCATGGTGAAAGACCACGTGGTATAGTCTTAGAGGTTTTCTTTCGCCGTCCACCCAGACCTCATAGTACGAATATCAACGAGTGTATACGGCATTGATGGAGATTGGTTTTCCAACCAACAGCCTCGGTCCATCGTTTAGATGCACTCTAATATCAGTCGAGTATGTAGTTGTTTATGGATCGTGGCTATTACACTATCTTTTGTCTGTCAACCAGACACCCGTTTGTTATTTAGTATAGAACAATGTGCGGACTGGTCCACTGGAGCCAAAGCAATGTGTTATATGTACTGATCGTAGTTGTTTTGAATATAGGCTTTCATCATATCTGTTGGTGAATAGCGGGTAATCCCTCAGTTGTACTACATCGTAATGACAATATAAGTAATTTTCATCTATCGAAAATAATTTTGACGATATTGCTAACGTTGGGGCATGTTGACTCTTTTATATTGTAATATACGTTAACAGCCGAACGTTTTTCAACTGGATTGTTGGAAGGCTGATTGGGCTCATTGGTATAGAAAAGTGTCTCCACCGCCGGCATTTGAGTTTCTCAAATGCTCAACGAAAAACATTTCCTTTTGGTTTGCCGTTTCCCGTCGCCGCCCATCTTTCAACCCTTTGAACCCTGGATGCCATTTTTTTCCGGTCCAGAAACATGATAGGTCATACTTCCACTTAGTAAGATGGCTGCTAAGTTAACCCTTTACCCAACGAATCGCCCGCATCCGTCCGCGTAATATGCAAATTCTGCAGTTGAAAAATATTATTTTTCAAACAATTTCAACAAAACCATATCATGTGACCCCTCGTTGGAACGAGCTCGTCGAGCTCGTTCCAACGAGGGGTCACATGATATGGTTTTGTTGAAATTTTTTGAAAAATTTTAAAAAATTATATTTAAAATAATAAATTTTGATATCGTCTGCGTTGGGTAAAGGGTTAAAGTGTGGGGTAGGTCAATCAATATCTTCAACATGCTTTCTCAAGGCTGCACGTTGAAAATATTAATTGATCTGCCCCAAATACTAAATATGAACTCTTCCATTTGCTTACTTTGAACTGACATGGAAGATGCCATCAGGGTATCAAGTAGATCTCCTGTTTCTCATGCCATTTTGTGTAAAATTGCATGTGGGCGGGCGCTTTTTATTTTTATTTTTGTAATTATTTTTTTGCCATCGAAAGTTCTTGTTCTTGGTTTGTTTCATGTTTTAGATCTCATAATATACAGAATAGCATGGGCGCCGCGGTGGTGTATGTCGTCCTTTGAGTGCAAGAAGGCTTTGCAATGCTAAAGCATTTCAAAGCCTTGTTGTATTCAAGGGACAAATTTTTCAGTTTTATTAATTTGGGTACTATACTATTGAAAAAAAGTAGGTGATATCCAAACTGATGTTGATATTTTCAGAAAACGGCATTGGATACGCGGGATTGGACACATCAATATGTTGCCAAGTGTAGTTTGGATCGTCAATGTCACCGGCCCACAGAGTGTGGCGCCGGCGGAACGAACGATAGCATGACGTAACCATTAGGCAGCACGGTCGTTTTGGTGGAAGATCGGTTATGGTGTGGCGTGTCACAGGGCAGTACTACCGTGACAACATGTTAGCAGCTCTTGTGGCGCCATTTGCGCGATGTCACGACAACGATTCATTGTCCAAGATGACAACGCAAGAGCACACAGGGCCATTGTCGCTACAGAGCTCCTCCAGGAGCAGAACATCAGTACATTGCCTTGGCCAGCACTAAGTCCAGACCTTTCACCAACTGAGCACGTCTGGGATATGCTTGGTAGGCGCCTACGACAACGCCAACACCTCCCTACAAATGTCCAGGAACTCGCCGCAGCACTGCAGGAAGAATGGAATAAGATCAGTCAAGCTGACATTGGACGTTTGGTGAGAAGTATGCCACGTCGGATCCGCGCTTGTCTCGCGAACCGACTAGGATTTACAAGGTATTGAGGTCTTGGATGTGGTAAATTCTCTGTCTGACCGTCCATGTCTTCTACAGCTCCGTGCGTGGAATGTGTCCTTGTCAGCCACCCAACTATCGCTGAAATCATTCAGCACGTGTCACGGTGCGATGCCTCAACTGTCTTTTTGATGAAAATATAAATATATGTCTTCACATATCTCATATTTATCAAATATCCCCTACTTTGTTTTTAATAGTATACAGTACGTGGAGAGTGTATTATCACTAAGTCACCCCCAGAGTGGAGACTCCACCCAAGCAATAATTGCAAATTTGTTGCAAAACATAACAAGCACAAGCAAAGTTCCAGCCAATAGACCTCCGGGTAAAACCCGGAGGTCCATTGGCTGAAACATTGCGTGTGTTTTTTGTCCATATGTACATAATTTGAAAGTGATATGTAGAGTGATAACTCCACTCCACGGGTGATTTAGTTACAATCCACTCTCCACGTACTGTATATCAGACATAAACCATTTAATTTTTATTTTTTTTAAAGTTTGTATTGGTTATAAAATGAGAGCATGTGGCAGCCAAAAAGACCATGCGGGAGGGTCTGAGAAACAGATTTTTAACTTTTTAGGCCTAATGAGTTTTTATAGATTGTTTTGCAGGTGATGTCCATTAGTTATGTTAGGTAAAGAGTCAAATCATTTCTAGATATTCATCCGCGTCTTCCTACTAGTCAACATTTACGGTTGCCATTTTGCAGGTTGTCTGCAAACATCTGAGCCCTTTTCATCTTCTAAAACCTTAATACAAAATGTGCAGGAAACAGAACTTTTATTATCCATGCCCGAATAAATTGGGCGAATCCTACCACATCATGTACCAAAAATTTAACTCATGGCTCCTTATTGGAACAAGGTCGTGAAGCTCGTTCCAGCAGGAATTAGTCAGTCATGGTTTCTGTGAACAAAAAATTTATTTTTAGAGTTAATAGAAAACTAATATGGATACTTTTGTTTTTTGATTGTGTTTTGAAAAGCAAGAGGGGTAGCTGCTTTCAATGTCTTTTATGTGTTTAATCCTTTACCTAACATGGAAAGCAGGCGACACTTGTAAAAAAATTCTTGAATAACTAATTTCTTTCATTTTTTGTCTCAAAAACATAGGTTATGAACCCTCGTTGGAACGAGCTAGGCTAGCTCGTTCCAACAAGGGGTCATAACCTATGTTTTTGAGACAAGAAATGAAAAAATGATGAAAATTAATTGGAGAGTTTTGAGAATAGCGTTGGCCGATTTTGACCGTTGCACGGGGTAAAGGGTTAATATACAAATGGTGTGTAATTTGGAATTAGTCATGAAACTATACAGCAAATTAGACATATAAATGTTTTTTTCTGGAGTGTCTGAAGATGTGGATCTACGGGATGTGTAACTATAATGATACATTGGGATTGTCTTCTCAATGTATTAGTAACCTGACCTCAAGCATTTTAACAGTTTCACCTGTCCATTATCTTGCTATGACGTTATCCATTAAACGTTAATGGCACTGGGATTGTCTTCTCAGTGTATTAGTAACCTGAGCACAAGCATTTTTACAGTTTCACCTGTCCATTATCTTGCTATGACGTTATCCATTAAACGTTAATGAATTTCATACCAAACGGAAAAAAACATGCCCCCATGTTCAGATACATTTTAAAACCATTTGGTTTATATTTATCCGCGTCTTCTCACTAGTCATCATTTACGGCTGCCATTTTGCAGGTTATCTGAGCCCATTTCATCTTCTAAAACCTTGATACAAAATGTGCAGGAGACGGAACAAATCAACTGGGTTGAGTAAATATGAACCCATCTGGGTTCATATTTACTCAACCTAACTGATTAGGGTTGATTTTTACCCCAGCCAATTTTGGGGTGTTAACAAGATGTAACATTGACATTTTCTAAATATAGTATTTCAGAAAGTTTGAACGAAAGGTAAAAATCTGAAAAACACTGAAAACGAAATAAAAAAATAAATCTGAAAAACTATTTCGTCATCGTCTGCATTTTGTAAACAGACATGGTGCCACTCCGAGCTTCAATCGACGCATGACACAGTTAGCCATTGTCGCCAAACACCACTCGAGGATGATATCTCTTCCACCACACGCCACATGAGGTACACTCAAAAATAAGATGGGTTAAAAATCAACCCAAATCAACTGAGTCGAGTGAATACGAACCCAGTTGGGTTCATATTCACTCAACCCAGTTGATTTGGGTTGATATTAATCCAACTGAGTCTAGAGGCTTATCGAAAAAATAACTTAAAAAGTGACGTCACCGGATTGCCAGTTGTTACAAACTCGCTTCAAAATGCTAACCCATCCCTGTCGTGACTAACACTGTTTTTATAGTACATACACAGAACGACACGCGCGTGTGAATGGGTTAATCGATATGGCACGAGTGCCAAAGCAGAAGGACGAAACGACAGTGGCAGGCCTCGAGTGTTATCCTTCCGCGATGGCAAAAGTGCCATGTCGATTAACCCATTCATACGTGCGTGTCGTTCTGTGTTTATTACACGCCTTCACGTTTATAAACGCAATTATTAGGACACCCAGCAATTCATTCACTCGTCCCCCGAGTTCCATTGTGTTCTGTGTGCCAGAAGGCACACAGAACACATTGGACCTCAGTGGACGAACTATCAACACAAAGAACAAATTTTATCGCCAACCAAATTTGCGAGGGGAACCTGTGTTAGTGTTTTAGCTATCGATATCGATTCAAATTGTAATTGCGGTGCACGATTTGCAAAAATTCCCAGTGAAATTTCCCTTCTATTTAATAAATATAGCATGGCTTTGAGTTGACTATGCCAAAATAGTGGTCCTCGAGGAGAGGATAGTCCCGACGCGTAGCGGAGGGACTATTCTCTCCTCGAGGACCACTATTTTGGCATAGTCAACGAAAAGTCATGCTATATTTATTATATTAGATGTGTGTGTGTGGGGGGGGGGGGGGGGTCTTCATCGGTCATATATGCAAGATAATATTCTTATTCACAGCCGAAGAGAAAAGAAAATGGTTCAGGGTTTAAACAGGTAAACTAAGTTAATTCTGCCACTCATAGTTCTGGGATAGAGAGGTAGAGAACCAAAACTCCAAGAAACACAATACCATTATTCCATTAACCCCCTCCCCGCCCCCAACACTACTACAGGCATCACTTTCGATACACATATTTTTATTTCTCCAAACTAAATGTAATAATGTATATAGGACGAGATGTCTTGTAAAGTATTTACGCTTCAATGGAATTTTCTAAGCGAATTCGAATGTTGCTATTTATAACCGTGCACTATTACCGTGCACTATTCTTTTTTCAAAAATGGTAGGTCTGTGCGATTACGCTGACGAACTATCGGAAAATAGGATGTTTCTGTTCAACCAATCAGAACGCGGGGAAGTCACGTGACATCTAATATTTAAAAATAATCCGTCTACGATTTCCGTTCGGCACTTGTGCGGAACACATTTTCATTTTCCGCGTGGTTTATTGTTGCTGTAGATGGGGGTATCATAGAACAGGCGTGTAATAAATACGTTTGGTATATACGGAACGTTTTGATACTCTGTCCGAATACGCGATTCATTTTTCCCCTGGGTCACTTTCTAGGACAGTAAGTTTTCATCGCAGTATTTAGATTTCGGTGACAGCATGTGCGGTGAGTATGGGAGAAAACTCCTCCTCAAGTGGTGTGGCCGTAGGATGTAGAACTCTCACCCTTGGGAAAAGATATTTGACCCAGACACCCGGCAAGCCTCGTGTCTGAGACAAATATTTTCCTTCTCGGGTGAGATGTCCCCACCTCACCACTCCTCCCCCATCAAGTTCAAAAATAATCTCACATGCAATATACCCTAGGGAGTAACGAAAACGAAGGGGCATTATTGCACCTGTAGAGCATGTATACATGATCTATATTATACCTCACGTGACTTCCTTGCATTCTGATTGGCTGAAAGGTGATACCCTATTTCGTGTAGTTGTCCAGCACAGAGCTGAAGGGTCACTACATGCGGGCACTATATGTTTTCTATTTTTAGCACGGGCACTATATGCATTTTCTGGCTATAAAAACGTACAAAGCAACGATTTATCCAAAATGGTGGCAGGAAATCCCGGCCACCAATTAGACAATTTGATTTACATAAAAAATATACACTTCGTTTTTTTGTGTCGCAAGAATAGCTGCAAAGTTTTCCGAGGTGATACGTTCCGATAAACAGAGATTATTACCATAATGTGGATCTACAAAATATGTATCCGAGTCGAGCTCCGGGTTCTAAGGGCAGATTACGACGAGTCGAAGACGAGTCGTGATCTACCCTTAGAACCCGGAGTGAGACATTGGCAGAGGCGAGGAAAAGTATCATTGTGTCGAACAATTATCAATATCCACACATTATTCTCATTTCTCCTTTATTGTTTAAAATAAAAACACCTTTACATGCTTACAATTTGGATTGTAGATTATTTGATTAATTTGCATTTTCGTGTTGTTCGACTAGTGCATGGCTTGTCGTTGACTACGCCCATATAATGCCCGGTGAGCGTGTGTAGTTCCGTCCGCTTCGCGTCGTGAACTACACCACCTCACTGGGCACTATATGGGCGTAGTCAGCTCCAAGCCATGCACTATTCCTTAAATATAACACAAAATAACTCCCTCGAAAATAGCAGAATCCGGGGTATCATTTTATAACTTATTCAAACCTTTTCCCGCATTAAGAATGGTAAAAATATAAATAATACGACATGTCTGGTCACTGTGTTAGGCAAGTGATATAATAATAATAATAATAATAATAATAATAATAATAATAATAATACATATTTATAACATAATCACCATCAAATAACCCGATAACCCAATAATAAATATCGCTCATGACACGTCTAATAAAAGTATGTCATCAGAAGTCAACGCAGCGTCGTAACATTGTGAGTGAGATGGTTGCAGAAGTGGAATTGAAGTTACCAGCTCTTACTTTTTCATCAACTGTTAACCTGACACGAACAGCAGACAACAATTGCTAAAACATTTCCTGAATAACGAACATTTTAATTTTTTCTCGAAAACATAGCTAATGACCCCTCATTCGAACGTGCAGGGCGAGCTCATTCTAGTGAGGAGTCAAAAGCTATGTCATCAGGGCAAAATTTTAAAAAAGGGAGTGTGGTTGGCGATTTTTGTGAACAGTGCTGACTAGTTTTATTCATCACGTTAGAAAACAAGGTAGAATTACACATTATGTGATTAGAAAAATCTCAAATTCGTCACTGTTTGGCATGAAATATCTGAACCTCGTTCACTACTAGTACTAGTTGATCTGAAAAAGTGAGGGGGCCACAGCCCCTCCCCGTGTCCACTGTTACTGCTCCATTTCTAATTTTACGACCCTAAAACAAAATTTAAAATTATAGATCATGTTCCCTTATTGAAACAAGGCCATGGAGTTCGTTTCAGTAAGAATTTAGAGCTACGGCTTCTACGAACGAAATGTTTGTGTTCAAGTAATACAGGAAGAATATGGGTACTTTTGTGTTTTTGTATTGCGTTTTGAAGGACAAGAGAGTTAGCTGCTTTTAGTTTTTCACATACAAATAGTGTACATGTTTTGTCTAATTACCAAATACAAAACAAATAAGACAGATATCAATGCTTTTGTCGAGAGAATAAAAATAAAATCCCCAGTAGCTGTTCCGATGGAGACACACATCGATTGTCAAAGTCGCAATGCCACGTGGAACGTTTGGTGCAGATGAACTTCACCATATTACGTACATTTGAGTAGTTTCAGCTGTCCATGTGGTATCGAAATGCCCATTTACAGTTAATGGATAACGTATGAAACGGAAAAACAAACCCACCAGTTTTAATAAACAAGATATAACATGCTATGGCTACTTAATTAAATGTTATCACTGGATGTACGGGATTTTATACATCTTTAGAAGGAAAATGAAATGTCATAATTATTATGAATATTGTTGAATTGAAATAATACTGTAATGAGGTGGGCCCAGGACCTGTACTATGGCTCGTTGGTTTGGGCACTCGAGTTCAGATCGAATGTTTGTAGGTTTGATCCTGACTCAAGTAACATGGTTGGGCCATTGGAAAAGGTTCTCGATCTCACTTACCCGAGTGGAGACACGACCATGCAGTGGGCTAAGCACACACAACACATCCATTGTAAAATTTGCCTTCAACTCTTTGGGTGTCCCGCTTTCCGCCACCCATATAACCAACACTGTTTTTTGGAACTGCTATCAAACTTCATCAATTGAACAAAGCTGGATGCTTTTTCAATCTGATTACGTCACCTTTTTTACTGAATTTTGAAAATCGCTGCGTATGAACCATAATGATGCGGGTACTCTCCGTTCATACTTCGGCGGCTCGTTTGAGTCGGTACGCTCACTCCATCCTATCGACGCAGTATTATAGAAATGTGACCATAAAAGTGGTATTTTTCACGATCAGATCGTGATCTGGTCGCGAAATATTTACATAAGTTTCTGAGATTTCAGAAGTAAAATATTGTGCAGACTCAACTGATTCAACAACAACAACAACCGAAAACATCTGAGATGTTTCTTTTCGGCAGGTAGAACCCCACATTGTTTTGTGCACGAAGGTGCATTGAGAACTCAGTCTCAATCCTGATTAAATTATCTTTAACCCTTTATCCAACGAATCGTCCGCATCCGCTCGCGTAATATGCAGATTCTGCAGGTGAAAAAATATTATTTTAACCCTTTACCCAACGGAGACGATATCAAAATTTATTATTTTAAATATAATTTTTTGAAATATTTCAAAGTATTTCAACAAAACCATATCATGTGACCCCCTCGTTGGAACGTGCTTGACGAGCTCGTTCCAACGAGGAGTCACATGTTATGGTTTTGTTGAAAGTTTTCGTTAAGTGTCTGTAATAACAGTACCAGATCATTTACTGACACAATAGTCAACATAATCGAGACACAAAAGTCGACATAATCGACATTTTCATTAGAGAAATTCTTTTTATAACGCATATTCTATTTTTTGTGCATAAAATCGATAACAAAGAATGTTTTTTTAATAAACAGGAAAATGACTGTATGACAATAAATGGTTTTAGGCGCTCTGTGTCAAAATTGGATGAAAAATGTAATTACTACAGCTGAAACGGTTAAGGAATTTTCTTGATCGATTAATCAAGTGGATTAACCTTGTTTAATCGATTAATCGCTTTGTCCAAATAGATATCTGAATAACTTCTATACCGTTAATGATTTACAGCATGAACCCTTTACCCAACTTAACAAACAAAGCCGACTAGGCCTATTTACAAAAAATTCCAATCCAATTTATATTGTTTTCAATTTTTGTCTCAAAAACATAGCTTATGACCCCTCATTGGAACGAGCTCGTTGAGCTCGTTCCAATGAGGGGTCATAACCTATGTTTTTTGTGCCAAAAATTAAATTTTTTTTAGTAATTTATGAATTTATTTTGCAAGTATCGTCTGCTACCCGCAATGCGTGAAGGGTTAAGAATTTCCAGCTACTGATACAGTATGATGATCATGCAAGTAAACAAGTCAGCAAGTAACTTGCATGCTTTACTCTGTCTCATATAATTGATATGAGTCAGTGTTACAATGTTTACCTGTTTTAGAGCAAGTTTGTTCCTTTGTTGACCCATGTAATACAGTAGTTCAAAAGTAACGCTTAATCGATCAATTACTTTTTGGATTGATCAAGATGTTGATCATTGATTAATCGATTAATCGGTTAATCGTTTCAGATCTAGTAATTACCTGAAAAGAAACAGTTTAAAATTGGGGATGATGAGTTGCTGTATTAGTTGCTGGGCGGAATGTTATCTATATTATTATTTTCCCTCTTTTCTATTATTACCACTCAATCTATAAGTTACTAGTCGATTAACATAAGTTTGGAGGCACGTTAAAACTCCATAATTTCAGAGACGTTATTCGACGGAGCCGGGCCGCGGGCGATAATGGTATAAATAGCCATTAGCGTCCCGCGGCCCGGCTATCTTTAGATTCAAGTTAGCTACAACAGGAAGTGGTAATAATAGTATAACATGATTGTTGTCAGGCATCATGATTCAATAGCGGCCCTGCAGCAATGATGAACAGCCCTTGGGCTTATTAACGGCCCTCGACTTCGTCTCGGGCCTTTAATAAACCCTCGGGCTGTTCATCATTGCTGCAGGGCCGCAAGTAGTATGTCATGTACCTTTCAGGCGCTATTGGCAGGACCTCGGTGCAGGACTTCGGAAGTGACGTCATGTCACGTGACCTAGTGGCGCCATGTTTGGTTGTCGTGGTAACCCGCGTGAGCGGCCATCTTGTGGTGTCATCTCCATAGTAATACGTTGTGTGAGTGCGCATGCGCAGCGCGTGTTGTTAGGGTGATACGTGTTTCCGTCGTCCATTTTGTATACTGGTGCCCGCCATCTTGGTTTCTATGGTAGCACGTGATTGCTATGTTACCCAATTTTTCTGCAATAAGACGGGGTGTGTTCGGAGGGTATGTTCGATTGTAGAAGAGTAAATCTAATTACCACAAACAACCCAACAATCCTTCCAAATCACCAAAATCTATCCCAACTTTTACTATTTCGAATTCTTTCAGAATTCTCTGCTTCTATCTATATATGCAATAGTTTTCCTCTACCTGGCCATGTTCCTTTGTTCTGGAGTATACTCCAGTAGCGCAGAAGAGCCTGTCAACTGGAACAATTTACCTTATTATTGCTATATTTAGCAATTTCTGGTCTATTCTTGTTAGTTCTGACCCAATTCCGTGTACTCTTGTTGTTTCATTTATCTAGATTATAACTAACCAATCAGATTGCTTCATCCCCTGTAATCTCTATGCAGAGTTATCATCCCTTATTACAACGAAGTCGTATCCGATTTTCATCACCTCTATATCCAATGGTCATATTCCATGGAATCCCATTTTTGGGAAACACCCGTGGCTATGGAATCCCTTTTTTGTCGTATGAGGCCATGAGGGCTATGTAAAAACCATCAGTGAGTCCTTATTTATTATCCCTCATACCCTCATTGAATTTTGAGGTTATGAGGACCTTGAAAAATCCCTCAATGAGGTTTAATTTACTACGACTCTTAGCCTCATTTCAGTATTAGGAGGATACCTATGGCCTGGTATTGTATTATTTGAGGATACCTATCGAGGATACCTTTAGGAGAATCCCTTTTTTGTCGTATGAGGCCATGAGGAATATGTAAAAGCCCTCATTGAGTCCTCATTTATTATCCCTCATAGCCTCATTGAATTTTGAGGTTATGAGGACCATTAAGAATCCCTCATTGAGGGATTTTTAATACGACTCTTATCCTCATTTCAGAAAAAAGGGATTCCACAAATGGGTTTCCTAAAAAGGGATTCCGCAAATGGAATTCCTTCTGGAGAATCCTTTTTTTGTCAAATGAGGATAAGAGTAATAGTAAATTAGACCTCATTGAGGGATTTTTAATACGACTCTTATCCTCATTTCAGAAAATGGTATTCCTAAAAAGGGATTCCACAAATGGGATTCCGTTTCCATCTTCTCGCCAAAGCTCCAAGGCCACTACTGGCTATGGTCTATCTGTCCTACCATTAGCTTCTACAGCAGGCATGTTCCATTGCGGCCTTGTACCAGTACTATTGACTAAACTACCATCCATTAATATTGACTTGTACCACTACTTCCTAGCTATACCTTCGCCCAGGCCTTCAAATTGTTCCTTCATTGTATACATATAAAGCATTTCGTAATTGAGATTCCTAGCCGAGTCCGAAAAATTTGGATTTCGTGATTTGACATATACACTCGAGGGTATTCCACTTCCCTGTTAGAAGAATTCAGTTCAATGGATTGTAGTGAACATTTAGATCACCTTTCGTTATATTTTCATTAAGTTTGAAAATTCATTCAGTTCAAAGGGTGTTAAAATTTATTTATATTATATATTGTTCAAAAGTTCATTCAAATAGCTCAAGGGGTTTTAATTACATAAAGTTCATTCAATTTTGTTCAATTCAAGAGGGTTATTAAACCTTCATTAGGGTTAGACTTCATTCAGTTGAAAACTTTGTTATGGTCAATTCACTTCAATACCTTCATTGGGTCAGTTCTCTTCTATCTGTTCTGTTCACTTCGATCTTGGTTGTGTTGGATCTTTGTTCACTTTGTTATGTTGACTTTGATCTTGATTGTATTTGATCTGTTCAGTCTGTCCAACTAGTTCGATCAATCCGACTAGTTTGACCTTGTTTCAATTTGTTATATTCACTTCGATCTCGGTTCTGTTAGTTCTGTACCTTTGTTGTTTTGTAGTGCTTGGTTGTCTCTGTTCAGAGTCTTGTAATAATTGATTGTTATCATTCCTATTCCATACCCTCGAGAGTATATGTCAAATGACGAAATCCAAATTTTACGGACTCGGCTAGGAATCTCAATTACGAAATGCTTTATATGTATACACTGATGGAACATTTTGAAGGCCTGGACGAAGGTATAGCTAGGAAGTAGTGGTACAAGTCAATATTAATGGATGGTAGTTTAGTCAATAGTACTGGTACAAGGCCGCAATGGAACAAGCCTGCTGTAGAAGCTAATGGTTGGACAGATAGACCATAGCCAGTAGTGGCCTTGGAGCTTTGGCGAGAAGATGGAAACGGAATCCCATTTGTGGAATCCCTTTTTAGGAATCCCATTTTCTGAAATGAGGATAAGAGTCGTATTAAAAATCCCTCAATGAGGTCTAATTTACTATTACTCTTATCCTCATTTGACAAAAAAGGGATTTCCAGAAGGAATCCCATTTGCGGAATACCTTTTTAGGAACGCCATTTGTGGAATCCCTTTTTCTGAAATGAGGATAAGAGTCGTATTAAAAATCCCTCAATGAGGGATTTTTAATGGTCCTCATAACCTCAAAATTCAATGAGGCTATGAGGGATAATAAATGAGGACTCATTGAGGGCTTTTACATAGCCCTCATGGCCTCATACGACAAAAAAGGTATTCTCCTAAAGGTATCCTCGATAGGTATCCTCGAATAATACAATACCAGGCCATAGGTATCCTCCTAATACTGAAATGAGGCTAAGAGTCGTAGTAAATTATACCTCATTGAGGGATTTTTCAAGGTCCTCATAACCTCAAAATTCAATGAGGGTATGAGGGATAATAAATGAGGACTCATTGAGGGTTTTTACATATCCCTCATGGCCTCATACGACAAAAAAGGGATTCCATAGCCACGGGTGTTTCCCAAAAATGGGATTCCATGGAATATGACCATTGGATATAGAGGTGATGAAAATCGGATACGACTTCGTTGTAATAAGGAGAGATAACTCTGCATAGAGATTACAGGGGATGAAGCAATCTGATTGGTTAGTTATAACCTAGATAAATGAAACAACAAGAGTACACGGAATTGGGTCAGAACTAACAAGAATAGACCAGAAATTGCTAAATATAGCAATAATAAGGTAAATTGTTCCTGTTGACAGGCTCTTCTATGCTACTGGAGTATACTCCAGAACAAAGGAACTTGGCCAGGTAGAGGAAAACTATTGCATATATAGATAGAAGCAGAGAATTCTGAAAGAATACGAAATAGTAAAAGTTGGGATAGATTTTGGTGATTTGGAAGGATTGTTTGTGGTAATTAGATTTACTCTTCTACAATCGAACATACCCTCCGAACATACCCCGTCTTATCGCAGAAAAATTGGGTAACATAGCAATCACCTGCTACCATAGAAACCAAGATGGTGGCCTCCAGTATACAAAATGGACGACGGAAACACGTATCACCCTAACAACACGCGCTGCGCATGCGCACTCACACCACGTATCACTATGGAGATGACGCCACAAGATGGCCGCTCACGCGGGTTACCATGACAACCAAACATGGCGCCAATAGGTTACGTGACATGACGTCACTTCCGAGGTCCTGCACCGAGGTCCTACCAATAGCCCCTGAAAGGTACATGACATACTACTGCCGCTAATGAACCATAATGCCCTCCTAAATCATGTTATTGTTATATTGTTTTCCGAGAGTCTGTTTGCCAACAGAGGCACCGAAAGCAGAGTGCAGAGCTGTCAACTGCATACCCTATCTATAACTAAGGGTGGCAAGTAGGGCAGAATGTGCTTCATTTCTGGGAAACACTCAACCGTTACCTAAGTCCACTTGAAAACGACACAGCAGTTTTTAGCTCGCTAACAACGAAACATTCTCATTTGTGTTTTCCAAACCATAGCTTATGACTCTACATAGCAACGACCTCGTCGAGTACGTTCAAATGAGGGGTCATATACTATGTTTTGGAAACAAAAAAGTAAAAAAAAATAAATTACGATTTTGATACACAAGGCTTCTGTCGAAGCTACAGGTGGTACATTGTGGCATAGTATATTACACCCCTGCCTTCTATTGTAATGAAAATCGACTTTCGATAGAGTTATCTCCCTTGAAATTAAGTAATTGTTGCGCAAACCCTAAACCATCAATAGAAAATAAAGTCAAGTTTCCTTCTGTTATTTTCAATGAAGGAAAACAACAGATAGAGCTGAAGCAGCCTGTTCAAAGATAATCTGTCATTTAAAATACTAATAACAATAAATAAACATGTTTAACCCTTTGAACCCTAGTGGTATCTTCCACATCAGTTCAATGGCAGCAACGGGAAGAGTCCATATTCTTTAGTTGGGGTAGATCAATTAATATTTCAACGTGCAGCCCCAAGGCTTAATATTAATTGATCTTCATCACACCTTCTCTCAAAAGTCAACCAACTTAATGAAATTATGAAGTATCATGTTACTGGACCGGAAAAACGGCCTCTGGGGTTCAAAGGGTTAAGCCTAAAAACCGCCCAAAGGGGCTCTATGGCTTTAAAATGAAAGAAGTACAAAATTGCATTTCCTCGTGAAATGCTTTTCGATATAAATGGGATTTAATCCCGATTTGAAGGTTCCAATACGTTGTTCAGATTTTAGAATACTCGACAGGGAATTCCAAAGCGCTGGTGCTGCAACCGAAAATGCCCTCTCTCCAGCCGAGACAAGTTTAGAGGGGGAGGCTGAGACAGATTGTTCAAGATTATTTATCAGTATTTCACCTACCAACACTAAAGCGTCCATTGAGGCCGTTTGTTTATTTTTTTTACAGTAATTAGCAAGTTTTTATTCTTCCCATGAAAAGAAATCAGTATATCTCACCTCTAGACTTTTAGACGAATGGGAAGGACAGTGTATGTGTGTGACATGTTACGATGCGAACACTCTTGATATAATAGAAAAAAATTACAGAACGCAAATGCATTTCAACAGAACAGAGTAGTGAACGGTTCAAACTGATTGGGGAAAATGTAAAAAGCTAGCTTCTGTTTTTAAGACTGCACAGGAAAGAACCTGACGTTCGTGGAATGTTGCGCCCATTGATGATGCAAATACGCTAACATCTCGGAATTTCATATTTTAAATGAGATCCACACACCCTTAGTGTTAAATTCACTAACAGCTTTCGGAAATTAAGGGGTGCCGACTTTCCTGTAAATCTCTTCCAATGACAAAAATCATTCTCTAAGGACGTCATAAAAACCTATGATGTGCCGGATCATTGCGCCTCGCGTGTGGAATAGTTATTACCATCTTTGTGTCCGTTGGCCAAGAGAAGACCATACCACATGCTTTGTTTGTAATACTTTAATCACTGCCATCAAATGTTATCGGCTCCTCTATTGTCGAATGTCTCTTTCTCGAGTGTTTGTCTTTAAACTGCCAGATTTTTCTGATCCAGACTTTCACGTTTTTATTTCAACATTATCTCTCTTTTAATCTCTCCGGCATTGGTGTTTTACCCCTCGAAGAAGGCCACCTTTTCACTGAAAACATAGCAGAGTGTTTTTGCCGGTATATATACCTTTTCATAAAGACAGAGAATACGAATGTATCATTTTTTACATGCATTCCACTTCCCCTGAACATAATGTGATCAGAACTGCCACCTGCAATAAAATGAAATCGTCTCTATAGTGCAACAGGGCTCCATCTGCAATACTAAAGCATTGCAGATGGCGCCTCGTTGCATTCTGGAGACGACATGTAGTATACATGACATCACCAGGTCGAAGAGGCAATAAACTATACTCAGTCGAAGAGTGTGTGGGGGGGGGGGGGGGAGGCGGGGTTGATATCGTAATTATAGAAACGCATTTACATAAGAAACAGGAGACTCAGAGATTCACATAAGTTAATGGAAAAGCGACAGCATGTATGTCCTCTTTCGAGGGTGCAGAAGTGTTGAGATCAGGTTGCACGCAAAACCATAGCTTCCTTCCATTTAGAGAGTGTCGAATTTATTACACTTTTAACTGAGTGAATGCGTGCCCTGCATCTGCTTTCTAAAATGCTTTTCGTGCAATGGGGGATGTAATCCTATTCCAATATTACAGGTGTCACAGACTCAACGCCCCGCCAAAAGCTGATATTAACCTTTTCACATCAACATTAAATGAAATAAAGTGCTGAGTGCCTAAAATAAAAAAAGTTATGTTATAAGTGATCTTAATGTTGACCTCCTGCATTTCAATAAGGAAGAGTTCATCTATTGTTCAGTCAAGGTATTTTACAGTATATTGCAAAGCCAACGGGAGTTTCCAGTCATTCTGCTTGTATAATAGACCATATATTTTCTGACAGTTCCCACAATCAGCTCAGTCTAGAATAATTATTTCTGATGTATCTGATAAACGTTGATATTTTTTATTTTGAAGCAGCACTTAAATTGAGTGGCACACCATGTTTCACCTTAAAAAGAACAATAAATGCAGAAAGCATTGCCAAGTTTAAAATTCTCCTGTCACAAAGTGATCTTCCCAAAAATGCAGTCAAATTGTCCAAATACGTCCTATTAAACATTTCTATGGAGGCCGAGGAAAACTCATTCCCCTTCAGAAGAGCTCGTCAGAACAAAATATTCTTTGAAAATAATCCTAGATGACCAGGGATATTAGTCATATCTTCGAACCATAAACAAAAAGGTTTTAACAAAATACTCAAATTGCCCACTGAACAGAAAACATAAAACTATTAAAAAAAAATATAATCGGAGAATTTATAACGATGTCAAGAAACAAGACAGAGCAAAAATGGGCCCAATATTGGAAGACCATGAGAAATATCAAACAAGGCAATCAATAAAGCTAAAAATTAAACTAAACTACCATCAGTTGTTATTCAGGATAGCACAGAAATTGAAGATGCCTGTAACATAGCAAATGAATTTAACCCTATACTTAACGAATCATCAGCATCAGTCCGCAGTTGAAAAAAAACATTTTTCGAAACATTTTAACAAAACTTTATCATGCGACCCCTCATTGGAACGAGCTCATCGAGCGCGTTCCAATGGGGTCACATGATATGGTTTTGTTTACATTTTGTAAAAAATTTGGAAAAATAGTATTTAAAATAATGAATTTTGATATCATCTGCCTTGGGTAAAGGGTTACTGGCTTTTTGTTAACTTCAGAAAGAGAACAACCGAACAAAGTCAGAAACCAAACAAATAATACTTGGTTATATATTTATTAGGACTTAACGACAATTTCGAAAGCCAAGGTCACCTCGTCAAGGTCACCTCGTGTCGGACAGTTATACGGGTGGCGGAAGCTGTGGTACCCGAAGAAAACCACCGGGCAACGACGAGCAACTGCCAGTCTTCCCAGCGTACTAACTTCACACAAGAAGGGTTAGCATTGCAGGGGCGGATCCAGGGGGTGGGTGGGTGGGTGGGGGGTGCTCTGGGTGCTCGAGCACCCCCCCCCCCCCCACACACACACACACACATACCTACTCATTACTCACAGTCATCCAAAAAAACTTGAATTTGCAGACATTCTGAAAGAGTGAGAACTTCATCCCAATCACAAGTGTTACTGTAATAAGCATACGCGGTTACTGTATTTCCGATCCAGCCTCCAAAAATCTATCTTGAAGATTTAATTTCAATAAAATGTAATTGTTATAAGAATGTGCCTGGAATTTAACCAGTTACCAATCAGAGATTTTCCCAAAATTGTGAATTTCTTAAAAAAAAATTAAATATGCCAATATCCATACAAATATGGATGACATTTGAATCAGTTGACGAGCTGATTCCAATGTCATCCATATATTTACGGTTTTATGGACAAAATTTCCACGTATATCAGCTCTGTTCGTAAATATATCCTTGTTCAGCTGAATCAGTGATGCTATAGTGACGTTCGCCTTCAGCAATAGTTTTACACTATGACAGATGATTGAATGGGACAATTTAATATTTAACAAAGAGCATTTAACATTGGTGAATGATTCACCAATGTTAAATGCTCTTTGTTAAATATTAAATTGTCGCAACAGTTGAACTTGCTGGATAATGCCTAGAGGCATTCTCTAGTAAACTGAAACAATTTAATGTTACAGAGCAACAGGACATCTAGTATCCAGACTTATTTCTTCGATAACATGAATAAAATAATTAAGCTACTTTACCAGTTAAGATCAGTTGATGGAACAATGTATTTACACAGTATACAAGTTTGTGCGTTCACATAGCACGGTAGAAGCGTACAAACTGAGACAGGACTTGGGTGTTTCAGAAGCGGATCCAGGATTTTGAAATAGAGGGACGTCGCCCTCTATACTTATATGGTCACAAACTGTTGTGAATCAAGTGTGCACATACTATTCATTTATAGTACGCACTGGCTTCAATTATTTTATTAGAATTGACTGGGGCGTGCCTTTGCCTTTGGCACGCTCCAGTCAATTCTAACAAAATAATTTTCAACGACATATACTTTTTATATCTGATTAATAGACGGGGACGCACGCGGCGTGCGCCCCTCTATTTTCTCAGAAATGATTTCTGAGAAAATAGAGGGGCGCACGCCATGTGCGCCCCCGTCTAAATCTGCCTTTGGGGTGTTTAACATTTAAATAGTATATGCATCTCAAAGTTGACCAGAAGAAATGTGACCTCCCCCCCCCCCCCCCTCGGCCACTCACCCAGTGGCACCCACCCATCCACACATTCACCCACCTACACACACTCATACTTCTTGGAACTTCTGTCGCCCCTGCGTACAACAGGTATGTCATGGTGAAAATTAATATGTTTCTTCCAGGCAATCCCCGCATTTCAGTTAATTTGATGCAAAATCCAGGGGTGATTATATTTGCTTCTTGGTAGGTAACAATTTCGAATGATTATTTTGTTTTTTATTGGGCAGTGTCAGTACCATAATTGTTTTTACCAAATTTCAAGCCAAATCGGCAGAAAATAGGTTTAAGAGAAAAGACAAATATATGACCAGGATACGTCTCAGATAGCATCTGATGGGTTCCTAATTCAAATTTTTTTTCTGGGGGAGGACCCCCCGCTAATTGCTTCGCGCCTTCGGCGCTCGCAAGGACGGCGCACAGCGCCGTCACGCTGCGCGCCTTCGGCGCTTGCCGACCAACAATAGCACCACCCCCCCCCCCTTATAAAATCCTGAATCCGCCCCTGCATTGGTTGATGACACTGTGCTCCCACTATTTGTCTTACACGAATGGTAATATTCCAGATAACCTGCATTTATTACCCATTAATCCTCTAAATATCTGCTCCGTTGTAAACTGAAATAAAAATTATCTATAGATTGTGATGAGCTCACAGCCTGTCTTCGTAAAAACATAACAGCCGAGGTGGTTGACCCTCTTGTGCATACTACTAATAACGCCTTCAAATCAGCCATAGTACCCGGCAGGATGAAAGCTGCAAAGGTGATACCTTCCAAAGTGATGGAAAACATCACGGTGATTACACGCTTAAATTTCTAAAGACAGAATTAATATTTCATACGCTTATCAATGTGGATTTGAAAAAAAAATCATAGTACATTTCATCCTGTTCCCTTAACCCTTTGGACACTGGTGGTATCTTCCATGTCAGTTCAAATGCAGCAATTCGACGAGTCCATATTCATTATTTGGGGGTAGACCAATTAATATTTTCAACGTTGAAAATATTGATTAGACTACCCCCACCCCTAACTTAGCAGGCATCCCACTTAATGAAAGTATGGCGTACCATGTCCCTGGCCCAATAAAGCCTCTCGTGTTCAAAGGGTGAAGAGGTACTGCGATAGAAAATAAACAAGGGAAAGACAGCTCTTGTTCTGCACCTAACTCAGACCTTTGACACCATGAATCACAATATTTTATTGGGGAAAATAGAAACGTGTGGTATGACTTCAAACCGAATGGTTCACGGATCCATCCCGACCAACGGTAATTGCGTTGTGTCCCTGGACAAGGCACTTAATTCCGATTTCCAACGTGTGGGTACGGTGGCTCTGTGTTCTAAGGTATACTGCACGGCGATGGTGCATTTGCCTTCAACCAATAGTAAACATGCCTGTGCGGAGATAGTACGTTGGGGAGCCTGACAGTTACTCGCCGCTGTTCTGTGGTTCTCTCTTGGTACTCAGGTTCCCTCCACTAGTAAAACTGTCCGACACGAGGTAACCCTGGCTGTCGAAAGTGTCATTAAAAAACAAAATATAAATAAATATTTAACAGTTAGTTCACAGGCTATCTGTTAAATAGATCTCAGTTTGTTATGCCCGGAAACCATAAATCGGGCATAGACAATCAAAGTTATAGTTGCGCGATTCTGGTTTCGATTCCTTTTCATTTGTCCATAATTGGCATTAGCAAGTCAGCCTCATTGAACCTTCTATCAATCGCCGATGCATCACAGTACATTACTCCGCCCCTATAACAATTCCCTAACTACGGATATTAATAAGGAACTTCAAAATATATGTGAATGGTGATCTGCGAATCAACTAATTCGCAGAGCACCATTCACATTTTTTATGAAGTTCCCACAAGGCCCACGTATCTCGATTATACTGCAAGACAGCACGCGCAACCTTTAATCTCAACAAAGTCAAGACCATTCTTCCACGTGGAGCAATGAAATCACTTTACTATGCTCTTCTGCATAGGCATTTGTTATGCGAAATTCAGCTTTGTGATACCCAAGAGCAATAAAATACTAGTGATCGTGCAGAACTGACCTCTGCGAATAAGCAATAACAAGATTCAATGCCCACACAGATCCTGTTTTAAACAAAGACAGAATAATTAATGTTCAAATTGCATGTTTCTCTGTTCGTCTTTGACTGGTAAAATGTCAAATTACCAGTGTCCTTTAATGATATCTTTAGAATTCTAGAAAATCCATCAAGTAGGGCTACTAATTAGTCGTGTCTCTTATACATAGAGAAAATCTCCCATTACGCTTCCGAGAATCGAAAATGCTCAGATGACTCAATTTGTAATATTAGTAATAAAAACATGTTTAAAAAAACCTTCACCTCTAAATTCCTTTCACCATACTCAGCCAATATCCCTTGTAATAATCCTTATTGTCCTGGCTGCACACGGTAAATCTATAAATTCTTGTAACTCGAAATAGATGTGCTCTGCATAATAATCTGGAACCATCGTCTTGTTTCTACCCGATTCTCGTCTTCACGCCAATATGTACTTCAAAGAATACATTCATCACGCAAATTAAAGTGTGTTGACTGTAATCCAGACAAGAATATCGATAAGTTGCAAGACACTTGTGAGCTCTTCTTGAGAGCATCGTGCCCCGATGGGTGAACTGATCATATTAGAATTTTTATTGTTGAGTTATCCACACTGAAGGGCCTCTGTTATAATGCCAGATACGTCGGCCAACTAGTTTGCTGGGCGATCAGAAAGAGAGTGTTTTATTAATGTGCTAACCAACGTGCACTCACCGCTCATTAATTTAATCGACTAATTGTATTGTCGATAATTGTTCACTGACATAATGCTTCCTGAGACTTGGTATCGCTCTAAGGTGTTACCTTGAAGAGTGAAGTGGATACGACGAGCACGTAGTTTAATGTAAAACTGAAACCACCTACCTCCAACAGGTATCAGTGCTGAGCAGTATACGGGGTCCCAACAACGAAATAGCCCGACCTCCATTCCTCCTTATGAGTTATATTAATGTTCTATAGCCCAGTCTTTGCTCACATGCTGTTTATAATTCTACATCTTTTCCATGGGGTGGCAGGTAGAATCTGGCTATGCCCCCTCCCACCGTGTACCCATCTATTATATCTGTGAAGTATCTTTATTAGTAACTGAATTTATGTATATTTTCAGTGGCGCTGGAACCGACGGGGGGAAGATGCTCGTGTTGCTCTATCCACGGAACAAGCGGGGACAGCTACTTTCAGAGTTTCGTGAGCAACCGTGGTTGTTTGTATCCCTTGCAGTCCTCGTTGCATAGGTGTGCCATGCGCACCCATTATGATATCCTTATCAACATGAAGTGATCTGGCTATGATTACCATCTAAACATGTGTCAATGAATGTAATCTTGACAACAAGCCTCCCGAATTTTGCAAAACGAGGGAAAACGTTTATTTTTGTTTCAGTCAGGATTTTGTTTCTTTATCCCTTTACCCAAGGTAAAGCCCCAAAACGGCCAGCTCTATTCACAAAAATAAAATTCTGCTTTCATTATTGTCTCAGTGTTTTTTGTCTCAAAAACATAGCTTATGGCCCCCATTGGAACGAGCTCGTTGAGCACGTTCCAATGAGGAGTCATAAGCTATGTTTTGACGTAAAAATGAAAAAAAAATAGTTGTTCATGAATGTTGATAGTGTCGTCTGCGTTTCGTGTTATAACGGTAAAGGGTTAACTTACGCTTTTAGGTTAGAACAGAAGGTAGACTATAATACACTGTAGTCCTACAGGGGTGGGGGGGGGGGGACATGCAAAATAAACCAGCCTGAAGTAAAATAACTGAAATTATTTCATAACGAAAATGAAATCGTATTAATGAATACAAATTTCTGCTTTCTGAACAACCTTTGTTTGTTTTTCAAAACTACGGAAAGCCAAACTGAGCAATAAACATTATTAGTAACGCATAATTCTCAATATCGATTTGAAAATAGAGAAATTTCGAACGATATATCAAATGCCCTTTTACATATAGAAAATGCACTTTTATTATATTCACGAAGTGCCCTTTTATCTGAACTGCCACCCTAAACTTCGCTTCGGCACCATTGTATACTGTAAATAAAGTATCTCTCTATCTGTCAGTCCCTCATATAAAAAGCCATCTCAGTTACAAGAACGTTGACATGTATTTTGAATACCCATTTTGTATATGAAAAAGCCAGTTAGTACAAGAAAGATGAGAAAAATCTTGTTAATTCTAAATGTTTTATAAGATATTTTTTTTCTTTGTTCAATATTTTTGAGTCAACCAAGTGAGCCCAATGATAATTGTGAGTGAAAGCAATATCTCTGAGCACAGTACGTGCAGAGAAGATTACCAACGATGCTCTTGGGAGTGGATTTTCCAAACAGCAACCCTCAAATTCTTTTAACCCTTTACCCAACGTAACGGCCAGAACATGCCTGCGCTATTCTCAAAAATCGACAATTAATTTTACTTTTTTTTTGTCTCAAAAACATAGCTTATGACCCCTCGTTGGGACGAGCTCAACGAGCTCGTTCCAACGTGGGGTCATAACCTATGTTTTTGAGACAAAAATGAAAAAAAATTAGTTATTTAAGAATTTTTTTGCAAGTGTCGTCTGCTTTTCATGTTAGGTAAAAGGTTAAATGCATGAAAAAACACAGCAATGTTTTAGCCAATGAACCTCCGAGCTTTACGTTGGCTGATACTTTGCATGGACCTCTTTGGTTTTTCATAAGGAAGGATTATTTCTTGGTTGAAAATTCCACTTTCTGGTTGTATGCTACTGGGGTACTGTTATATGCATAGTTTGAAAATTGGTAATGTTCTATTATTTCCGTCAGATGGGAAACATGTTCACAGCATATTGATTTTGCTAATGAACTGCTGTATTATTTGTTATTTTTGGGAACTTAACGATACTTACAACAGCCACGGCCACCTCGAGTCGGAATTTTTTACGGGTGAGGGAAGGCGGAGTACCCGTTGAGAACCACCGAGCAACGGCGAACAACTGCAAGACTCTCCAACGTACTAACTGCACACAATCAGGGGCAGCATTGTTTCAAGACAAGTGCACCATCGACATGCAATACGCATTGGTACACAGCACCACCGTGCGCCCACGTGGGCAATCGGGATTAAGTGCCTTACCCAAGGACACAGCGCCGTTACCCCTGGCGGGGATCGAACACTGGACCTTTCTGTGTGAAGTCCAATTCCATAACCACTGAGCCACCGCGCTCCCGAACTTCTGTATTCAGCACAATGTTGAAAAAAGGTTCTCCGATATAAAGTGCAATGTGCTCACAAAAGCTGGTATAGAATTTCGACCACATCCTGACTGGATCGCGAACCTGTCGAAATTTCATGTCCCCCCCCCCCCCCGCAGCACTGTACAATCTCACTCGTCGAAACAAACAAGAACGTTGAATTTGCGATGCTATTTTTGTGTTGTTTTTCATGATACGTTCTCGATTTCGAAGTATTTTATTTAGAAAATCTCGACCTGCTTGTGTGAGTGCGTCGCGATCCAATCCTGATCTGATGGTGAAAGAGACCACTATTTTAATCACAATGCTGTAGCGACATATCATCAACTTAATGGGAAAGACACCGGAAATGATCTGTAATATTCCCCAGAATACTCAAGTAAAAATTAATTGGTTGTCTCTGCTTGGAGCAGCCGAGTGTTTAGATACCCTGTCTGTACGGTAGACCAAGCGGTGGCAGGGCCATTTTGGGTGGGTGGGTATAGTATGCCGGTGCCCGACGTCTCGGTCATATCGCCCAACTATTTGGAACATACCTAATTGTTTTTATTAATCACTAATATACTTTCCATTGATCAAATACTTACATGGCAGGGGATTTATTTTAGTTTTATGACAGTGCAGTCAATTACACACCAGGCAGGTAAAGGTGCCAGACCATTTGGATGCTTTCAACGGGTCATGGTCATAAAAATCATTTGTTATTAGTCACTCTCTCCCTGGATGTAGAATTGTACCGATATAGTGAGTCGGGCATTTGTTGCACGTTCTAATCTTCACGCTAAAATCAGTTGGATTAAAAATCAACCCAGCCCAATTGGGTTGAGTGAATATGAACCCAACTGGGTTCATACCCAACTGGGTTCATATTCCCTCAAACCAGTTATATGGGTTGATTTTAACCCAACGGGTTTTAGAGTGTGTGTGAATTTTTCGTCGGGCAAGCAAGAAAATTTTGCCCAATGGAGTACACGAAATCGTGAGTATATTTTCCTTAGGTAAGCAAAGATGTCTGCCCAACTTGGTATGCCGTAATCTCTTGCTCATCCCCTGCCGTCGAAACACATGATCGGGACATTTTTTTTTTTTTTTTTTTTGGTGGGGGGGGGGGGGGGGGGCTGCAAATGGGATTTGCTTAGTGAATCCTCAAGCTTCTATTGAGTCCACGGATAAAAGCACGGATGTTTGGCCACGCATTGAAAGGTCGAGTACAAAATCACCGTGTAAGTATCGGAAACATGATCGAAAAGCTGCGAGTTGGGAGTGCAAATACTTCATTTTTAATTTTCCTCACATGTTTTCCAGCCCCACAATCTTCCAAATGACAAAGGAGTTACGGTTTCTAAACTATTATTCGAATACAGTCTCATGTGAGTCCAGGTAAATGAACAAATGTCTCGTTCTCTCTCTTGAGGAAAATCGTGTAACTCCTGAAGCAATCCAATCTTCCAAAGGAAAATCACCTTCGATATTTGTCACCTACTTCTTTTGGAGGAATGTGACTCTTATTCCCTCCCCAAAAATGAAAAAAGTAAATAAATAAAAAAAAAAAACACAAAAAATTGTCTTTTTGTTCGTTTATTGCTTCCACCTCTGTCGGAGTATAAATATCGTACTCTCTTTCATTTTTAAAATCCATAATTTGTTGACAAACGTGTGAGCCGGCAATGACCTTGGCCTCAAGCTCTCATTAGTTTAACCAATCAAATTATTTTCAATACTTATTTGACAAGCAAAAATCGTTTGCATTGCTCCAAATGTCTTTGTAATACGACAAGAAAAACTCTATTGCAATAGCCTCTACTTCATTATACATTTTGATTTTATTACGGCGGATGAGAGACAATCTGTATCCGGATGATATAAAGATAATGGGATTTCTTTCTGGGACGAGTATTATCTCGATAACTTACATCTCTTAAATTAAATAAAGAGGGTGATAAATGAGACAATCTGTCTAGCGATGTTCATGACATCTGCGTGGACAAGATCCTATCATCATAAAACGGCTATAGTCATTCGATTCCTTGGAATATATCCACTACGACACGCATATACATTTATAAAGACTAGAGTAATATATTGGAATGCACTCGGACAACTTGCATATACCATATTTTCTCTCATACCGTCGTGTATAAATCGGTAGATATTTTATGAAAGCATCGACGAATAAATCGCCGGTGTTGTCATTACTGACATGCTTGTATGCCAATTTCCAGTAAAAGGCATCAACATCTCTTTTGTCTGAATGAATGTGCTTAACCAATTATCTATCATGAATAGAAGAAAGAGGAAACGATACCTTAGAAAATATATTTCGAAGGGGAAACTCGAATTTAGTCAAGTCTACAGTAAGGCTGGGTGATTTTTCGGTTTTTCGGTTTTCCGGTTCGGTTCAGTTTTTTTGCGGCAAACCGGAAAACCGAACCGCAAGACCGAGCAAAAACCAGACGAACGGTTTTACTCTGTCTCTTCATAAACCGATTAAACTTCCTCACCGGGAGGTGACTGGATAAGCGACCACTGTGAACTCTCCTCACTCAGTCTATTGGAAAAAGCGGCAATTTTGTCGTGTTCTCATTGTTACATTTCCTCCCTTAATAACTCGCCCACCGGACGAACCAATAAGGGAGAAAATAAATGTGACAATGCGAACACAACATAGTTGAAACTACGCTACGTGATCATACAACTAGAGATTTGACGCACTTTCATTCATAGATATTTACTAAACAAACATGAATATGCTTAACTCTTTACCTAACATGAAAAGCAGACGACACTTGCAAAAATATTCTTGAATAACTAATTTTTGTCATTTTTGTCTCCAAAACACAGGTTATGACCCCTCATTGGAACGAGCTCGACGAGCTCGTTCCAATGAGGGGTCAAAACCTATGTTTTTTAGACAAAAAAATTAAAATTAATTTCGATTTTTGAGAATAGCGCCGGCCGGTTTTGCCGTTACGTTTGGTAAAGGTTTAAACGAATTTGAGAGTTGCTGTTTGGAAAATCAAACAAATAATGAAAATTAATTGGCGATTTTTGAGAATAGTGCTGGCCGATTTTTGCCGTTACGTTAGGTAAAGGGTTAATCAATTATTTATCATGAGTAGCAGAGAGAGGGAAAGTCACGTTGGAAAATATTTGTCGAAGGGGAAACTCGAATTTAGTCAAGTTTGGTTGGGTAGTTTTTCGGTTCGGTCCAGTTTTTGCGGCAAACCGGAAAACCGAACCGCAAGACCAAGCAAAAACCGGCCGAATGGTTTTATTGTCTTTGCATCAACATTTGAAACTACCTTACTGGAAGGGGACTGGACTAGCGACTACTATGAACTCCCGTCCCTAAGACTATCCAGCAAAGAGGCAAACATGTCGTGTTCTCATTGTCACATTTTCTTCCTTATTAAGCCGTTCATTGGACGAGTTAATAAAGGAGACAATGTGACAACGAGAACACGACACAGTTTAGAAGGAAATCCTCGGTGTTATCATACAACTACAGATGTGGACGAGCTTTTATTCAAAAGTATTCACTAAACGAACATGTCTGATTATTCTGTTGAAGTCATTCAAAAGAATATCGATTAGGAAACATTTCTTGTATTGTTTGTCGGAAAAGCGAAACGCAGTTTTAAAGAAAAATGAATATTTTTTTAGAATCAAAAGTCTGAAATATTTCAGCAGGTCGGAAAAGTGTTCGCTTTTCCAACCAGATGAAATATTCCAGACGATTGAATTTGGACATAAGCTAGATGAAACAGCCAAGTGGTGAGCTGCGAACTGCTGGTGATGGGGTATGTTCCATATGCGGTCCTAAGCTGTGGAATCAACTCCCTCGTGATATTAAACAGGCCAATTCAGTTTCTACTTTCAAATTAAAGATTAGAACTATTTTTTATTCCGACAGGCGTATTGATCTTTTATAACTTTCTGTGTTTCTCTTAGATTTGGTTTCTTTTAGTTTGTTTTGTATTTATGTCAGCGTTAGGTACAGCCAAAGAGCATTTTTAATTGAATTTTAGGCTAAATAAATATATTATTATTATTATTATTATTATTATTATTATTATTATTATTATTATTATTATTATTAAATTGCTTATAGGCAGCAACAACGTCGATAACATTACAATATTTGACCGGTGGCTTGAGCACTTAATTTGCCGTTCCAGTATTTTCCTCTTTGATATATCCGTTGCGACAAACACCGTATAAATAAATGGAGGTTTACTGGACTAGCTAGACCAAACAGCCCACATATATTACTTAGAGTTTCCAGAAGCTTTGCGAGAAAGTAGTAATAACCCTCATTCTCCCCACAGCAGAGACAAAAGCGATCCCGAGCATATTTGCGCCACCGCATGAATCGTTTGTGGACACAAGATTCAAATCCATTCTTCGTTTTGTTTAGGGTACAGTTTGTGGAGAGTGGATTGTAACTAAATCTCCCGGGGAGTGGAGTTGACACCCAAAGTATTATTTTCAAATTCTGTACATGTAGACAAAAAACACAAGCAATGTTTCAGCCAATGGACCTCCGAGTACAACCCGGAGATCCATTGGCTGGAACTGTGCTTATGCTTCTTATGCTTTGCAGCAAATCTGCAATTATTACTTGAGTGGAATCTCCACTCTGCGGGTGATTTAGTGATAATACACTCTCTAAGTACTGTATATTCCCAGAAATAAAACAGCAAGTGTAAAACATTAAGGCCCAGAAACAATGCGCATTCAGATGAGTTTCTGAACACTGGACCATGACATCGTGCCTGCTGTCGAATTCGCGGTGAGGGGAGTTTGAAGTTTGTCATTTACAATCTGATCTGACAAAGCCTCCATGGCAGAACACGGGCGTCATCTTGTTCGTGATACTCAAATGTGGGATCATATTTATGCACGTGCTCTTGTTTCTTAGACAGCAAAATCAATAAATCTTTGCGACTCAGTTGGCATAATATATCTAGTAATGGACAATTTGGCATTTGATAAATTGGTTGTGGCATCGAATTGAAGCTCGCAGGCCACCAGTTTAATTCTGTAAGAAATTTGACATTGTTATGACCTGGAACCACTTTACTTCTTAAACAGTCCCTCGCCACTGTTTAGACAGACTTGTTTCGATTAAACCGTGTGAAATATTTCAGTTGGTCCGAAAAGTGAACCTATGGTTCGCTTTACCGACAAAGTGAAAAATTAAAGAAGACTGAATCTAAAAATACCATAAATAGTCATCTTCTTTGAATCAGTACAAGAAATGTTTCACAATCGAAACTTGATTTGACCGAAATTTTAATGATTTTACCATTATTATCTGAGACTCGTCATAGCTGTAGTTTATTATTACACCAGATAGTTCCACCAATTTTGTTGGTATCTGGATTGTTTCGATGTATATTAAATACTAATTGATAGGAAAATGTATAACTGGGTTTCGAATGAACATACACGCTAAAAACTAAAGTGTTAAAAACTGACACTTTCAAGGTGTTAAACCCATTCTAACTCTTAGGGTTTGATTTTGACACTTAAAGTGCAATGCTTTAAGCACTTAGACATTACAATCGTCAGACATCTGAAACTTGAATGGATGGCACTTCCCATGTGTCTAGCATTGGTGGTTCTTCCAGAATTGTCCATAATATGATTTGTGCTTGGTGGGTACATAATTAAAAGGACACAACGCAGATGACGCGGATCAGGCTCGAGAGTTCGAGCCTGATCCGCGTCATCTGCGTTGTTTCCTTTTAAGTGTCGCGATATTACACTTGTCAGGTGGTATTATTGTAACACCTGTCAAGTTCTGGGATATCTACACTTGAACAAAGTGCTAGTTCAGCACTTAGTAATTGTACTTTCCCGCGGTTCGTTGAAAAAGCAGGAAAGTTTTGTCTTGACGGTTTTTATTATACCGTTAGATGTTGGGGTTGAACAATGAGAATGTTAGAAAACGTGTTCACGTTTTGGTGACGTTGTGTGAGGTGTTGAGTGTCAGTTCTAGCCTGACTTCGCTAGCTGACAGACCCACAGATTTTTTTATTCTTCAAAATGGACGGCCAAACTAGAAATTTAATAGAGACTCAAGTTACAAAAGCTGTTTCTAGCAGTCAAAATGTTTTGTTAGACGATATGAAAGAGTTACTAGATAACAGACTAGCTAGTTTTCAAGACTCTATAGCTGTTAAAAGCCGGGAAATATCTACTTCTCAGTTGGCTTGCTTTCAATCCCAGATTGGAGAGACGTACAAATTCAATGAGAAGGGGTGCGAGGATCAGCATAGACACAACAACAAAGTTTTGGCGAGCTTGCATAATGCTCAGGCCAGCCTTTCATCTGATAAAATCACCATGAATGAGGTCACAAAAGCAAAAGCTGCAGTGGCGGAAGGTATTGATTTAGTTCAGAAAAGACAGAAGTTAGTTAAAATTGCCGATTCATGCGAACAGAGATGGAAAGTTGTTGACGAATATGTTTCGAATCCGCTGGCTGATGATTCTGATGATGAACGTAAGATTTGGAGAGCTCAAGCCCGTGCATCCAAGAAAATTAAAACTGATCGTCTGAAGAAGTACAGAAAAGACGCGAGAAATCTTCCTTATAAAATTCCCGATTCTTCAACTTCTAATAAACAGGAGCCCACTCATAAACCTGGTAGATGCTTCTCTTGTGGGACCGTCGGGCATTGGAGAGGAGAATGTCCTGTATTCACTCAGAAGAACAATAAGATAATTACTGTTTCTGATATTGTCGATCGCAATGATAGTTCTGGCGTAACTGTATCGAAGCTTCAACTGGAGTTGGAAGCCAGTACAAAAGAGGTCAAGTTTGCTGACACGCACTGCTCAAACGCAAACTTTGACGGAAAACGTGCAACAACGTTCACTAATCAGCTTATTCAGTCTCGACAAGGGAATGAGGTCAGTAAATCTCCAGTCGGTCGATTGCGAGCTAAAATCTCATCTTGGAGGAAAATTACGTCCAATTCAAATGTTCTTTCCATAATTTCTAATGACTATAAATACGTCTCCCACCAAAAGCTTTTCTTTTAAACAACAGATCAGCATTGGACAATTCAGATTTTGTTTGTTGTGAAATAGAAAAGCTTCCGGGTCTACACTGTATTCAACAAGTTTGTCAACCACCGCTTATAGTTAATCCTTTGACGGTGGCTTTTTGTCGAACAGGAAAACCAAGACTCGTGCTTGATTGTAGGCACATTAACCCCTTTCTTTTCAAATTTAAATTCAAATATGAAGATGCCTCCGTTTTGAGGCAGTTCATTGAAACTGGTGATTTTTTATTTACATTTGATTTCAAATCAGCCTATCACCATATAGAAATTTGCCAGTCGGATAGAAAATATCTCGGGTTCTCTTGGAATTGTGGCAAACAAATTTTTTATTTTGTATTTTGTGTTTTACCGTTCGGCATTTCAACGGCTGGATTCACTTTTACAAAAGTTCTGAGAGAGGTGATTCGATTTTGGAGAAGCGAAAACACTGATGTTGTTTTGTTTTTAGAAGATGGCATTGGAGTGGCAATGACTTGCTCGGAAGCTTCTTTATTGAGCATGAAAATCAAAGATGATTTGACAGGTTTGGGTTTCTTGTTCTCGGATGAAAAATGTGTTTGGGAGCCATGCCGGAAACTAATTTGGTTGGGGCTCGAGTGGGACACGATTGGTGGTGTCGTTAGAGTGTCGGCCGATAGAATGGCACGACTGATGGTGGCTTTGAACAAAGTTCTCTCGCTGTTGCCCAATACCAATGGTCTGGTGAAGGCCAGATTGTGGCGGGGGCTGTAGGTCAGATTATTTCGAATCAAATTGTATTTGGCAATATAGTGATTGCACTCACGGGAAATTTATGCATGCATTGCTGCGAGAGCCAGCTGGGCTGCATACATTTTCATTACAACTGCGGCTTACAAAGAATTAACATTTTGGAAGGAAAATAGTGAAAAGATTTACAGACAGGGTGCTTGTATAAATGTCAAGGAAGAGTTAGCTCTTTGCAGCTACCGGTTGTTCAGTGACGCTTCCAGTGCCGGTTGCGGCGGTTATGTGGAACCTAGAGAGGGTTCCTCTTCGAATGAGGTAAGCACAGCGTTGATGTTTAGAGAGGCTGGAGAGGTGTCATCTCCGGACTCCGTTAAGTTTAGCCCAGACCATGGTATTATCGATGCTAATTGTGGCGTTGATAACAAGTTACACATGTTTGGGGGCTGGACTGACAGTGAATCGTTATTAAGTTCTACCTGGAGGGAATTGGAATCAATTCATAGGCTTTTACATACAGCAGCAGATGTGGTAAGTGGAAAAAAGGTTGAAGTTTTAACGGATAGTAAAAATGCTGCTGCTATTATTCACGTGGGAAGTAGAAAACGTGATTTGCATGAAATAGCCTCGTGCATTAATAAGCTATGTAACCAGAAAGACATTCTGATTCAGTCGAAGTGGATTCCTAGAAATCAAAATAGAAAAGCCGCTTTTTTGAGCCGGGTAAAAGACCCAGATGATTGGGGTATTACGTTCTGGGCATATATTATTCTAAACAAAAAATGGGGCCCACACACGGTGGATAGATTTGCTTGTCATTACAATGCTAAATGTGAGCGGTTTAATTCTAGATTCTGGTGTCCAGGCTCAGATGGTGTAGACGCATTCAATCAGAATTGGCAAAACGAGAACAATTGGCTTGTGCCACCCCTCATTGGCAAAGCATTTCAAAAATGAAACAGGACAAAGCATGTGGCACGCTAATGGCGATCATCTCCATTTTGGCCTCTGATTGGCACCGAAAATTCAAAATTTGGAAATTATATCCGAGCTGTGCATATTTTTCCTGGACAAAATGTCATTTGTAAAGGAAAGGGGAAAAACGATATTTTCTCAGGTTCCTGTCTGAAATTTGATTTGATGGCTTTTAGATTAGACTTTAGTTAATGGTTGGGCATGTTTTTTCTTTGTTTCGGGACTAGGACTTAAATCCAACATTATAAATGCAGTAGAGTGCAGTGGTATTCCAATGACGACCGAGTTCAAGTGTTTAGCAGAAAAAATGTCTTCTTATTTGACGCAGTCGAAAAGTGCTGGAACTGTTCAGAAGAATAACAGCTGTTTTAAAAGGTGGGAACATTTTTGTTGTAGTCGAGGATTACCACCGTTACCTGCTGAGCCTATTCATGTTGCACTATACACAACTTCTTTGCTTGACTCTGGTGCATCGCACAACACAGTTGACTCTATTGTTTATAGCCTTAAATGGGTACATAAAATTAGTGGTAAGGTAGATCCTACTTGTAATTCATTAGTTACCGAGCTTCAAGAGACTGCAAAAAGGATACATGCAAAACCTGTTACTAAAAAAGACGTTGTCACTGCCGAACATTTAATAGATTTGTGTAATGTATATAGAGACAATTCCGACTTGCTTGTGGTGAGAGATTTGACTGTGCTACTTCTTAGTTTTGCTGGATTTTTGAGATTCAATGAGTTAGTTTCGCTAACAGGCAAAGATGTTATTGTGGAAAACGGGTATTTGTTGTTGTATATCCGACATAGCAAAACCGATCAATACCGCCAGGGCAATGAGGTTTTGATTTCTAAAGGCAATTCCGTGGCGTGCCCTTTCAACAATTTTTTGAAATATTTAGAATTATCTGAAATTCAGCTGGGATCAGATGAATTTTTGTTTCGGCCTATTTTTAGATCACATGGTAAATGCCGTCTGATATACAAAACAAACCGTTAAGTTATGCAAGAGTGAGGGAAACTTTGTTAGGTCGGCTCAAAAGTGTACTTCCTCACGCAAATTTAGGGCTTCATTCAATGCGGGCAGGGGGGCGCTACTGCAGCTGCCAATACTGGTGTAAACGATCGATGCTGGAAGCGGCATGGCAGGTGGAGGAGCGAATGCAGTAAGGACGGGTGCATTGCTGATTCTCCACAATACAGATTAGAGGTTTCAAAATGTTTAGGTTTGTAATTATACTCCTAACACTGTCGCTTGCTCCCATACTTTGATCTTTTCTTTTTTCTAGTCAGCAGCACACTAGGCTAGAAAGCTTTACAAGGTGTTAGTGTTGTGTATAAAGTTGAGACTTGTACTTTCCCGCGGTTCGTAGAAAAAGCGGGAAAGTTTTGTCTTAACGGTTTTTATTATACCGTCAGAGATTGGGGTTGGCCAATGAGAATGTTAGAATACGTGTTTTTTATTGCAACGTACTCGAACTTCATCGCATCAAGTAAATTTTTCAATTTGTATTAAAGATAATTCATGCAATTCGTTTAAAAAAAAAAAATCGCAAGTCCGAGTGATTTCATCCTAGATGGCGTTGACATGGCTTTCGGACACAGGTTTCTAGAGTTATTTTTCCTTTAAAGAAAAGTAAACTAAATGGTTTTATCTCTAGTTTTTCCTGGGAGGTCAGGGTCATTGTTTGAGGATGTTAAGGTGTGTTATGTTTCACGATTTAATTGTTAATCATTTAATTTTCTTGTGACTTTAATTGGAAATGTATTCAATGGAATAAATAGTCAGCAGCACACTAGGCTAGAAAGCTTTATAAGGTGTTAGTGTTGTGTATAAAGTTGAGACGTGTTAAATACAGCACTTCAAGTGTAGTTTTTAACACTTTAGTTTTTAGCTTGTATGTCAATCTCTGAATAAAGGGTTGAAACATTAAATGAAGGGTAGTCTACGCGCAAGCTCCGCGAGTAGCAGGTAAACAATTTGACCATAACAGCGTAAAATTCCGAACAGAATTATATTGGTGGTCTGAGATCCTCCCTGTGATATAAAATGCCTCCGCCATTAAGTGCACGCACTACTTTATGCAGCGATCAATGTAAAGAGCATAGCGGTGAAAGGGTTGGGTCAATATTTCATGATACGATATCCTCATTTCCACAATTGCGAGGTTTTTTCATGTTACTTCTATTCAAAACATCGTCATCTCTTCGTTTTTTCAATTTTTCTTTTGTTTGTTCTGTTTCTTGGTGTGCAGTTTCTACACAGTACGAACAATTTAATTCCAGCCATACTATAAAATCAGCCCGTGTATTGAATACTCTGAAACCATTATGCAAACTGAAATATGAAACCACTGATTATAATTTCGTTGCGTCAAAATCATGATCGATGATTGCATGTTCCACCATGGACAACGGACTCAATTTAACCTATCATTTTGCAGGGCAGTCACCATGGCATGGTCGTAATCCAAGCGCGGGCAGTGATGTCCACGCATGCGTTTACCAGGTAATAAAAATCATCAGCAGCAAAAGTTTATTTAATGAAGCACCAGGTTGTATGCGGTGCTTCATTAATTAAATTTTTGATGATTATTCTTGTAATTAATGTCTGGAATCTAATAATATTGTGACCGGGGAAATATTACCGATCCGCGAAAAGTGACCAGTCCAAGGCGGCCGTACTATATCTATTTCAAAAGAAGGTTCGAGTAGCATATATTTATAGTATAGGCGAGAATTGCACCAGGTGTCACCACCCGGTGGAGATGTGTTATTAAAGCTTCACGAACAGGGCTTGCACAGGAAATCTCTGGTGCAACAGTGTTTCTGGCCCATTTTCTTGGGGGTACCTCAGGGGGAGTCCACCAAAAATTTGCAAGACGTGACGTGGGGGTGGGTGGGTCTCTTGAGTGCGCCAAAAATGTGCATTTCCAACCTCTGCAATTTTTTTAATTTTTTAAAAATATATCAATATATCAGCTAATATATACCATCCTTTGTGTTTCAAACCTTGAAGATGATGTTGTACATCACACTCTTCACATAAATACAACATCAGGAGGCTTTATATGTGAGAATATTGGGCTTAAACTGGGAAAATGTCACACGTTAGTAGGGGGTGGATGTCTTGTTCGAAATGTAGAAAATGTGCAGACAATATTTTTGGAACAATTCAAATGAAAATTTGTTCCCGTATATGTACACCTGCACTGACCAAGCCTGATAATGAACAGCTTGTCCTTTGTAGATTGGGACCCACAGCAGCCCACAGAGGTTTAAATTGGTGGTACCAGTTTAACCCTTTACCTAACATGAAAAGCAGACGACACTTTCCAAAAAATGATTGAATAACTAATGTTTTTCATTTTTTGTCTCAAAAACATAGGTTATGACCCCTCATTGGAACGAGCTCAACGAGCTCGTTCCAATGAGGGGTCATAACCTATGTTTTTGAGACAAAAAATGAAAAAATAGTAAAAATTAATTGGTGATAGCGATGGCCGGTTTTGGCCGTTACGTTGGGTAAAGGGTTAAGGACATTATGAAAACCCCCTAAAGACAGCTGTGCCTACTAAGTTTATTTTGGATTTTAATGGGAGAGAGGGGGTGGGTGTCTGAGAACGGTAGTAGAAAATTTACACGTAGTGGGTGGGTGGGTGTAAAAAGGAGCCGAATAAAAAAAAGGACGTCACGTCTTGCAAATTTTTAGTGCCCCCCCCCCCACCCCGGGTACCTACCCAATTTTTTAATGCGGTTTGTATGTCCCACTAGCTATGGTTTATAACTTGTAGATCGTTTATTACGTATGGAACACCGAGTATGCAAACAATCGCAAAATCTGCAGTATTTCCAAAGAGGGTAAGCGCTGTTGCAATTTTCAAGAACAACAGGGCTACAAAAATAACTCATTATGGTAGCATGAATTCCCCTTTCGGGTGAAACCTGGTGGGGCAAAAATTCTCGCTTATACCAATTCATCACAACTGAAAACAGCGACCAACTGTTAATAATACACACTATGTCGAATTCTCTAACTGAAAGAGGCGCGTGTCTTCATTGTCGCTTCATCGCATTACTCAGTCATATCGAGTTTGTAACACACTTCAATGCATTGCTTCTCTGCACGTTTTCCTTTTTGGCAGCGTACTCTCACCACAAGCCGGGAAGAATTGTTTTGAAAACCACCCGAGAGTATTTATGGACTGCGAACTAAAAAAGCCCATTGTCATTACACTAGGAATCGTGCTGAGTGCGATAGTCATTTGAGCAAGTGAGTGCTAACATCTCTTCTCAGCACATATTTAACTTTTCATAATTGCTGACTATCATTACAGTCAAATTTACGCCTCTCACGTCTCATTGTAAGGGTCATTAAATGAAAGTTGGTTGTTAATGTGTTTAACTTGTGTATGAATAATTATTTTTAACCCTTTACCTAATACGAAACGCAGACGACACTTGCAATAAAATTCTTGAAGCACTAATTGTTTTTGATTTTTTGCGTAAAAAACATAGCTTATGACCCTCATTGGAACGAGCTCGTTGAGTTCGTTCCAATGAGGGGTCATAAGCTATGTTTCTGTGACAAAAGAGGAAAAAGTAATAAAAATTAAATGGTGAATTTTGTGAATAGCGCTGGCCGTTTTTTGCCGTTACGTTGGGCAAAGGGTTAATGGATCTTCTGTATAAAGAAATATGGACCTTTGTTCAGTGTTGTATATATAGGTTATTACAACAGTGAGTTGATATGGGTCGTCGGGTTCGCCGGTTTCTACGGATTCCGCTGAGTGGACGAGGCCGAAATGATGTTGACGTCGTGTTTGATTTGGCTTATTTAACGAGATAAAAATGACAACACAGAGTAACTGGCTGTTGGAATAAATTCGTCATTATATGCCAGCCTATCTTTACAAATTGAATATGTAAATAAAAAGAATGCATAGATATTTGATTTTATATTAAAATTGCCACGATCGACATCATTCATGAACTCGTAACGAGAGGTTTCATTTGAATAATGCATTGAACAAACTGATAAGTAACTCTGTACATGGAATTTACTGGCTTCATCAACTGTTAAACAAAACCTTCTAAAATGTGCGATTCATTTTCCCTTCCATAACTGGAAATTATTCATAGCCACGGATTTAAAATAAAAAAAATCCTCGAAATGCACATCAAGAAAATCACATCATGATTGAGCTTGAGCATTTGTTTAGCACATATTCAATTCCCAGAATAATGCCAAATAATAATAACCTGATAGTTCTATCATAAAAGTGTTGGGATGTGAGTTACTAGAATCAATTTTATGCCCCCTTTCGTGGCTTCAGTTTCAAAAGTTTTCTCAGTAATGAATTTCAAACTAGGGGGAGGAACCGGGAGGGGAGTTTCCCCCTCCCGGTCCCTTCCTCTAGATGGAAATTCACTACCCTACACCCCTCCCCCAATCGGAAACCTCTAGCCACGTCACTGCAGCAACTATAGGCTCGCCCGCAAGCTTCAGTTACGGACATTTGTCGGTGGTATGAGACAGGAGGCCTCAATCGTATGAGTGTGGCCCCTGTGGGGGGGGGGGGGGGGGCACTGAAGGTGGTACATGTATGATAAACGGAGCTGATACGTTGGTGGACGTTATCAGTCCGTATGTGTGTGGTCCATGTAGAGAGGTGTCTGCCTCCGAGCTACTCACTTGAAAAGTACTGTTCCATCCCTGACTTATATCGTCATGAAAATCGACTTTCGATAAAGGTGTCGCCCATGACATTATTATGAGGAGCGGGGAATGTCCAATTATCTAACAGATGGAAAACCACCTATGACATCAGTGGTAATAAAGCAACGTTTCCTTTTGTTACTTTCAATGAGATGTCTATTGTTTTCGTTTATCAAAACAACGAACGAAACGTGTTTTTTTTTATGGCAAGCTAATTGGAAGTAACTAGTTCACAGATAACCCATCATTAACATTTTACCCAACGTAACGGCAAAAACCGGCCGAGCTCGTTCCAATGAGGGGTTATAACCTATGTTTTTGAGACAAAAATGAAAAACATTAGTTATTCGAAAAGTTGTTTGCAAGTGTCGTCTGCTTTTCATGTTAGGTAAAATCGACGTTCGATAAAGATGTCACCCATGACATTATTATGACGAGCGGGAAATGTCCAATTACCTTACAGATGGAAAACCACCCATTATTATTATTAAACATTTTTTTTTTGTTATAACAAAATGGATTGGATAACAAGTGCCGAGCACTCAGATAATATCCTTTCCTTAATATAGATTTGAAAATTTCAAATTATGTTTACAAATATTTACAAAAAGTTACATAAATGTGCATGTAATGGCAAAGCAAACTTATGAATAATTAAAACAATATTGTGAATGTACACTCTTCAAAATAATAAAACCATTTATTACATGCCCATGCAGTCTCTCTTATACAATACGGCGTGCAATACGGCTGTGCAATACGGAATTCCGTATTGCACACCACACTGTTCCAACCGGGACTTTTTTTATGCAATGCGACTGCATAAAGTGCATGGTGTTTACCGCCGTTGATAGAAAAGAAAATCAGGTCAGTAGGTGCTTGGGTCATGTAATAAATACAAAACCACATGTATGTTTCAATGAGTCGTTTTGTATTCAATTCGTCAGATGTGCGTAGAAAGAAAACGTCTCGACCTTCGGTCTCGACGTTTTCTTCCTACGCACATCTGACGCATTGAATACAAAACGACTCATTGAAACATACATGTAGTTTTGTCTATTTATTACATGCCCATGCAGTCTCTCTTATGCAATACGGCGTGCAATACGGCTGTGCAATACGGAATTCCGTATTGCACACCAACCTGTTCCAACCTGTTCACGCCATGTAGCAATGCGACTGCATAAAGTGCATGGTGTTTACCACCGTTGATAGAAAAGAAAATTAGGTCAGTAGGTGCTTGGGTCATGTAATAAATACAAAACCACATGTATGTTTCAATGAGTCGTTTTGTATTCAATTCGTCAGATGTGCGTAGAAAGAAAACGTCGAGACCGAATAGTTTTGTCTATCTATGACATCACTAGTAATAAAGAAAAGTTTCCTTTTGTTACTTTCAATGAGCTGTCTATTGTTTTCGTTTATTAAAAATAACAAACGAAACTTGGTTTTATGGGAAGCTAATTAGAAGTAACTAGTTCGCAGATAATCCATCATTAACAATATCTGTCAGTATCACACCTCTCAACACTAATGTTCATGTTGGCACTTTGTTTAATGAATTCATTTTTTTACAGTAATTTGAAAGGTTTTATTCTTCCTACGGAAAAACGTATTAAATCCCACCTCCAACACTCTTATATAAATGGAAAGGACAGTGTATGTATTGTATGTCACGATGCGGACACTGTTGACAGAAGAAAGTTACAGAATATTAACATAGGTACCGAGAATAATAGTCAAACGTTCAAACTGACTGAGAACGAGAAGTGCAATGCAAGAGGAGTAATCCAATATCTCATTAACAATTAATATTATATCTCACGTGACTTCCTTGCATTCTGATTGGCTGAAAGATGATAACCTATTTCGTGTAGTTTGCATCCACAGAACTGACCAGGCACTACACCCAGGCACTACACGTTTTCTATTTTTAGCACACTACGATATCAGTTTTCTTTTCAAACTGGGCGAATAAAACTGATCAGGCTAAATTTAAAAATCGATTCACAGAGGCACAACATCCACAAAACGACCCGAAAAGAAATCATTGTGGAAAAATGTATCACTTTTCCATTGTTGAAGTCACATTTTTCGAGGCGTGCATTTTATTCCTTGAGAAGATGATCCATATCTTGTTTCGAAGAGAATGGTCCATACCTGGGTACAACCTTCACGAGAACGCGTCCGGATATGAAAAATCGTTTGTTTCGCTGCTCATATTATTTCGCTATTTAATTGTATGTTTTGGGCAGTAAACGAATAAATAATGGAATTCAATTGAATCTTCGGAGTTGTATCTCGTACTGACCCATTCGGTAATGTACATGTGTGACAAATGTGTGGAAATTATCAAACTGCGTTGTCAAATTTCGAAAATTTTAGTTTTCATTCGCGAGTTGCGCGATTCTAGAATACACAGTTCCATTTGGGGAAATGTTTTATTTTCCCTTGCCGACCGATTCAAAATCTGTCTTCTGCTCATATCAATAATCCAAGTTAGCCGTGTTTTGGAAGAAGAAAATGTCTTTTAAAAACTACATGGTATTTTTTTCTATATAACGCTGGTTGGTAGGGCTGCTACCTTGGTAATAAATTAACAAATCGGACAGGTGTTTTTCTTGATGGGTGTTCGATATAATATAAGGATTAGTGCATGTCTTGTCGTTGATTGCGCCCATATAGTGCCCAGTGAGGTGGTGTAGTTCCCTCCGCTTCGCGGCGGGAACTACACCACCTCACTGGGCACTATATGGGCGTAGTCAACTCCAAGCCATGCACTATTCCTTAAATATATCACCAGTGATTTGACTCTTCTGTAAACCAGAGACTATATGGCATACTTTTATCGTAATAAAGAGAACCTATGAATAAATCGAAAATTCAGTTTATCATAGCTTATTTCAGCCCGCTTGTAGGTATCACGGAACTAAATATCTTCCCATAGGCGACCATTTATAAGGTTCAGGCAAAAAAAAACAAAAATATGATCGCATCATTTTAATTTTGGCATTCAAATATCTTTGTCAAGTATAGCCCTTCAAAACGTAGGAAATCCCACCTCCAACACCCTTATATAAATGGAAAGGGCAGTTCATGTATTGTATGTCACGATGCGGACATTGTTGACAGAAGAAAGTTACAGAATATTAACATAGGTATCGAGAATAATAGTCAAACGTTCAAACTGACTGAGAACGAGAAGTGCAACGCAAGAGGAGTAATCCACTATTTCATTAACAATTAATATACCACCAGATAGAAATTACTAGAAGTTAGTAGTAGGAATTGACGCCCATGTCGCTGTCGGGAGAGAATAAATAAATACGGGTATGGGAAGCAGCTTCATGTGGTGCAAATGTGTCGTAGAATTAGTAAGGATCACAGTGGCCCAGTGCTTAGAGCACTGGACTTCAAACCGAATGGTGGACGGTTCGACGCTGTCCAACAGTAACTACGTTGTGTCACTGAGCAAGGTACGTAATTCCGATTGCCCCCGTGGGAGCACGGTGGTGTTCTAGAGCGTACTGCAGGTCGGGATGCACGTGCTTTCATCCTCTGCTAACTCCACTTGTGATACTTGTGTTGCCGAGTCTGACACAGTTCCTCGCCGCCGTTCGGTTGTTCTCTCTGGATACTTCGACTTATTCCACCCGTTCGACCGTTCAACACGATGTGACCCTAGCTGTCAAAACCCCCAATAAAACAAAACATAGAGTGTAATGAGCAGAAAAGGCGTCATGACACTTTTCGTGGTCAATAACTACAGTGTTTAGACAAGTACTGTATTTTGCATAGAGGGTTCAGCAAAATGTAACTTCGTCTTTCTGAGTATCTCTTCTTGTCGCCGAGCGAGCGCTATCACTAAATCCTCAAGCCATTTTTATTTAGTTATATTTTATTTACCTTCAAAGTAGATCGGGATTGACGAACGGGCTTGTGCCTATATTAAAGTCCTTCCCTTACAAAAACAACTTACAAAGTTTAATAAACACGTGTGCAAGTGCAGGTGCATAAATGGGTTTGAGTGTTTTCTGCATTGTTTTGGATAATTTGAATTGTTGGCTTCTCTTAGGTCTACTTTGTCACTCGGAGTTTACGGTTCAGAGAGCTTGCGGGTCACATTGCTAGTAACTACTGGGATAACACATTATCTACTCCATTTCCTCGGGTACTCATGGGCGGACATCAATTTTGTAAAGAATAATACACAATAAACGATATGTTTGGCCAAACAACGGTCTGAGGAAAGCCTCGAGACCGTTGTCCGACCGAATACTCAGTATCGAGTGGCGGTCACCATCTGTGTAGATGACCTCCAGCGTTACCCTTCCCAGACACCAAACTATGTATTTTTAGTGCGATGCGCCGTGAGTAAGGCAGTGTTCTAACGTGGTTGCTATACTTACAGATAGAAGCGGAAACAAGACTGCAAAATTGTCGACAGTAGGTTTTGATTGTTGCTGCATGTTAGGTTTAAACTCTAGTTTCCTCTTCATATTAATGTGGGTTTCTGCGCATAGCCAAACAATTGGTTATGTGCCCTGGTTCTAGGTGCCTGGGTGATATCACCCGAGCACCTAGTTCGATGCTCTATCAAACATCTCTAGTTATCAGGAAGTCAATCGAGGACAGCTGGATTGCGTTGTTATTATTTATACCGTAGTCGGAACAGGAAATATGTGAACACCCCCTACTTGCACGTGCTTCCTTACGCGAAATATACCATAGCAGTTATAGCACTTTTTAGATACGGTTTAGGAGAAGAGGCTAGCGAAAAAGAAGGAAGCACTGTAAAGGTATCACAATTTTATCGTTTGGCTCTGCGCAGTACACCTATCTTATAAGTGGCTTCCTTTATACTATTTACACAATAAGGATATGCTAGTTAAAACGATTGGTTGATAGTATATACCTGTGGACCGCATCAAATAAAGAAGTGTTTTCCTGATCGGAAGATTCGGTGTTTCCAAATAATATGATGTCACACGACATGTGGCGAGAGTTCGGTTGGTCTTTAAGTAGGTCACTTCTCTGTTGGATGTATAGTGGGCACTGCATAAAAAAGTGGCTGGGGTCTTCATAACTATGGCCACACGTGCACGCGGGGTCATCTGTTATAAAGCGGTTAAATAGACGAGCTTTCAAATCACTGCACCCAAGACGTAACCTGCAGTGCAGGATTTGGCCCCGTCGAGAGCCCGCATAATAATACTTTGGAGTTTTCACCCAGGAGTTCTTTATCAATCTTTTAAAGTGGGACAAGGAGTCTGCATCACGTGTTCCATTTTCAAGTTGGTTCCAAAGCTCCACACACGACGGGAGGTAACTATTCGAATACGATTCTGTTCTAGAGTGCACACTGCGGAGGTTCCCACAGTTTCTTAATGGGTAGTCAGAAAATTGTGAGACAGATCGCGGTACGAGAAGGGAGAGGTACCTGGGTGCAATACCATTTACCATTTTGTAAAAAATAGTGAGTTTGTGTATTTTACGTCTTTCGCGCAGAGGTGTAAAATTTGTTTCGTTATATATGAGGTCGTGGCTTGTGCCACGAGTCGCCCCACATATTGTACGAAGGGCGTCCATTTGTAGATTTTAATCAATATAGATTTATTTTCAGTGCAGGCGTCCCATATGACATCCGCGTAATCGAACAATGGCAGTAGGTAGCTTTTGTAAATTATCTCTAGGGATTTCTGAGACAAGCGGTGTTTTAAACTTCGGAAACAATTAATCATTGGACTAATTTTTTCTTCAAGGTTTTCTATGTGCGTGTCCCATGTACCATTGTTCCTGAAGACCAGCCCTAGATGTTTGTGGGATTCTACCTCACGTACGGGTTCTTTGTTAAAGGAACGAGTGTGTCTGGGGCCATGTATCAGTTTACGTGACATATTCATGGAAACCGTTTTTTGAGTGTTAAAGTCTACATGCCAGATTCTAGCCCATTCCGAAATTTTATCAAGATCCCTATTAAGCAAGTCACTGGCAAGACTTTCGTCTTCAACAATGATGTACAGCGAGGTATCATCTGCAAATAGGCGTATATTGGAATCAACTTGTTCAGCTAAATCGTTAATGTATATGAGAAACAGAAGAGGACCCAGCACCGACCCCTGTGGAACACCGGCCTGTATAATCTTAATGTTTGAATTTTGGCCATTTATACACACCCTCTGGGTTCTATTCTTAAGATAGCTGTGGAACCATGATAATAATTCACCCCTGATTCCCATCGGGTGCATTTTGTGCAGGAGGCCTTTATGCCACACGCGATCAAAAGCTTTACTTATATCACAAAATACCATTCTTACTTCTTTACCTTCATCAAGGGCCTTTGCAATGAAGTTAGTTATTTCTGTCAGCTGGTACACTGTACTATTCCCTGGTATAAAGCCAGACTGGTGTTTAGTTAGTAGTTCGTGTTCGTTTATAAAATCAAAGATATGAGAGAAGATAATTTTTTCAAAGACTTTACTAACATTACATGTTAGAGAGATTGGTCTATAATTTTCTTTCATATGCTTCGATCCTTTTTTATGTACTGGTGTAACGTTTGCACTTTTCCATACAGTAGGCATAAGGCCAAGACTGAGGGACTTATTAAACATTGTTGAAAGAGGATACGCTAGCTCTTTAGCAAATGTTTTCAGAATTCTATTACTGATCCCGTCTGGGAGACAGGCTTTATTTGGATCGAGTGCATTTAGGACCTCTTCTACTTCGTCTGTGTTAATTACTTTATTTTCTATACATACGTCTCTTAATGGGATATCTGGTAGGGGGCAATGGTCTGCGTTTAATGTCGACTTTTCGATAAAGTAGTCATTAAAGATTTCGGCAACTAATGAATTTACTAACTTCCACCAGTTTTTACATCCCAAATTTGAACTTGACACGAGATTATCCAGTTTGTCATCGTAATTTCGTTTTGCATTTCAGATATCACCTCGTTACGTGTTCTCCGAAACACAGCCCAGTCATCAGATTTTCCACTCGTTTTTGCTCTTTTGTGTATTTTATTCCGACCCCGTACCAACGACCGAAGATGAGACGTAAACCAAGGTTTGTCATTTTTCCTTATCAGAACAGATTTACAGAGTGTAAAAGATTTAACCGCCTCTGTAACAGTGTTGGCAAAGTCGTCAACTATTTCATCGACGCTGAAATAAAATTCCAGTCGACCCGTCAAAGTAACGACACAATAGCGCTTTTGTCCATTTGTGCATAATCCCATACCTCCCTGCGGTATGTTTTTTTGTTGGCCGTGTAGTTAGGAAATTGATTCCGATGGCATGATGGTCACTGCAAAATGGTGGTAGCGTTCTACAATTGTGTATAGAGTTTGGACATGTTACCAGTATCAAATCGAGCAGGGTTTTCGATGTTTGGGTTATTCGCGTTCGCTCCGAGACCAGTTGCGTTAGGTTATGAATATTTTCTAAGTATTTAATTTTGGGGTGAATATTGGTGAGACAATCGGCGTTGAAGTCTCCTAAAATAATGCACTTATACAACAAGTCCTGTCGGGCTAGGGAGATTGATTCATCCATTAAGTTCCAGTAGTGCTCGTTAGATTAGGGGGGGGGGGGGTCTATAGAAGGCTCCCACTACGATGTTCTCGTTATGAGGATTCGTTTGGACCCATATAGCCCCTAACCCGGGTACTTCCAGGTCGTCCCTTCGTTTAAAATAAACACATTCTCGTATGTATATCATTACACCGCCACCTCTTCCGGATGGGCGATCTTTCCTTACGTGAGTATAGCCAGGTAGCTGAGGAGTGGATATATCAGGGTTCAAGAAGGTTTCTGTTATGCAAATTATGTCGTAATCGTCAAATTCCGTGTGAATGGCTTGGATTTTATCCCGGAGCCCCCAGCAATTGACGTGTACTATAGATAGACCCGAGGACGTGGGGCCAGGATTGGTTTGCAGGCTTGGCAATTTCAGGAGAGCGATTTTTTAGCTCTCCTTACTGCCCTCCTGAAAGAATTAAGGAGAGCGAAAAATTGCCCTCCTAAATATTTTGGTCTGGGATGATTGAGATTACATGTATTATGCTCACATTAAATTTTTGTTGTAAAGCAAAAATGTAATTTAACTTCGAAGTCACATAACATCACGTAATTTCATTTTAAAAGTGGTTTAGTGGTAAAAGGTAATGGCCGCAACCATACCCAAACACAGTTGCAATCATTTGAAGCAAAATGGGTCACAGCAATATTTTTTTCCGTCAGTTTCAAGTTCAGCAACTGACATCACAGTTTGAGAGGTAATTATTCAAGGAATATTGACACTATAATATACTACCATTACTACTATCCTGTCACTTGAAGCACTTGCACCAGGATGTGACTGTAGATTCAAGCAGACCTGTACAACAAGTCCTGTCGGGCTAGGGAGACAACAGGTCTGGGTACACACACAGGTCTTGTCAAGTGTGTGTTCGGTTGTTGAGTGAGACATCCAGATGTCCAAGAGATTTCGCTTTACCTTAGTAAAGTTAATAAAATCACTGATGTAGTCTGTTGGTTTCAGTTTCAATGAGTTCGGTCAACTGGATACTTAAAATGCTGTGTAAAGCTAATTGCTCTCCTAAGCTGATTGAGGAGAGCGAGTTTTTGCCCTCCTGCATTTTTCAGAATGCCAGGCCTGGGTTTGTATATAACCTCCAAGTATAATTAGGTACAGTATCATAATACGGAATCCGAGGGCTCAGGGCGAACAGGTAAGCACGATAAGGTAGAGACAATTCATGTCGAGGTAGCCTTTGTGACTAGACGATCCGAATCTTCCAATCCTCTCTCTGTAAGCTTCTATGTCGATCGCCATCGGTCATTTTCTTTAGGGAAGAAAAAGTGGATGGATTTGAAGACACGGGTCGCTGTTTCACAAGAAAGTTTCAGGGCACTAAAGACACTCAACTGTGCAAAATAATATATATAAACATCAAATTGACAGAAAATAGAAATGGTATATGTACATAATATATATACAGTGCCAAAAGAGGGCATTTGCAGAGGTAATAAGCCGTGTGTCTGGGCTGAGGGGCGATCTTCAGCCAACGGGATGTACTTATGGCTGGCCAACTTTTTCTGATAAATCTACCAGTATTTCAACGAACTGAAACTAGAATTACTGTGAGCACTGCTCACTAAAGATACCACCCACTCCAACCAAGAAACATTTCACAACAGTAAAAAAGTATTTAATATACACAGCACATCTGTATGTTCTCCGAAAACATGAGAGCAATTTTCAATATGAGAAAGGGTAAATATTACAAAGAGCATGCAAGATGAAAAACTAAAAATACCTGAAAGCAGAATAGAAGGTGCACATCTATAATGTATATAAAAGAATGTCTGAGAGTTTCAATGAAATTCGCCCACTGGTATAAGAGGAGTAGCGGATAGCAGGAGTGTACCCCCCTAAAGCATCACAACAATTTGGCTAAGTTCATTTCGCCCTTTGGGAAAGAGTAAAAAATAAAAATACCTGAAAGCAAAATAGGAGGTGCACATCTATAATGTATAGAAAAGAATGCCTGTAAGTTTCAATGAAATCCACCCACTGGTTTAAGAGGAGTAGCGGATAGCAGATGTGTACCCCCAAAGCGTCACGGACGTACGGACGTACGGAAGTACGGAAGTACGGAAGTACGGACACCATGAATGCTATATACCGCCCACTTTTCAAGTGGGTGGTATAAAAAGAAGAGAATAGACTAAGAAACAGTGGCAGGCTCTTTCAATCTTTGCTTCAAGCTTAAGTGCTGGGATGGTGTAGCGTTCTGCTGGACTTAGTTACAATCTTGGTACAGCACTTACAACTGCACAATCACTGATGATCCTTATTTATGAGAGATCTTCTGCCAAGTTCAACACGAATTATTTCACTTGGGAAATAGTCTTTTATATTGGTACCATGCTGTGCCACTGTGCCATGGAAAGCTAAAATGTAAATATTGGAATGGGGTGGCTCCACCTCTGTAGCTGTACAGTCACTGGTGGTACTTCACACAATTTGATACATCCAGAGGAACTTCTGCCAAGTGAATGAGAATATTGTGTCAATACCAGAGTCTGTAATTGTGCCGTGGAAAGCATTTTGTAGCTTTCAATGACACAATGGCAGGCTCTGTTATTTAGTTGATATCATTTACATCAATCGCGTTCAAACTAGATTAATAACATGGATAATGCCTACAACAGTAGAGATGATTTTGTAGGAGTTATTCACTGCCAGACATTTTAATTTCAAATATAAACTCTGGACTGCGTAATATATGGGGTGAATCAAATTAGACTTTTGAATCCTGAGTTATAAATCTGCAATACTGGCGTAACAACGCCCACAATTCTATTCTGCACAAACAAATGAACAAAACCCCAGAATTGTCTGTTTTTTATAACGCGCAAAATTAAATCAATTCTCCATACAATATGTCATAATTATGGCTTATCATATCCAACATTTAAAAAACAGACCTCACTGAAACAGTTATTTATTTATTTATTTATTTATTTATTTATTTATTTATTTATTTATTTATTTATTGGAGTTTAATGACATTTTCGACAGCCAGGGTAGTGTCGAACAGTTTTACGGGTGGAGGAAACCTGAGTACCCACAGAGAACTACCAAGCAACAGCTAGCACTCTCAGACTCACCAACGCACTAAAACCACACAAGCAGGGTTAGCATTGGTTGAAGACAGGTGTACCATCGACGTGCAGTACGCCTTAGTGCACAGCCCCAACGTGGGCAACTGAGAGTAAGTGCCTTGCCCAAGGAAACAACGCGGGAATCGAATCATGGACCTCTCGGTTTGAAGTTCAATGCCAGAACCACTGAGCCAAAGTACTCCCGCTGAAATAGTTAATCGTACATTATATGTGGCTTGTTGGTATTTTTTTATTTTTTTTTTGGAAGGAATTTACCGGCTTGCAAATTATTTTTTCAACATCACCGCTCTGAAGAATCTCATATCTACCGAGGATGTAATACTGACGACCTGTCTTCTTTTCAGGTAGTGAGGCATCTTTCAGTTCTTGCAAGAGCATAAACTAAATCTTCAACTGCCTTATTGACTATTTAAAATGTTCCACGTTTTTGTTCTTGATTTGTTACAAATAAATAGAGGATATGGAATGAGTGTTTTTCTCGTATAATATTTATGAAACGAGTCTAAGAATGTTCCGTTTTGGCGAGCCTCTGGCGAGCCCAAACGGAAAATTCGGACGAGTTTCATAAATATTATATGAGAAAAACACTCGTTGCATGTTCTATTTATCATATGACACACACACGCACAAATTAGCCACTTAGTATGACTTTTTAACCCATCATCTAACTTGAGCTGCAGACGGCACTTAGAAAAAACATCCTCGTATAACTAAAATTTTTCATTTTTTGCTTCCAAAACATAGGTTATGACCCCTCATTGGAACGAGCTGGTCGAGCTAGTTCCAATGAGGGGTCATAACCTATGTTTTGGAAGCAAAAAGTGAAAATATTAAAAAAAATGAATGGCGTTTTTCTTGTAGGTGAAAGATTAATACAATATAACCCACCCTAAATAGGACAGATAACGTAAATTCTCCCTACTGAAATTATGCAAATGTGACCCAGTTGTATTTTTTTAGCCAATCAAATTTTCCAGTTTTGAAATTGACCAATGAAAACTCCCAACTTTAATTATGCAAATTATGAAAAAGTGGCCCAGTTGTATTTTGTTCAGCCAATCAAATTGTCTAGTTTTGAAATTGACGAATGAAATTGACGGAAGGCTTTATTTATCACTGAATAATATGAAAGCAAAATATCAAATGTTTTAAAGTGAACAACACGGACGAGTCATATGATAAAAGATCTTATCAATAGATAATGCCTTAGTTTTCAATCAGAATAATTGGAAAAAAACATTTCAGGCAATCTGTAGAAAAAATGGCTGATTTTTTCAGGAAATCTATAGAATTCCTAACTTTTTTAGGAAATCTATAGATTGACTGAGTGAAACAGGAAATCTACGGATTGACTGATATTAAGTCATTCTACAGATTGCCTGATTCTGCACATTGACTGTAATACATATACTGTTGAGGCAACAAGAAAAAAGGTGCAAAAAGAGCACAAAGTGTTGTTTCCCATGTCTCAAGGCGGTTCCTATGGAGGACAATTTTTGTATTTATTATACGCTAAACGAAAGATTATCCAAGGAATTGCGGAAAGATAGAAATCATATCCCCCACTGATATAGAAAATTTCACTTTCAAGGTATCAATCGAAATGGCGGCTTTCAAAACATCACTTCAAGGTGAATGCAGTCAAATTATCACTGGAAATAATCGATTTGTTCTAGAAATGTTTAATGAAAAGAAAAAAGAAATTTTTGGAGTGGATACCGATCATTTCCAGTAATAATTCAACACGTATTCTCCATGAATTGATGCATGAAACCCGCTAGTCCAAACATGGCCTGAAAGTCCGTAATATAAGGTTTTGGTTTGCTACAACCGTTCAAGCCATATTTGGACTAGAAACCCGCCAGCTAAATCAGATCGCAAGACGCTATCTGTCCCGAGTATCGATCAAATCACTTCCGCGTATCAATGATTCAATGTGTTGTTTACTTTCATGCATCAATTCATGGCTGAAACGAGCGGAATTATCAGATTCTTATAATATGCGTATAATAGAAAGAAAATCTAGCGCTCGCGAAAAATAAACATTTGTATCAGTCACTCATGAGATAATTATCGGTATCCACTCAAAAACACTAGATATCCTCTATTTATTAAGGGATAAAATTAGTGCGAAAAGTCAGCTTTTATATATTTTTTTCTACTCCCGAGGACAATATATATAGGTATATGTCAGCAACAGAATCATAAAAGCTTTATTTTACATTATTCATAAACAAATGCGCAGAGGTGATCCGAATCCAATCGATCCAAGCTTTTATACGTTTTGAAATGTCATATATGTGGCTTTAGATTCACTAACAAATTTATCAAAACAAGGTGTAAGTACCTGGTTCGCGGCGAATCATAATTTCTCGTCTGAATCGAATTTCGAATCGGATCAGGCACTAGGTTCGAAGCGAACCGAATATAGAACCAAAGCCACTTCCCAATTGTTACGATTCTACCGTGAACCCAATATCAATATTCGTGCTTGACTGCCTGGTATCATTGACTCACAAGTGAAATTAGAGTGACCGCACACTGGTGTCTGATATGTTGAGAAATTTATTCATACGGCAACAATTGTTGTTCTGTGTAGATTTATACCATGATTACCTATTCTACTATATATGAAAAGCCTATGGCATAAATTTTAGCTTTACACACCAACCGTGATGAACACGCCAGCAATGGGATTTCAATAGCAAAAATTTACACCTACAGTCGAACTACATCCCCGTTGACCTTTGGTGACGTCGAGCTGAATGCAAACTTGTCTAAATTTATCGCGCGTCGCCCCGCGAAGAGGCAATTGGAAGTGGCAATTATTGATATAATAATGGAAGTGGCAATTATTGATTACGTTTTTAAATGAGTTTACCTCATAAGATGCCAAAAATTAACAAACATGCATTCTCTTATGTTAATAAAGCATGCATAACTCGAAATAGTATGTTATTAAAACCAAAAAGGTTCAGCTTCTTTTTTTCATTCCGTTTCGGCGATAAAATTGACAGCGGAAGTACCGCCCACCGATGCTTGTGCAAACAAAAACAGATTCGCTCTTATGTACGTCTGGTGCTCAGTAAATCGAGAAAACATAATAGCGACTCTTACTAATCTGACGATCATGGTATAAATGAAAGATACCCAAAGTAGCTTGATGTACCAAATGTTCACCACTTGCTCGCGGTTAGCACCACTTCACCACTCGTGGTGAACATTTGGTACACCAAGCTACTATGGGTATATTCTATTTTTCTCGTATGGACCAGTAGTTCATGGACTCGATATTCAAAATAGTTTCATGAATATTAGATCTGTATTGGGCGGGGACCTGGCCGCTTAACCCCAAGTTACTCGAAGCTATCGCTTTGAATGGATCACAATGAGTTTTACATTTTGCTGTCCCTACTGTTCCATTTGTGAACTACTCCCCCCCCCCCCCCCCCCCAACGCCATGGATCCATCAAAAGAAGTAAACTCCGCCCATTTTCGTAATCAGCCACCGAAACGTCGCATTCTGGCCTAGATCAAGTCGGAAGCTGCGATGAGACCCGACATTTCGAATGTCAACTGGAAAATGTTTTTTCTTAAAACCCACCAAAATTAAACTTATCCTGTAAATGGAAAGTGAATTTATAACACTCAACTGCTGATTTCTCAGGGAATATCCCTCAGATAAGGGCCACTAATTTCCTAAAAAAAATACGAATAAATAACTCTTCTGGCTGCTTTTAGACACATTTTTCATTTATATTTTTCTGTTTATGTATTGATCTGTCACACATGTTTGCCGGTCCCACCTGATTTTTTGTTTGTTTTTGCTTTTATTTCAAGAAGACGTCAGAACTGTCAAATTATACAAATTAGTCCGAATTTTTAACTAAATGGATTCTACGTCAAACAGGCGTTTTATTTATTCATTTTCGACAGTAAGGGTCACCTCGTGTCAGACAGTTTTACAGGTGAAGGAAGCCGGATCACCCTTGAGAACCACAGAGCAACGGCGAGCAGCTAGAAGACTCCCCAACGTACTAACTCCACACAAGCAGGGTTAGAATTGATTGAGGACAAGTGCTCCATCGACGTGTAGTACGTCCTAGTACACAGCGCCATCGTACCCCCCATATGGGCAATCGGGATTAAGTGCCTTGCCCAAGGACACAACGCAGTCGCCCCTGGCGGGGATAGAACCATGGATTTTTCGGTTTGAAGTCCAAAGCCGTAAATCTCTGAGCCATCGTGCTCCACATACCGGCGTGTAATAAACACAGAACGCCGCGATGTGTGAATGCGTTCGTCAGACGAACGCGTTCACACATCGTGACGTTCTGTGTGTGTATATGTCACTTTAGACAGTAATTGCAGTTTTGTTCGGTAAAGGATAAAACAGCATAGATGATTAACTGGATTCACACAGAAGGCATGTTGCATTTGGGGTTATAGTGCAAAGCAGATATTTTCATGTTTTGTGAATTGAATGACAGTTCAATTAGATTTTACTGGCCACAGAGGTTATTTTCACATCAATACAGAGAAGAAATCAATGAGTTCATATTTTCAAATTTAAAATGGGAGTTCTGTGAATACCATGCGACACGAATTGAAATTTGTTTGCCATTTCACTTCTTTTTAAGGAGATTAAGAAAATTTAAATAAATGAGATTCAGAATAACAATTACAATGCATTAATGAATCCATTGGAGCGTCTTTAGATTGCTCGGAATTAATAATGGCGCTACAAATCCGACGACTGCGTTCTATCAGACTCCTCTTCAGATAACACGTGGAGCGGAAGTTTTTTGTTGAATATTGCAGGGTTGTTTTCAGTTTGAATTTTCACAAACAGCCTCATATCTCCTGCTCAGTCTTGATTCAACTTACAGTTTTAATCTAACAATGTGGTAAGTGCGGTACACCCTCGCGCCAAACTTCCAGGCATCGAATCCGGGATCATCGAGCAAGCTCGCAGTTCGAACACGCGGACAGCACCAGTTGAGGGGCGAGTGTCGACAGATCGTATCGTCCTTATAAATATGGGCAAACAATGGCTGTCTCATGAGCGAACAGTTACACATCACACCCCCTCTGTGTAGTTTGGTCTGCCCACTGTGGTACTCCACCCCAAAGTCTTGCCGCACTTCAATCAAGCATTACATGTTCTGGACAGTGAAGATGTCTTTCACCTTAACAGTTATCTCTCTTAGAGTGCCATCCCAACTCCCATCACCTGTGGTACGGATCTTAACAATTCCCGAGAGAAAACACAAAAAGACGTGTCTAAAAACTTTCAGCGAATCGATCACCGAGTGACACCCGATGGTCGGCGAACTGAAAGATTGCTATTGCGTTTTTTTATTAAATTGTTGATCAATGTTTCATAGGGAAATTCTTCTTGTGGCGTCTAAGTTGTTATGCAAGCTGGCAAAATTTCCACTATCATTGATGCTCAGTATTGCTAACAGTCCTATGAATGAAACGAATACTTTATTTAATAAATTTTGACGAAAATGACATTCTGAAAATCTTAAGAATGTAAACGGTTTAGCCCTTCCGTTCCCGTCATATAGCCAGCTACCGTTGAAGAATGGTTGGTCACGATACAGAGAGGGGGTATTTCAATGATCCAGCGAATCAAATTAGCCCGTTGCTCCTCCGGAAGGGAGGACGCAAGCCGCATACTGCCCGTTGAGCGCAGCAGGGAGCCATCTGCAGTGTAAAAGCATTGCGGATTGAGCGTTGTTGCATTCAAGAGACGGTATATTAATCTTCACTAGTTTATTTTTGTATTTGATCCTTTGAGACGTTAATTATCCTGACGTTCAAACGTCACTGGGAATTCAGTTTCTTCAACGTTTTTCAAAATGCGATGTCAAAAGTCGGAAAGTCCAAATAACAAGATATTTTTCACATTAGTGATTAACTGGTTCAGGGCTAGATTATTGTTGGTGGTCTGAATTTGGTATTCAAAACTTGTTTTATTACAAATTATTGGAGATTGCCCACAGGCAATCTCCAATAATTTGTAATAAAACAAATTTATATAAAGAAACTATTATTTGTGTTTGACTGAATATGAAATTTTAGCCAGAAAAGTGTTGGCTTTTGCTCTGGTATCCTCATTTTTTGAATGCCCTGCTAGCGGCTTCTAGCACTCAACCAGTTAAGAAGTCTTGACAGCAGGATTATATTAGTATTTTAAGCTGCGATAACATTGGACTCAACGGTTGTCACTGAGCACTATTCGGGAGAAAATAGGAATTGAGGTTAAAACTTTCAAAAATCGAAAAATAATCACAAACAAATGACCACAAAGTATCAACACGCTGTTTAATTTCGTACGTCATAAGACATACAAAAGTATCAAAGGGTTAAACTTGGGTTAGTTTCATAACTTTCTGTATCTGGCGTATACCATTCATATGGAATTGTCTCAAAACGAACCCTGTTAAGTGTCATATTCCAGGAAACGTCTGTAAGTTCATGATGATGATGAAACTGATACATCCGGAAAATATCTACCTTATAAATATGCAAACGTAACTGTAATAGATATTTTATGAGGAGGCGTACATTTCAAAACATTTCTTCATGCTTTGCTGGAAATCAAGAGTGTCTGAAAAACTAATAATATAATTTATTACACACCGTAACTGTATTTGTCACGATCACATGGATTTTAGGGGCATGCGGTAATTTTAACCAGAAAGCTCTAGTGCAATCCGATAAAAAGTACCCTTCGTGTGAACAAGTTCTCTCGTTAGACTGGTTCTTATAGTTTGCAGCGTTCAATGGAATATAACCAATGAGAACCATCGGCTATATTTATCTGTCGGAACAGTGAAACGCAACCTTAGCTTTACGTATTGAAAATCGAGGACAACTCAATAAATTTTAGTGCGAAAAAGTCCAATTGGGTTCGATATTGCAGCTTGCGCTAGTGCAGTTCCTATAAAACTTTGTTACAATGTTGCCCTCAGCGCTGCGTGCTGCCAACGAGTCGACACGAGGCCTAATGGTATCCCTGCGTCATTCGCTCTCGTCCAGTAATCGTTAACCCATTCAAACATAAGTGTGGTTCTGTATATGTCCTGTCCTGTAACCAGGCTTATCATACCCAAGGGTTTCTGAATATTGAAATCTTCGTCGTTGTGTGTCTAAACGATTCAAGTACAGTATAGTTGCCGTGGAGTGGTCATAATGCACGCGTGGGCAGTGATGTCAAGGCATACGTTTACCAGGTAATAAAAGAACATCATCGGCAAAATTTTAATTAATGAAGCACCGAATTGTACATGAATTAAATTTTTGATGATTATTCCTATAATTAGTGTTTGGAACCTAATATTTTTGGCATCCGTGGGAATATTACCCACCCGTGGAAAGTGACCAGTCCACGGCGTCCGTACTGTAAATGTATTGAATATGACGACGGAAATCATTTTAACCTTTTACCCAATGAATCGGCAAATTCAGCAGTTGAACAACTATTATTTTTCAAAAAATTTCAACAAAACCCTATCACGTGACCCCTCGTTGGAACGAGCTCGTGGAGCTCGTTCCAAACAGGGGTCACATTGTACAATTTTGGTAAAAAAATTTGAAACATTTGAAAAAAAGTGATATTTAAAATAATAAATTTTGATATCGTCTGCGTTGGGTAAAGGGTTAAGAACTCTATACACTGTACAGGGAATATTCGGAATTGACACGAAACTCCTCAAAAATGTCAGACAATATTTACCACCAGAACAAAGTATAGTCCATCAGTTTTTCGAACTAACCCAGTTTTGTGACAGACTCCGTCTTTTTGTACTAAATGGTTGCTGAATATATCGATAACAAAAATCAATTAAAATTTTCAACCATCAGCCTTCGGTCGACATGCTGAAAACTTCAGTTGGTGGAATGCGTTTTAAATATTGACTCTTTCAATGTTTATTAGGAAAAGATCAGCAATTAGCTTATCGTTGGAAACTAATGAAGCGGACGGTCTGTCGGTGCTTATACGGGAGGTACGAGTTTTGTGTGTGTCCGGACAGGCATTATGAGCTTACCGAAATATTATGAGCTTATTTGATATATTATGAGCTTAATTACTAAGATATGAGACTTATGGGGCAAATTGCGAATTTTCGGGGTTTATAGTAAGGATTAGGGTCAGTTCAGGTTTGGGGTTAGGGTTAGTGTGTCTCTTCAGGATTAGGGTTTGACACGATTTCAGATACATGACCAAAGATGGCTTCTTGCATAATTTAATACAAATGATATCAAATATTATAAAAATGCAGGTTGTAGTTCAGCAGTACTTTAAGTTTCCAGTGGATAAAAAAAAGTTCGATTTTTTTCCGCGCTGCCGTGTTTTATCCCTGTCAGCTCACTGAGGATTTTTTCCACTTCAAAACATTTTAGTCCAACTTGAATACCAAACTTGACAACAGAAAAATCGTTACAAACACTTTATAAGAAGTTATGAAATGGGGACAGCTCTTCTGACGTCTGTGACTGTAATCACTCACGTATTGACACAGGGTGTATTTGTAGAAATTGGCACTCAGATAATATCACGAGGTTGGATAATGGCACATTCATGATGAAAAACGCTCAAAACGTCTTTGGTGCAATATTTTGTTAAAGCGTCTATGTCACTTGAGTGAATTGATTGTGAGAATATATGGCTGCATTGTGAACTTAGAGGAGTTCGTTATTCTGGAATGTGCTCCTCTAACGAGCAGCTTACGTTTTTACCCAAGACATCTTGACACGTGGGCAGATGATATTTTTTTTGTTTTATTAGGGTTTAACCACACATTAACAGCCATGGTCATATCATGTCGGTGACAGTTTTACAGGTGGACGAAGCCGGAGTACCCGGAGAGAACAACGGAGCAACGACGAGCAGCTGTCAGCTCTCCAACATCGTAACTCTGAACTCTGCACCGCGGCACACACAGGGTTAGATTGGCTGAAGACATGCGCACCATCGACGTGCAGTGCGCCTTAGTACACAGCGTCTTCGTGCCCCCGTGTAGGCAATCGGGGTTAAGTGCCTTGCCCATGGACACAACGCGGGAGCACGAATCAGTCGCTGAAATGGTCACCCATCCAACTACTAACCGCGCTCGACGTTGCTTAACTTCGGTGATCTGACGAGAACCGGTTACCGCGACGCCACCGCGCCCCCAGATGATAACTAAAGACTGTAATGGGGCCCCAGGCACCCAGTAAACAAAGTTTGGCCTACAAGTTAACCCTTTACCCAACGTAACGGCCAAAATCGGCAAGCTCTATTCGAATGAATTACAATTCAATTTTCCTTATTATTTTATTTTTTATCTCAAAAACATAGCTTATGACCCCTCATTGGAACGAGCTCGTTAAGCTCGTTCAAATGAGGGGTCAAAAGCTATGTTTTTGACGCAAGTTATGAAAAATATACGTATGTGGTTTGCAGTTGTCTTATGCTTTGCGTGGTAGGTAAAGGTTAACTGTATACCATGAGTGCATTGTTCAAATGCAATTTCATAGTAGCCATTTCATTGTGCCGTAAATCAAATCTTTAAAGACGCTAAAAGTAAAGTTTCAGTAGCCTCCAAAGCCGATGGTTTCCAGAATACACCCTTCAACGTAACTTATAAATTTAAAGGCGTACCGGTGGTTTAAGGTCAAGTATCCTGTGTGCCTTCACGGTGACGAGAGATAATTGCCAGAGGAATTCTACACTTGTCCCCAAGACACCTGCATCGTTGAACAGGCAAACCATGGCTGACAATTTCCGTTATTGGCAGGGAGGGGGGGGGGGGGGGGGGGGGGCACCAAAAATTTGCAAGACGTGAGGTGAGGGTTGGTGGGTCTCTTGAGTGCGCCAAAAATGTGCATTTCCAACTTGTGCAATTTTTTAAATTTTTAAAAAATATATCAATATGTCAGCTGATATATCCCATCATTTGTGTTTCAAACCTCAAAGATGATGTCGTACATCACACTCTTAACATAAATACAACATCAGGAGGCTTCATATGTGAGAATATTGGGCTTAATCTGGGAAAATGTCACACGTTAGTAGGGGGTGGGTGTCTTGTTCGAAATGTAGAAAATGTGCAGACAATATTTTGGGAAAATTCTCACTGATGCACTAAATTCAACCCAAGTTATTTATTTATTTATTTATTTATTTATTTATTTATTTATTTATTTATTTATTTACTGGTCTTTAACAACCAGGGTCATATCGTGTCGGTGACAGGTTTACGGGTGGAGGAAGCCAGAGTACCCGGAGAGAACCACCGAGCAACGATGAGCAGCTGTCAGCTCTTCAACATCATAACCCACGACTGTACTACACACTGCACAGCGGTACTGCAAAGCACAGACACGTCAGACAGGGTTAGACTGGCCTAAGACATGTGCACCTCGGCGTGCAGTACGTCTCAGCACACAGCGTCATCGTCCCCCCACATGGGCAATTGGGGTAAGTTTATTTTGGATTTTAATGGGAGTGTGGGGGGGTGGGGGTCTGAGAACGGTAGTAGAAAATTTGCACGTAGTGGGTGGGTGGGTGTAAAAAGGAGCCGAATAAAAAATAGGACATCACGTCTTGCAAATGTTTAGTGCCCCCCCCCCCCCTTCCCTGTTATTGGAAGTAATTTGCAGAAAAGTTAGCCCCCTTATTTTCATTAAGCTGTTAGTAAATTTAACACTAAGGGTATGGGAATTTCAAATAAAAATTGTAATTTCGAGATGTTAACGAATTTGTATCATCGCTGAACGCATCGTTTCACAAACTTGGGGCATTTTCCTGTCGAGTAGTATAAAAATACAAAAGGTGACTTTCTACAATTGTTCCCATTCAGTTTGAACGTTTCACTATTACTCTCTGTTGAAAAACATTGTAGCACTCATGCGACGAAATGGCGTTATCACCATCTTTTGATGCTCAGTAATTTTTTTTGTTCATTATATCAACAGTTTGCCCATCGTGATAATATAACAATAACATGATTTTGGAGGGCACTATGGTTCATTATCGGCCCTGCAGCAATGATGAACAGCCCGAGAGTTTATTAAAGGCCCAAGACGAAGTCGAGGGCCGTTAATAAGCCCAAGGGCCGTTCATCATTGCTGCAGGGCCGCTAATGAATCATGATGCCTGACAACAATCATGTTATTATTATTATTACCACTCCCTGTTACAGCTAACCACACGAGGAAATTGCTGGAAGAAATAATCACTAAAGTCGGGTCGATATTTCTGTTTCGATCGTGCGTTCGACTTCAGTTCCGAAATACAAATGGACGTCATCCGAATGGGAGTAATTCATTAGACCATGGAAACTAAAAATAGCCGGGTCGCGGACCGCTAATGCCTATTTATACCATTATCGCCCGCGGCCCGGCTCCGTCGAATGGCATCACTGAAATTATGGAGTTTTTTAAAGGCCCTCCAAAATCATGTTAATCGACTAGTAACTTATAGATTGAGTGGTAATAATATATAATACAGCTACTGTCCTTTCTATTAATATAAAATCTGGGGTTGCGATTAGCTATTTTTTCCTGAGAAGAACAAAAACTTGTTAATTACTGTAATAATACATTCCCTAAACAATGAGTCAAAGTGGACATTTACTAAGAATTGGTAGGTGTGATACAGATAGATATTCTTAATGACTGATTATCTGTGAACATGTTGCTTCTAATTAGATGGCAATAAAAAACAAAGGTTTCCTTTTGCCATTTTAATAAACGAAAACAACAGACAGCTCTCTGTATGTTGTTTTCGTTTATTAAAAGTAGCAAAAGGAAACTTGCTTTATATTCTTCTGATGTCGCAGATGTTTTCTCACCAATTACTTGCTTCTTAATTGGACCTTCCTCGCTCGTCTAATAACTTCAATGGCAATAACTTCATCGCAAGTCGATTTCCATTCGATATAAGTCAGGGATGCATTTGTTGGGAAGTTTCTGATGATTGACGTCATGGTTTAACCCAATACCCAAGGAATCCGGCCAACAATATTCACAAAAATTACCATAGAAATTGTATTATTTTTAACTTCAAAACAAAGGACATTACACCTCACTGGACCTAGCTCGTAAAATCCGGTCTTGCGGGACCATAAACTATGTTTTTATCAGGAAGATGTTTTGTTTTGTTCATGTAAGAAATAACTGTTGTTTTCCTTCGGTTTATGCGATATAAACCGAAAATTTTCAGCACAAGCTTCATAACTCGCGTAGCGAGTTATGATTAAGCTTGTGCTGAAAATTTTCGGTTTATATCGCATAAACCAAAGGAAAACAACAGTTATTTCTTATAATTTAATCCGGCTGTAATATTAAAATATAAAAACTATGTGTACGTGAACGAAAAACTTTTAATTTTCGCAAAAGACAACAGTCAAACTTAGGAAAGTGAGCCACAAACAGGTCACGTCAATCATTGTCAAATTGTTTGTTGTTTTGATTTTCGATCGCAGACGACAGATATTTTGCAAGTCACGTAACAATATCATTAAAAACATTTTTTTTAAGTTCCCCCAAAATCATGTTTGGGTATATGATCTTTTATTCGTCTCCCACTTCGGTATATTTTATGAAATTCAGTTGTTCCTGAGAAATTATCATTATATTCTCGCTGACTGGAATAGATGAAAAATCGATCATTGATCGAATGGAATGGTTTCACGCGCCGAAGGCGCGCAGGGACGGTATGGGGAACAAGCCCCTTTCGACCCTCAGTGACTGTAAATGATCATTGATCTTTGTTTACAAGCTTCTTGTCCATCTATCAGTCTGCCGTCACGCCCTCGCGGTGACAATTGGATTGAGTGGGCGGGGCTTCCGGAGTCTTCAAAGTTGGATCGGATGTGCGAACGAGTGGCGACATTCCAAATCATGGCGTGATTTGGTTTATACGATTTTGACGACTTTCACGCTGTATGCTTTCAACCAACCAAACGCAGAGGCGGAGCAAATGATTAAATTATTATTCAATATTTTATATTCACAAAACTGTCGCCTTCTAGTTTGACAGGGGTTTATGAATCTTGCAATAAGTTTAAGAGTCTGTGGTAAATACCCATTTGAGTTTGATGGCTCGTAGTTAAAACGGCAAATGTCATACTCTTTACCCAGTAACACGAGCGAATGGATTCAATGGCAGTAATAATGGGGATATGAAAAGAAGAGTAAAACAGTCGGCGAGACTAAATGGATACTGACTCGATCAGCCATTAAATAGATAATAAGAATGTTAGAGACAGACAGTAACGCTATGTATAATTGAGATATTTTAGCTTCAGAAAGCATAAACTCGACTACTTTTGAATAGGACAACATATTAGATAAATGGACCTTTTAAAGCCGATGCTAGGTTAGTCGAATTAATTGTGTTGATCTCCGATTATTCATTACGAAATCAATAGCTCATATGATTGTATCTTTTGATCAGGCGGTAAGTCTCGTTTCCGTGATTGTATTACACTCTTGTCCGGAGAAACATGAAAGTGTCCAGAAAGTTTGAAATTGGTTAAAATAGCTATCACGTTCTCCCGCTTACTTGTTCACAGCTCTCCAAAGTACCTTGGAAACCCATTTAATGAAAAGCCCTTTTGCCAGAGAAAATTATTCATTCAGAAGGGGTATTCAGTGAGCAGTTATTTTGTTCACGTTCCTGTGTTCTAGAGATAATTGGCTATTTATTCTATTATGCGTTGTTTGAGCAAATGTATGGAGGCCAAATAGGTCGATAAAGAAGGGGAATTTGATGATTGTAAGGGTCATTTCTAGACATATTACAAGATTTCTCATTGAATTAACAGAGGTTTATTCTTTTACCAATATGGAATTAATAGAGCAAATTTGTACTGAGGGTCTTGGAAATGGTTATGTGTTTGGATGTCATATTCAATGAACAGAGTTATTCAGTAAAGGGATATTCATTTAAGTGGGTTGCACTGCACCAACTAAGTGTCGGAAGACCACAATACTTTCAATACCTGGATGGCAATTTTCTGTTCTCGACTGTCGACAGGTAAATGGGCGAATCTATTATAACATTTGTGGAAAGGATCGGTAATAATTTAACCTAACAGCCCTACACGGCTGTAGAATTAACTAATTGTCGATTCTCCTTTCCTCCGTGGTACTTATTTTTTTCTGATCATAGACAGCCAACTTGCCGTAGAAATGGTGCGTTCTTTGTTTGGTTTCGTAATTCTGCAGTCTGTGTAATGTTCAACAATCTCAAACATGTGGAACAAATAGCTTGAGGCAAACAGTCAATCTAATTTTTGAAGAAGAACATATATAGGTACGCGGCGAAACAGCTCTAAGGTACCTGTATAGATTTTCTCTCTCATTTTAACAATACATTATATTTTAAACTGATCAATTCTGAGCTTACCGAGAAAACAACTACCTATGTAACAAATAATTTTGGTAAGTACAGCACATAAACTTTTGTAAGTAAGATTGCTTCCACGTTACTCGCAGGGCTTGGTGGTTTTCGGTTTCAAGGTTCGGTTCCGCTTTTATCGGCAAGCCGGAAACCGAAGTACAAGACCCAGCAAACCTTGGATGAACGGTTTTACTGTATTTGTGCCTAAACTGATCAAACCACCTTACTGGAAGGGAGCTGGACTAGTGCCCACTAGGGAATTTAATCACTTAGTCTATCAGGCAAAGGGGCAAATACGTCGTGCCCTTTACCTAACGTAACGGCCAAAACCGGCCAGCGCTATTTTCAAAAATCGCCAATTAATTTTCATTATTTTTTTCATTTTTTGTCTCAAAAACATAGGTTATGACCCCTCGTTGGAACGAGCTCGTCGAGCTCGTTCCAACGAGAGGTCATAACCTATGTTTTTGAGACAAAAAATGAAAAAAATTAGTTATTCAAGAATTATTTTTGCAAGTGTCGTCTGCTTTTCAGGTTAGGTAAAGGTCACATTTTCTCCTTTATTCACTCGTCCAAAAGAGAACACAGAATAATTCAGATGAACCTTATTCATTTGTTACCTCGATTTTTGTTTTTTTTTCTTACTGAATACGCTTTGCAAATGACCCTCTGGAACTCAAAGGGAATTTAGACTGAACGCAATACAGACAGGGCTTTTGTGGTGAGCGGTGTCGTACAAACCGTTGGAGATTAGTTCCAAATTAAGAAGCCCGAAGTATCATTTACTATCTGTTCTTACTGCACAGAAAAACCGAATCGAGACCGATGTTTTTTCCTGAAGTCGAACCGCACCTGAAAAATCAAAACCTACCAGCTCTACTAATTCGACGAGTTTTTACAAGAATAATTACTTCTGGTTTTAGTTGACTCCTATTATGCTAAATTCCACATTGCAAAATACGTTAAAATACGGTAAAAACTGTAAACCTCCTGTCGGAACTGCACTGCAAAAAATATAGGTTCTCTTTAGAACCAAAACTGGTTCTAATCTTGTCCCTGAGATGGAACCAGTTCTGTTTAAACACTTCACCATACATATCAGCTAAATACAGCTAAACAGGCTGCATTTCTAAAACCAAGCTTATGGTTACGCGTTGGAGTGAACTCGTTGTTCCAATGAAGTGTCATAAGCTATGTTTTGGAAGCAAAAAATAAACATTTTGTATTCAATGGAAAAATACTGGGGCTGTTATAATAGTAAATAGTTTATTAGATGTGTTTTTCATGCCCAGACGAGCCCAATTATCACGCTCGGCTGATACTACCTCAAGCACGGCTGATATATGGCCTATCTCGGCCGATATGAGCCAATATGAGGCGATATGAACTAAGCTGGAGTTGGCCCTCTTGATGCGTTACTAGGCGCACCCATTTGTTTTGAGCGAAATCGTTCACCGTTATTCTTCAAACGCAATCAGCCAGTAAAACTAGCGTTACCGGGGAACGGAGGTAGTTTTTGTTTGGTGAGGAATTAATGGTGACAATATGTAGGGATTGGGTGGATGAAGAGAGAACAGAAATTCAAAGCAAAGTGGGAGACGTAAGCGGAGATTCGTCGAAGTGGGCAAAGAGAAGAGATAGTTCAGCAATTCAGCTATTCGAACGCCGCGGCTTCCCCTATGGGGACCAGGCGAAGCCGAGACTTTCGGATAGCTGAACTAGGAAAAGAGGAAACATCGGACTTTATGAAAAAGAAGCAGAGACAATAACACTGTCGGTAACTGTTACAAATCTGAGAACATTTTGTAATTATTTGTCTTGGTTTAATAAATAAAGAAGTTATTATTTGATTAGTTTCATATCGCACGACATATCATCCCTCGGTAACTTCACATCAGCTTTCGGCCTGATATTGAGTTACCTCGCTCTGATATCTTGGCCGACGTGAAACTACCCAAATAATAACCTCTAAGTTTATAGGTGAAGCGTCTGAGAAAAATACTCCATTCAAATTCGTTTTCTTTTTACACTATATCGTGTGGGTAGTTCCAATAACATGAGATAATTTACAGTCGCCAATCTCCAAAAAATGTCGATGCAAATCCTAACATTACTACGTACTAATTTAGTGGGTAGCGCTGGCCGGTTTTGGCCGTTACGTTAGGTAAAGGGCACGACGTATTTGCCCCTTTGCCTGATAGACTAAGTGATGAAATTCCCTAGTGGGCACTAGTCCAGCTCCCTTTCAACAAAATACGAGAGGATCTTGAATATGCATCAAAGGATCGGAATATTATATTATATAATAATAAAAACATAGGTTATGACCCCTCGTTGGAACGAGCTCGACGAGCTCGTTCCAACGAGGGGTCATAACCTATGTTTTTGAGACAAAAAATGAAAAAAATAATGAAAATTAATTGGCGATTTTTGAAAATAGCGCTGGCCGGTTTTGGCCGTTACGTTAGGTAAAGGGCACGACGTATTTGCCCCTTTGCCTGATAGACTAAGTGATGAAATTCCCTAGTGGGCACTAGTCCAGCTCCCTTTCAACAAAATACGAGAGGATCTTGAATATGCATCAAAGGATCGGAATAAGAGAGAATCCCATCAGCCTTTCCAATATAAGGGTCGGCGACAGTTTACAATAACCGAGTTCACATTTCGAAATACACGTCTTATTTCAGGTCTGCACCCTCCACGACTCTGGCGATCGAAAAAGTCTTTAACTTCTCTTTTCATATCCAATGGATTATATCGTTAAACAAAATATACTTACGGTATTACATCTATAGCCCGTTTTAATGATGTGTATGGTTACCAGGCTAGGTTATATTAATTTGCGTTCCTGCGTTTTTCACTTAAGCATGTTTGACACTAGGTGTATGGAAGAAAACAGTTGGTTTAAATGTAGTTTCTGTCGTTTGTACCTTGAGGAATGTGGCCGGGTTTTCTCCAATAAGAATTCCATGTATTGACCATTTGAACTCCAGAGGCCGTTTTTCCGGCCGGGTCAAAAGCTACGTCATAATGTCATTAAGGGATTGACTGCAAGGTAAATGTGTGGAGTAGACCAATCAATATTTTCAACGTGCAGTCGTAAGACTACACGTTGAAAATATTAATTGGTCTACCCCCAAATAATAACTATGGACTCTCCCTATTGCTTTCATGGAACTGACATGGAAGATACCACCAGGGTAGCCGAGATGTCCTCGGTTCGAATCCCACCTGCGGGAACCGCGTTGTGTCCTTGGGCAAAACTCATCACCCCCATTCCCCACTTGGGGGCACAGTGGCGTTGTGTGCTAAGACGTAATGCACGTCGATGGTGCACTTGTCTTCAACCAATGCTAACCCTGCTCGTGTGGAGTTAGTATGATGGGGAGCTGACAGTTGCTCGCCGTTGCTCGGTGCTACTCTCCGGGTACTCCGGTTTCCCCCACCCGTAAAACTGTCATGGTCATGATTAGCCATTGTGCAGAAATATGTGACCTTAAACACCAATAAATAAATAAATATAAATACCACCAGGGTTCAAAGGGATAAGACACCAAGAAATTATTGAAGGTTAATAAAAAAAACAACAAGCGTCTTCCGGTACAATCTACAATTCGTAGTGCCCCAAAAAGAACTGTAATGTCGTCGGATGTTGATTCTGACTCTGACAGCCCGTGGTAAGGTTGGTAAGTCACACACATATTACAGAAATGAAAAGGCGGGTAACAATTGCATCACACCCAACTTGATACCCTTCCCCATTACTGACCTGACCGTCAACGGGAACCTTAGCCCTACTCCGATATTGGGTGCGGTTGACGGTCTAGGGTCGCATGTTTCCAAATCCTTTCACGACAAAACTATTCGTAACGACAACATTGAACTTTTCTCGCTGCTCGATAGGGATTTTTGATCGTAGATAAACGCGGCACAGAATAATATAATTGCGTTATCTTCTTTCATGTCAGGAGTAGGTCCTAGAACTCTGAACAGAAAAAAATGGACACATTTGAAACCTAGACCGATGCTTTCATGGTCTATTTGTCTATTTACAGTTTGCATCATGCACAGTTTTATGTGGTCATTAAGATGATGAAATTCAAGCACGCTGTTTGTTCAGCTGTATCAAAATGTGGATGTTTGGCATAGTGAACAATTGATGAGCAGTTTCGGCTTAAGCGCTGCAACAACCCCATTGTGTACAAGGGCTGAAACGGTTGGCTCATTTTCGTAACCGACTAACCGACAGCTATAACCGGATAATATCCAGTTATCCGTGGCCATTATTTCACCGAATATGGGATCAAAACTATTAGAATTGGAAAGCATCATTCTCAAACTATTCCGTAGTATGTACACAAACGAACGTTGTCGAGTACTCGACAACGTTCGTTTGTATACGTACTACGGAATAGTTTCTACGATTACTCAGTACTCACGGAAAGTGCCGATGATTAATGAGATCTCGAACGCCAAAGTCGGTTATTTCGCAAAGGAGAAGCGGCAGATTTACTACGTTTTAAACGTGGAATGACGATCACCTTCGATATTCCGGATAACCGGTTGACAGTTTTTCTAATCGGTTAGGTAGGTAACTGCTTTCAATCCGATTATCCGGTTAACCATTTCAGTACTTTTGTGTACTAGGCGGAAATAGATCATAACTTGTGGTTATTGGTGATGAGGCCACGGATGAGGTTACCCGCTGATCAAGGGAAGAGTCTAAAAAGAGGCAGCAAGGAATTCATTCAACCGCATGTTATGAATGTTGGTGGAGAGGCATGGAGATGTGAACGAGCATCTTACGAGGCACGGGTATAATGAAGGCCTTTTTATCCAAAACCCGAGGTAATTGGCAGCTGACCAAAGTGTTATAAATGACACACAATGAGTAATCACGATTAAAATGTCTGTCCACTGAAAGACAAAACGCATTATGGAATGAAGAGAAACTCTGAGTCGGTTCGCAAATGCATGTATCAATGCATGTTCCGCCCAAACAGGGCCTGATTATGCAATAAAGTGAATACACGTTTCGAACACCGCACACCAAATGCTCATTTAGTTGTAATGTCTATGGCTGGTGGAAGCTTTCCAAATTCTCTGATCTGTTAATATTTTCCAACCCCTACCTTTCATCCCTAACACAGAATTGCGAAATTCCCCACATGCTTGTCAGTCTGCAATTCTCAGTTAACCATTTGAACCCTGGTGGCATATTCCATGTCGGTTCAATGGCGGCGATTGGAATAGTCCATATTTATTGTTTAAGTCTTGTTCTCTTACCTTCGTTTCAGTTATTTGATGGATTTTATATTAACCTCTTACCCAAAGTAACGGCCAAGACCGCTCAGCGCTATTCATAACAATCTACATTCAATTTTCGTTACTTTTATTGAGTTGATTTCTCAAAAACATAGCCTATGGCCCCTCATTGGAATAAGCTCGTTCCAAAAAGGGTGTCATAAGCTATGATTTTGAGGCAAAAATAAAACAAAAATAGTTCACGAATTCTGTTTTCAAGTGTCGTCTGCCTTTCGTGTTATTAAAGGGTTAAGTAGTTATAGGGGAATGTAAACAGAAGCAATAAAGCAGAAATCGTCGTGGTCAAAATCTTTATCAGCATAGTTTATGGACTATTCTTGGTACACTTGCATTCAATACGATAAATAAGATATGCGGAGGTACCCAATAAATTATTTTATAATTTAATATTTAATAAACTCACTTTCCGATAATATTTTTTCTATGCACTTATTCTCATTGTCGTGAGGTTCAACCTCTACAAAACCAATGTCAACAGTTGTCTCTTTTCATCTTATTATGAGCTGCGACCCGGAATTTTGACATATGGTGTCAGAAATGGAATGAAAGGGTAAAACTGATAGATACAGTAAACTAGAAGTCCTGTCAAGAAACGCCCGCCAATAGAACGTCGATCTGTACGTTAATCTACGCGTTACGACCATAATAAGGCTATCAAAGTTTGTACATATAGCTGGTGCACAAGCTATGTTTCATCCAATGGACCTCCGGATAACCCGGAGGTCCATTGGCAGAAACATTGCCTGTGATTGCTATGAGTAACCGGGAGAACCTGCCGCGCTTTGGATGCCATTCGATACGCGCAATGAAGCCTAGATAAGCGCACAGACCGTGACAGGATTTCTAGTTTTAACTGTATGTTAATAAAGCTGATATAAACACCCCCCCCCCCCCCCACACACACAAAAAAAACAACAAAAAACCAAAAACAAAAAAAAAACAACAGCCATCTGGATCCGTGTAGGGTTTTTCCAAACAGCGTGGTGAGCAATCTCTGACAAAGATGGTATCATTTGCTTTCCATTGGTAGACTCTCCATTTGCTTTCCTAGCGGAGATATTATTCTCTCTGTCTTTCGCGAGAATTCAGTGGAATTCCATTTCTTGACAAAACCCATTCAGAAATACAGCACTTTTTTTTGAAGACCGTGTCTCTATTGTTTGTGAAATCTCAGTGACTGTTTTCAGACGAGACTCTTCTTGTCTGGGCATGATGTAACTGATACAATTAAAGGTACACTGAAAAGATGTTGCAGCGAAAATTCATCATCTTTACTCTGGTGAGCCACAAAGAAGGTATTAAGTTATATTTCTCCTTCAGGGCGAATGGGACATTTAAGGGTACGTTTGGGTACGCCGAAAACTTGCTACTTGCCAAATCAAGTTTATTCCGATCACAATTCATGAATCATATATGTGTGCTCCTTGGGTTAAGTCGTTTTCAGCAAAATGGTACATGGACTGAATTAATACCACCATAGAAAACATTATTGACTGAAATGAGTCCGAAATGACTCACCCTATGTTCCAGACAAAAACTGTTCGCCACAGCTTAGCCTCGTGGGTTTTGTTTGACTGAAATGAGTTAGAAATGACTCACCCTACTTTCCAGACAAAAACTGTTCACCAGATTGGCCTCGTGAGTTTTGTTTACATGAGCTTCTTTAACGTATTGTGATATCTTAAAATAGTAAGTTGATAATTCGTGGAAACCTTACAGTAGGATTTATTTCAACTTGAATTCAACATAACTTTACACATAAAAAGAAAACACAACGCCATGCTTGTTGCTGTGTCTTAACTCGATTTACACTCGAGTAACATGATATGCTGTGAGCACTGAGTTCCTACCCTGGTACGTCCAAAAGTTCGGACCAATTACATGTACAGTCATTACACTCCTCCACCCTTAATGAAGGTTCACCCTATAAGTTCCAACCCAAAAATAGTGCACGAATTTTCAAAATACACAAACAACATATTCTTTTGTTTGTATCTTTTAAAAAATGCTAAGCCATTGGGGTTTCCCCGCGTGGGTTCGGATCCCATCCTCGTCGCCAATTGTGATATCTTAAAATAGTAAGTTGATAATTCGTGGTAACCTTATAGTAGGATTTATTTCAACTTGAATTCAACATAACTTTACACATCAAAAGAAAACACAACGCCATGCTTGTTGCTGTGTCTTAACTCGATTTACACTCGACTAACATGATATGCTGTGAGCACTGAGTTCCTACCCTGGTACGTCCAAAAGTTCGGACCAACTACATGTACAGTCATTACACGTATTTTAAACTTTTCACACTTATTTCTTTGCGGCACAACATACCAAATTTTCAGTTCTCAGCTCATATAATAATAATATAATAATAACACTTTGGCCAGCCGCTGATTTCTCGCGGTTCTCGGACGAGAAGGCCTTGGTTACCCCTGTATTCCCAACTGGCTCCATATCCCCATGCTTCTCCTCTCCTCCCAACACTCGTAGACGAACTGCTTGGTGACATCCCTTGCCCCATTCTTCCCAATGTCTCCGATTAGCATATTAACCCTCTCCTTTGAGTCTCCCCCTAACCACATGTCCTTCATTCTCCCATCCCACTTTCCCATTATAATCCCAGTGAATCTTATTCTTTTAGACTGGTACTTTGGGCATTCTAGAAGAAAGTGTTCCAGGGTCTATACACCAGACAAAAAAACAGAGCTGTTGATAGTGGTCTGGTCGAGGTCGGACCTCACTACGATGAGAATAAGTGCCTCAATAAAATATTCTTCAAAAATAAATTTATTGAATATTATTTTAAACAACAAAAGAATAGCTCTCAGCATAAGTTATGTCAGGCAGAGAATGCAGAGGAACTGAAACTTAATCACAAACAGAATTAACAATTTTTGCCTAGTGGGCTGTTTGGTAATTTTCGTCACATTATTTATGTTTGCATTCCCCTTAAACCTCCTTGCATGCTGCTGGTTGATATTCCCTCCAGAACACCAATACTTTTGCCAACAGAAAGGGTATAATTTGGCTTCTGTTTAATAGAATGTACAGCTGTAAATTGGATCAATGATATCATGAATCATAACAGGGTTTTATTTGTTCGAATGTTTCATCGAATCCAGTCATGGCTGCTTCATAGCAGCCATGACTGGATTTCATGAAACCATTCAAGAAAATACTCAGCAGGTTAAGAGTTAAAGCAGTTACAGCTTTATTCAGAGCCACTTTATATATACAGGACAGTGACATTCGACGGTGAACTGTTTACATATAAGTGGATGGCAGACAGTATATGCCAGTTTCTTGAAAATCCGCCTATGGAGGACGACTCACTCAGGCTTGTAGTCTTAATATTCGTTTCTTGTTAAACAACAGTTGAGCCGGTGCATTGCGCTGACCAATAATCTCAATCGTGGTTTCCTACTGTCTTTGCTTTCCATTTGCAATCTACCCATTTGCTTTCGTAGTGGAGATTCTTCGATGTGTCGCCCGCGGAGGAGGATGACGCATGGTCTCATGGAGTTGGGAGCAACCACTTTTTAATTAGTGGTTTACGTGTGTCGGATATGGACGCCTGTTTGTTCATCCGGTTTAAATAGGTATATGCAGAGCCTGACCAATGTATTTTCATGCATTCACTTGATTTGTTAATTTTTTTGCTTAGATGAAATAAAGATGTGGCCAAAGTTCGATCCAAATACATGTAAGTTTACCGTTTTTTCCTACTACATATGTATCAGTCAGGTCAATTTGATGTCACCTCTCGTCTTCCATAACGGATGCTCGTTCTACTGTTGCATTTGCTCCAGGTTTATCGTAGTAGTTTTGAATTCGGGTTAGATTAGCAATCAGTCAAATTATTACTTACCTCTATAGAAATACTTTATCCCGTAACATTACACAGCGAAAGATTTTATACATTGTCTTATTCACCATAATCAGTTTTCATATCCCTATTCTCTTGTAATCCAAGCAGACAGTGACGTGGACAGTCGCACGCCCGGAGATCAGGAACCTAAAACAGAAAGTTATATCAATTATCTGTAGTTTAGTTTTGGACAACAAAGCTGATCTTATCAGTTGCGTAGACCAGATGAGATCGGAGAGATGAACGAACGCACCCATCATAGATTTTGTCACAAAGTCGTGTTCTGTCAGATTGTTTTAATTACATACATGACTCATAATTTTCGTCATTGGAAGAGATTTACATGAAAGTTAACTCCTCTTAATTTTCTGAAGTTGTCAGTGGATTTAACACTAAGAGTATGCGAAATTCAGAAAGAAATTGTAATTTAGAAGTGTTAGTGCAGTCGCATAATCGATGTGCGCATGATTTCACAAACTTCTATATTTTTATATTACTCTATAAGAAAATGCCTGAAGCTGGCTTTTTACATTTTTTTACCAGTCAATTTGAACATTTGACATCATTCTCTGTTTAACCCTTTACCTAACATGAAACGCAGACGACATTTGCAAACAAAATTCTTGAATAACTAATTTTTTCATTTTTTGTCTCAAAAACATAGGTTATGACCTCTCGTTGGAACGAGCTCGAAAAAATAATGAAAATTAATTGGAGATTTTTTAGAATAGCGCTGGCCGGTTTTGGCCCTTACAGTTAAAACTAGAAGTCCTGTCATAAAATGCGCACAAATAGCACGTCGATCTGCGCGTTAATATACGCGTTAGGACCATAGTAAGGCTATCAAATTCTGTACATATGGCTTGTACACAAGCAATGCTTCAGCCATTGGACCTCCGGGTAACCCGGAGGTCCATTGGCCGAAACATTGCCTGTGTTTGCTATGAGTAACCAGGAGAACCTGTCGTGCTTTGGATGCCATTCGATATGGCAATTGCGCGCAATTCCTACGCGCAATTAAGCCTTGATAAGCGCACATTTCATGACAGGACTTCTAGTTTTAACTTACGTTGGGTAATGGGTTAAAACCATTTAAATATAAGGAAACGCCGCTTTCGCCATCTTTTGATATTCTGTAACATTTCTGCTGTTCATTATATCAACAATTTGCTTATCATGACATATAATACAAACACTATCCTTTTCATGAACATAAAAGGCTTGGAGGTAAGATTTGCCTGGGAAGAATGAAAACTTTAAAATTACCGTAAAAACACATTCGCGAAACAAAGACCCAATGTGGACAGTTACTCACTTGTTTCAAAACAGCTTGCCACGAAAAACCAAGTTTCTTTCTGTAACTTTTAATAAACGGAAACAACAGGCAGCTCCAAGAGCTATCTGTCTTTTTTGTTTATTAACCCTTTACCTAACAGGAAAAGCAGACGACACTTGCAAAAACAATTCTTGAATAACTTTTTTTTTTCATTTTTTGTCTCAAAAACATAGGTTATGACCCCTCATTGGAACGAGCTCGACGAGCTCGTTCCAATGAGGGGTCATAACCTATGTTTTTAAGACAAAAAATGAAAAAAATAATTAAAATTAATAGGCATTTTTTAAGAATAGCGCTGGCCGGTTTTGGCCGTTACGTTGGGTAAAGGGTTAAACGTAACAATATGGAACTACGCTGTGATTTCTACTGATGTCATTCATAGGTGTTTTCTCAAAAATTAGTTGCTTTTTAATTGGACCTTCCTCGTCAGTCTAATTTCAGGAGAGATAATTTTATCAAATGTTGATTTTCCTCAAAAGATCGCCACTGTCCCAATCCAAAGGCTATCTAGTTGTTTATGTGAAATTAAAAAGGCATCAGATAGGGCGTCATTGGGGAGCACAGGGGTAATCGCGGACTTTTCACCAAAGAATCGCGACAAATTAGGAGCCGGTCGAGGTGTTTTTATTATTATTACACGCATTAACAGAATGAATTGGCCTACCCAGATGTTTTTAAGAAATCACCGAACTACCGGTACTATACTGTCCAAATTAATTCAATGATAATCCCAAAACGTCGGTCGAATAATAAAAACAACCAATACCACATATAGCGGTGACAAGTGACCATTTATAGTTAAAACTAGAAGGCCTGCCAAAGTTGCGTATGTCGGAGCCGATTAAATATTCAAAACGTCACCCTCATAGACTGAAAACCCTTGCGAGAAAAACTTTACATGCCAAAACAAGTATTCGTGCTCCGGCTGCTGGACTATTGTGGCACAATCCAAGTTTCAGGTAGCGGTCTTGCACGAGGTGAGCCTTCCTTCGCCTGTTTTTCTGTTGCTTTTTTCTGTGCTTGAGACAAGCGTCTCGCTTGAACATAAGCTCCGAGTCGCAACCATCAGACCATGTTACCGTCAATTCATCACAATAACTTATAATGTCCGACGGCATGCATTCCGGTTAATCGCATCAGCATCATCCCACATTTACAGCTTGAGAGGGAATAGTTGTTGATTTTTGTTTTTTCTTATCACATCGTTGCAAATTTCTTTCATTGTATGTAGCATCCAATGATCTTTTGTTTCAATTTTACCCACCTATCAGAAACATCTCCACTGCACTACCAGGGTCGTGGAAACCGACATACTAACTGAAGGATGTACAAAATTGTTCACTGGTTGTTTAAAGTTAACCGTGTTCAAACAACGTTTAGATACTAATTCCATGTACCAAATCATTTTTCAAAAGCTAATTCTTTTAAGTGAGGAATAAAAATACGAACAAGAATTTACTTTGATTTCAAAAGCTCAACTGTCGCCGGGGGCCGGGGTCAGGGGTCTGCCACAACTACCAAATTAACGTCATTCCGAAGGACAAGTTTACCTATTCCACATAATCCTCTTCTCAGACAAAGTGTTTTGTTTTTAACCCTATACTCAATCCGAATGACGGGAGACTTTCTCAGCATTCTGGAATGACTATGCATGCTCCGTTTGTCCCGTAAGCGTAGTCTCTCTCTCTCTCTCTCTCTCTCTCTCTCTCTCTCTCTCTCTCTCTATCTAGCTATCTATCTACACCTCAAGATTACTGTGATCATTCCAGTTAAATTGTGGCAGTTCTGAACCAACACTTATAATGTTTTCTGTGAAGGTCTCTCATTTTAGAAATTGGGGCCTGCCGCATTCCCTCAGCGGGAAATTCGGCCCATCGACCTCCCTCTGCACAATCATAAATCAGAAAAAGGTGGAAAATTGAAAAATGTTTGAAAGTACTAGCCGTAGAAATCACTCCGTTGTTGGTCCGATTTCCGGTTGGGGTAATGCGGAGGGCTCGCTAAGTCAAGGTCATAAGTTTCTCTATTTACCCATTCTTCTTTCTCTTATATTTTGAGCTCCATTCACATAAATCTGTTTTCAACTTATGCTTATACTCAGCTGTTTATTGATAATTTATTGAACTCAACAATGTGTACATATGTTAAAAGTTTGAATCGAACTTTTGGATTATCACAGCTGTATGACTGTCATCTCGTATCTATTTATGTGTAATTGCAATACGAGTGGAAACGACCTTGTATAAGCTATCAGATTTTTGTCAAATCCACATACATCATTATACTGTTTCATGTATATTCTGAAAGTTGGAAATAAATATTGTTTAAACTAAAAGCTCAACTTTCCTTGTGTTGAAAAACTTATCGAGTGAAAGTCGATTTCAATTTGGTGAGAATAAATATAGATGAACCTGGAGCGCCATGTTGGTATCTTGATAACATCCGCTTGACCAAAATCCCCTTGGACGATATCCCCTCTGTACATTATCCCTACATTGTGATTTTCAGAAGTGGACAAAATTCCCTCTGGCTAAATCTGTACGGATTGACAAAGAGACGGACTCGATCATCACTCATAAAATATATATTTCATTATTGTTCAATGCTAACTGTTACTACGTTCTGCATTGGTATTTTTACATAAGTATTGATCAATGTTATTATAATTAATTACAAAGCAAGTAGTATTGGATTAATCTTCGTTGTTTTTGAAGTTATTTATTCCATTAACTGTTTACCTCACAAGACTTGCGTCCAACATCTGCAAAGATATCCCTTGAATAACAACATTTGCATTTTTTGCCTCAAAAACACAACTGATGACTTCTCATTGGAACGAGCTCGATGAGCTCGTTCCAATTAGGGGTCATAAGCTATGTTTTTAGGCAATCCAACTTTTAATATTATTTTCTAAACTATGGGGATGATGTCCGTCTCTGAAGATTGACGTTAAGGGATCACGTCTTAAGGGGATTTTTTTAGAGAGAGTAGCGTTCTAAGAGGATTCTGTCCAATGGAATTTTGTCGTACAATCACCATGTCTCTATTCCTCTCTGGTTGTGGTATTATCTACAACGATGGATGGGAGCGCGGTGGCTCCGTGGTTACGGCATTGGACTTCAAACCGAAAGGTCCACGGTTCGATCCCCGTTGGTGGCAAGTGTGTTGTGTACTTTGGCAAGGCACTTCATCCCGATTGCCTACGTGGGGCACGGTGGCACTGTGTACTAAGGCGTACTGCACCTTCAACCAATGCTAACGCTGCTTATGGGTAGTTAGTACGTTGGGGAGTCTGACACATCCAAAAGCCGAATGTCCGGTGATTCCGGGTACTCCGTCTTCCCCCACCCGTAAAACTGTCCGACACGAGGTGATCCTGGCTGTCGAAAGTGTAGTTAACCCTTTACCCAACGAATCGGACGCATCCGCCCGCGTAATATGCAAATTCAGCAGTTGATAAAACATTATTTTTCAAGAAATTTCAACAAAACCATATCATGTGACCCCTCGTTGGAACGAGCTCGTTCCAACGAGGGGTCACATGATATGGGTTTGTTGAACTTTTTGGAAAAATTTGAAAAAATGATATTTAAAATAATAAATTTTGATATCGTCTGCGTTGGGTTAAGGGTCAAACCAAAGTAAATAAACAAATAAATAAATACAACTACGGATAATCCATCATTTTTTATGTGCACAGCCCTCTAAAATTGTGTTATTGTAAGACCACAGAAACTTACCCCGCTTAATATTCTACCATGACTTTGTCCTCTAGCATGTTTTGAGAGAAAGTTCTCTGACATGGCGTTCCAAGTAACCCTGTTAAGATGAATTGTGTTGTCGGATGATCACAACAAAAATTACCTTGTTTGTTTGTCTTCCTTAATTTTTTTCTATTCTAGCATGGTTTCTTGGATATGTCTTTGAGAAAGCTTACCAAATAGCCTTGTTAAGAGTTTCTACCATTCTTGAAGAAAACAGGATTAACGTTTAGTTAATGATCGTCCTACAACTAGTCCAGCTGGTATTGTGCAAAAACAATTGTCAACTAACTGACTTCCTATAACTGTGTGGTGAGAATACGGATACATTTAAGTTTGCTTTGCATTAATCACATTTTAACAAGTTTAGTTTTCAGAAAGGTTTTATTTATATGGTCGTAAATGTCTTCGAGCCCTAGTGTGTGACGTTGGTCGTGTCAGTTTGAAAACCAATCTCATATTCGTTGTCCCTATGGACGCTAGTCGATTGGTTATGTACCGCAAAAAATAAATTGAAAGGGCGGCGCTGGCAAATAGTAGACACATTCATCAACCTGGTTGACGTGCAGAACGTTCTGTGTCTTGAATCGATTGTGTGTCTGAAAAATAGGTTGAAATTCAATGGTCGTGGATCAGTGTCGGTCGCTTTGGAGTTTAACCCTTCGAACCCCTGGTGGTATCTTCCACGCCAGTTCGGTGTCAATAATTAGAAGAGTCTATATTCGTTATTTTGGGGAAGACCAATCAATATTTTCAAAGTGCAGCCTTGGGGCTGCACTTTGAAAATCTTGATTGGTCTACCATACAAATTCACTGAGCAGCTATCTACTTAATGAATCCAGGTTATATCACAATTCTGGATCGAAAAAGCGGCCTTTCTGTATAAAAGGGTTAACGGTCTTGTTTTGTTTATAGCTTCATTGTTAAGACTTCCGTTATTTATTTATTTATTTATTTATTTATTTATTTTATTTATTTATTTATTGGTGTTTAAGGTCATATATTTCTGCACAATGGCTAATCATGACCACGACAGTTTTACGGGTGAAGGATGCCGGAGTACCCGGAGAGAACCACCGAGCAACGGTGAGCAACTGTCAGCTCCCCAACATACTAACTCCACACAAGCAGGGTTAGCATTGGTTGAAGACAGGTGCACCATCGACGTGCAGTACGCCTTAGCACACAGCGTCATCGTGCCCAGGCGTGGGCAATTGGGGTGAAGTGTCTTGCCCAAGGACACAACGCGGTTGCCGCATGTGGGATTCGAACCGAGGACCTCTCGGCTTGCAGCCCGCACCTCTACCAACTGAGCCACCGCGCCCCCAAGACTTCCGTTAAACATCCAACAACTAAAGATATAAAAATTGAGGTACCGAAGGATTGCAACAGTATACGAGCAATCACCTGGTGGCCAGTTATCTTTTAGAAAATGAAATCATAGCTCTCCAGCCTTTTTATAAGGCTAACGCAGGAAGGAAGCACGGTGACTTATTGGTAAGCGCATTGGACTTTAGACCAAAAGGCCAACAGTTAGATCCTAGTTGCGCCATATGCGTTGGGATCTCAGCAAGATACATTTATTCCCCATTGCCCAGCGGAAGCACTTTGGTGTAGTGTGCTATGACGTACAACATGTTAATGGTACAATGGCTTCAACTCATGATAACCATACTTGTGTCGGATTAGCTACTCACAGCTGGTTCTCTCCTGGAAATCAGCCTTTTCCATCCAGGGAAGTGTCCGAGACTACAAGAGTCTGACAGTTGAAAGTGTGTGTCAATTCCAATAAAAAAAATCAAAACAAGGCCAACTTTAGTGAAATCTCTTGACGCATGATCACCTATTAAAAGGTGTCACCTAACCGTTTGTTCGCTGATGTCAAAATTTCAAGAAGCAAAACACCGGCGTTTGTCGGACTAATTTGTTACTATAGGACTTCTTTGAGTACGTCTGCTTCAATTACACCTAAAGGGACTGCCGTGATGACTATCGACGTGTCAGTCAAACAGATACTTCGAATTCAAGTCAAGGTTGAATCCTTCAGTAGGTGGAATATATGAAACTGTAACGATTTCAACACTCTTGCTCAATGTGAATTAGGTCCCTACGAAGCCCATATTTCATGGCTGACAATCTTGGTCACTGGAAGAGATTTAGAGGAAAGTTAGCTTCCCTTAATTTCCTGAAGCCGCTTTTTCTTCCTCTGAAGAAGAAAAAGTTGCAAATTACTGTAAAAACACATTAACTAAATCAAGAGACAACATGGGCAGTTACTTAGTGTTGGTAGGTGTGATATTGATAGATATTTTTAATGACGGATTATATGCGACGTAGTTCCTTCTAATTAGCCTGCCATAAAACAGGTTTCCTTTTGTAACTTTTGACAGTTTTCAAATGTTCTCTGCTAGTCGCATTAGGTAAACAGTTAATTAAATAAATTACTTTAAAAACAGAGAAGATTAGGTTCCGCTCTGCAGTTTCGCACTATTGCACAAGGGTGAAATTCTAAACATAGGGCATATGTTGAAACTAATAACATGTAAATTGGAGATATATTTTTAGATTGTAGGATAAAATACCCTCGGACAAAATACCCTTAGGACATAATACCCTCAAAAAAAATACCCTTAGGACATAATACCCTCAATGGGTAGGGCAAAATACCCTCGGACAAAATACCCTCATATTTGTTTCATGTTCTGTGCTATCTGCCATTTATATTGTGCTTCATATAATAATAACTCTTTGGCCAGCCGCTGATTTGTCGCGGTCCTCATAAGAGAAGGCCATCATTCCCCCTGCACCCCACCCCATCTTCCCCTCCTCTTCCCCCAGCATTCAGATATAAACTGCTTAATAGTGTCCCTCACTTCCTCTTTTTCAATTTCTTCAATAAGCATTCCTACCCTCTCCCTCGTGTCTCCCTTCAGCCATCTATCCTTTGTTTCTTCACCCCACTTCTGCATTATTCTTCCAGTAAATTTTATTCTATGAGGTATATACTGTGGGCATTCCAAGAGAAAATGTTCCAGGGTCTCCACTACTCCAGAGTGGCACATTTGGCATCCCTTTTCCCCATCTCTCCCAATTTTTCCCCGAAGCTCCAGTGATCTTGATCTCAGTTTGAACAGCAGTGACCCTCCAAAGGTGCCATCTAGGTACTTCTCAAAAGCTGGCTTTTCTTTATATTGTAACCCCTGCAGGGAAAAGATACACCCCTGCTTGAGGCCTATATCCATAGGGACTCGTTTTGTAGTGATACTCCCTAGACTGAGTTGGCTTTGCACATCTGTATACAGTGCTTTCATGATTCCCACAAAGTCACCCCCTCATATTCAATTGCCATCTGCCATTGGTATTGTGCTTCATATCTATTTAGTTTAACCCTTTACCTAACCTGAAAAGCAGACGACACTTGCAAAAATAATTCTTGAATAACTAATTTTTTGTCTCAAAAACATAGGTTATGACCCCTCGTTGGAACGAGCTCGTTCCAACGAGGGGTCATAACCTATGTTTTTGAGACAAAAAATGAAAAAGCAGTGAAAATTAATTGGCGATTTTTGAGAATAGTGCTGGCCGGTTTTGGCCGTTACGTTAGGTAAAGGGTTAATAAAAAAAAATTAAAATATTGGTACTTGTTATTTCAAACAAAACACTGGCTAGTGCCTTAGATGCAATTACCCCACCCCCCCCCCCCCCCCCCACACCAAAAATCCAACTTTATATACATTTGGTCTGAGGGTATTTTGTCCGAGGGTATTTTGTCCTACCCATTGAGGGTATTATGTCCTAAGGGTATTTTTTTTTAGGGTATTATGTCCTAAGGGTATTTTGTCCAAGGGTATTTTGTCTGGATACCTATTTTTAGTATCAGATATATGATTACATTAGGCTATTTGTTGGACAAGACAATTTGAAGTTTTGGTCCTAACGTTGGAGTCTGATGCATAGGGGTAAATTACCAGATGAATTATGGGAAACAGTGGCTTTGAAAATTGGGTTATTTTTTAAAAAGTCATTTTTACACGGGTTTGTTACCAGGCATGTAACTAAAAAATGAGACGGAAACATGGACTTTTTCACATTTTAGAAACAGAGGGTTATATGCTCCGGGGTTTGGTGAGTGGGTATAGTGGGAAAATTCTGCTTTTGAGGCTGCTGGGTGGCTGAAAATGACTGCTATCGGCATTTTTTCATGCAATTTTGCAGGTTGAAGTCTTGCCTTTGACAATAAATTATTCCCCCCACATTCAATTTTTTTATTTCAACTCGGTCAGATAGTGTTATATGTTTTTAGTGGATTTGGGAGATGTAATACATGTTATGGGTTAGAAAAAGTTACAAAATATTTGTACTTAAAGAGAGTGTATGGCATGTCATTTTAGGTAATGCCTGGAAAATTGTGGAGCGGAAGCTTAATTCAATTTTATTTCCGTAACCAGCTAACTCACAACATTACAACGTCATCCTGACTCCTGGCGTGACATGTTTATTGGGCGTGTTGCGGACAATATTTCCGTAATGGGCTATTTGGGCGTGATATTGTGGTAAAATAAAAACCGTTCTATATAGTATGACTCTATTTGCAATACAAAAAGAATAGATCGTTTTTCTTATAGAATCTTCTCCTTTGTTGGGGCATATAGACCAGGAGCCAATACTATTAAACTTTTACAATTGTATTTTGGAATTGTGTTTCCTACCTATTAATATAACTGACTAAAATGAGTCATTAGGATTTTAAAAGATATGACAATTTGCCAACTGGCAAATTGCCACATCTTTGAAAATCCTAATGGTTCATTTCAACCCATTTAAAGTCATAACTATACAAAATCTAAATTTTATAGTAAATTTCCTTTCTTATTATACCTACCACAATTGTTTACTACAGGCTTGCACTACAGTGGAAGTCCCTAACTCGGATAAAATACTCTCTATTTTTGTCTTTCCCAAGCAAGTTGGGTAAGAAAAGTGGTGCAAAAGCACCAATAAAAATAAGCCAAAACTGGGTCGAGTGCGACCGGCGCAGACCCAGTACGGGACGCTCTCTCCCAAGTACAACTTTACGACTTCCGTTGCCAGTGCGCATATACCGTCTCTAAAGACTCATTCTTTTTGAATCCGTAAACGTTAGAGTTATGTGATCAGCGGGGAGGAAAGATTCTTTACCCGTAAAGAAGACGGGAGGGCCTCCATGTAAACAATTGTGGTAGGTATAATAAGAAAGGAAATTTACTATAAAATTTAGATTTCTTATCAACCTACTCACAATTGTTTACTACAGGCTGAATAGACAAAAGGCTGGAGGGAATCGCATAACCAACCCCCACATAACCCTAGTGCACTGGAACCGTGAAGCAGAAGGAAGAGGTCCCGAGGCTTATCAACCATAATGTCGCAATCATTGGTAAAGGACAATGAAAAGAGACATATGAGCCTGTGTGACACACAGACAGAAAAAGGGCAGTAACAGCACAAGGCTGAAACTGACCTTCAAGAAGCCTAATGGCAATGGCAGACAACAGCCTGAGCAGAAGAAAGAGGCCCCAAGGCAAAAAGGTCCTCCGACTGCTCCTGCAACTGGCGTAAATAAAAGGTGGAGAAAGTAGAAGCATTTCTCCAGTAGGCTGCCTGCATAACATCCGACAACTTGACGGAGTTAGAATAAGCCCAAGAGGTAGACAGTGCCCGCACCTCGTGGGCAGAAATACGATTGGTAATACAATCGTCAGCTGCTAAACGACTATAAGCCGTACGAATAGCAAGACAAATCCATCGAGAAATGGATTGAGGAGAGATCTTCTGTCGACCCGGAATGAGAGACAGAAAAAAACGTTTTCTGCCCTTCCGAATGAAGCGTGTCCGATCAAGATAAATGCGAATAGCACGGACCGGACAGAGCAAAGGGCGAGTACCCTCAACAGAGGGAAGAGCCCTGGTACAGATAGGAGGAGGAGTAGTATCTGGTAACTGATTCTTAGCCAAAAAGGAGCAATCAGTGGTAAAAGTAACACTGTTGGGAGAACTCCTAAAAAAGGCCGGGTCAACCGAGAGGGCGTGAAGCTCACTAACCCGTCTGGCCGAAGCAAATGCCATCAGAAAAGCCGTCTTGTATGTGAGAAAATGCATATCCACCTGGGATAAAGGTTCGAACGGCGCCCCCCCCCCCCCCAAGCAAAGCAGCACCCACGAAAGATTCCATCGTGGAGTAAGCTGCAAAGTCCGAGGCCTTTTCAAAGAAAAGTGCCGAACAAGCTTGGAGAGGTAAGGATTAGTGCCGATACGACGCTTCCCCACATAAGAAAAAGTCTCTGAAAGCATAGACCTGTAACCCTTGATGGTAACAGGCTGGAGACCCCGAGAATCAAACAGATATACCAGAAACTCCGCAATCTGTGAAATCGAAGGATTGGCATAATCAACAGAGTGATCAGCACACCATCGACAGAAGACCTTCCATTTAGCTGCATAAGCTAAACCAGTGGAGTGCCTCCTTGAAGAAGAAATGCACTCCACTGCTCGTCTCGAAAAACCTCTACGGAGGAGACAGGACCTGACAAAAGATATGCGTGAAGGCACAATGAAGTCGGGTCGACGTGAAACCTCCTCGGGCGACCTTGACAAAGAAGGTCGCGACGTAGCGGGAGACGTGCCGGAACCGCCGCCATCAGCGAGCGGAGCTGATTGATCCACACCCGCTGAGGCGACAGGGGAGCGATCAGAATGATTCGACAACTGCAGGTTCGAATTTTGGCGAGAACCTGAGGAAGAATCGGAACCGGCGGGAAGGCGTAGCCGACTAGACCGTTCCAATCGAGTGACAGAGCGTCCACGGCAAAAGCCAGAGGATCTGGACACGGGGACACGAAAGTGTCCACCTGATGGTTCCAACGAGTCGCAAAGAGATCGGTGTGGGGACGTCCCCAGAGATCGCAAAGCGACTGGAACACTGCCCTGTGAAGCATCCACTCGGTGGAAATAACCCTGCCCTGTCGGGACAGGGAGTCGGCTAGGACGTTCAGACGACCGGGAATGTGACGAACAACCACTCCGGCGTGAACCTCCTGAGCGAGCAGTAAAAGATCCCGAGCTAACTCGTACATCGGAAGCGAGTGCGTGCCGCCCTGGTTCCGAATGTAAGCAACCACTGTCGAATTGTCGGATAGTAGAAGGACCTGGCGATTCGACAGGTGAGGGATCCACTGCCTGAAACTCAGAAGAAGAGCAAGAAGCTCCTTCTGGTTGATGTGTAGAGCTGCTTGATCCTGGTCCCACATCCCGTGTAGGGAAAGACCGAGAGGATCCAACGTCGCACCCCATCCGAGATCGCTGGCATCTGCCGTCAGAACGCGATCGGACGTGGGTAAGTCCAGCGGAACACCCTGCGTAATCCACTGAACATCTGTCCAGGGAAGAAGGTGAGGATACAGAGAGTCCGGAAACGGAAGCACCTGATCCAGAGAATCTACATTCGGTCTCCAACGACTGAGCAGAAAGTGATGGAGAGGTCTGACACGCAGCCGACCTAGAGGAATGAGATCCGTAACCGAACCGCAGAGACCGATCAGCCGGAGAAAACTCCGAGCGGTCGCGGACCTGGACTGGGACAGAGTCAGAGCAAAAGCTGAGAGAATCACAGCCTTGGCCTGGGGAACAGCCACCAAATTGAATTTGGTTTGGAAAGACATCCCCAGATGACAAAACGACTGAGAAGGGACCAGGTCCGACTTCTCCTTGTTGACTCTGAATCCTAGCGACGTGAGCAAGCTCAACAGAGTGGCGACATCCGATTCCAGTAAGGCAGCATTGGAATGCTTCTGGAGGATATCGTCCAGATATGCCGAAGTAGTCACCCTGGACTGTGTGCGATGGAACGCTATCACATGCGACATCAGTCTGGTGAACGCCCAAGGAGCCAGGTTGAGGCCGAAAGGCATGGCCTTGAACTGGTAAACTCACCCCAGAAAAGCGAACCTGAGATACTTCCGTGACGCCCGATGTATCGGAACGTGGAAGTAAGCGTCTCGCAGGTCGATGCTGGCTGCGAAATCTCCCTGGTGAATTGATTGGCGGACCGACCTGAAAGTCTCCATGCTGAACTTGGGAGCAATGATAGACTGGTTCAGGATGCTCAGATCGATAACCGGTCGGAGTCGGCCGTCCTTCTTCGGCACCAAGAACAGGCGGGAATAGAAACCCACTGACTGAACGTTCTTGACGACCTCGATCGCCCCCTTTGCCAGGAGATTGGCAATCTCCGTGGACAAAAGTTCCCGACGTAAAACGTCTGAAGGAACTGTGGTTGGAAGAGGCACCCTTGACAGAGTGGGGTGCCGTCGGAAGGATATGCGCAGCCCGGACCGAACAACATCTAACACCCATGGATCGGATGTGATGGTGGTCCAAAGGTCTGCGAACTCTGCTATCCTTCCTCCAACCTGGGACGAGTCGAGGTGAGGACCTTCATTTCGAGCCTCGACGAGGCCCGCGAGAGGAGAAACCACCTCCTCTGCTAAATGAAGAATCCTGAGACTTCCCTCGATTCTGCCGACCCCTACCTTTACCCCGTGAGTAAGAAGTAGAGGAGGCGGCAGAAGGACCAGCCTTTTGCTTCACAGAGGAAGCAGAAGGGTACTTGTTAGGCTTGGAACGGCCCTTGCCTCCCCGAGAAGGCTGATCAAGCTGACGAAACAGCAGCTGATCTTTGGAATGACGTAGGACGTCATCCCGGACCGTCGACACGGAACCATGGAAAAGTTGCGGACCTGCCAAAGAAGCAGATCGAAGAGTAGCACGCTGCTCCTCGGGAAGGGATCGTCCTGTGTCCAGCACAGCGTCCCTTCGAACTAATTCCAAATTGGCCGTGTTACAGGCATGGGTGTGAGTAAGGTGCATAAGCGCCTTGGACAGCACACGCAAAGGAGCCTGTACCTCGTCAAACTTATCTGGAGGCAGATAAGCAGCCAAAGCTGAGACGACGTGATCTGAGAGAGAAAGCATGCCAAGCATCTCTCTAGATAAGCCCAACGTGGACTCCAGAGTCGTCATTGGAATGACGGCAGACTTGGGCTTGGAAAGCCCGAGGGAAGTGGAGTCCTGATCCAGAACCGTCAAAGTCTGGCAGACTGACGGATTGGCGGAATCGTAGGAACGATAACGCACAGGAGGCAAAAAGGTGTCAACCCTGGTGAAGAACGAAGTCTTCAAAGCCTTGGAATTCAGCTTGGCATCCAAAGCTGAAAAAGCCTCAACCACCTGTACCGACTGGCATGGTCGAAGGCGCCCAGAAGCAGGTTGCTCCATAGGCTGTTGGCGCGCGACCGATGATCGCGGCCAGGCTGACACTGTCGGCTGGTTAGCAGGTTTGAGCTCAGGCAGAAACCCAAACACAAAGTCAAGAGCCGCCCCCAAGTCCGAAGACTGCTGGCCCTCGACCTCAAGCATGTCGGACTCCTCCCCAGAGTCGGAAGACACATAGCCCATCGTGGGCAAACCAGCCGACGCCTCCCATGGTGTCGGGACACCAGAGGAATCGGAAACCGGCCTGTTTCCAATCCCGGGAGGCGGCGCCATAGGAGGCGCCTGGAAACCCCCCATAGCCTCGCTGGAAGCAACAGGAAGGCTCTTAGAGAGAACCTGAGTGAGTAAGGAGAGGGCCTCCCTAAGCTCACTGCCTGTACCGACCGGTTCGACAGGGGAGCGAACCGGCAAAGTGGCTTCAGCTCTGACCCTCTTAACCAGCGAAGGGTCACGATCCTCCAAAACACCCGACGCGGGACGACGGGCGGCAGCCAAAACATCTGAAGGCAGACGTGTATAGGGGTACGATGCACCCCGAGGATCAATATTGCGAGAACTCATGAGAGTCACCGCGGACCTCTGCGGGGCAGAAGGTCCAGGCTGCACAAAAAGCGTTGGTCCCCCAAAACTGGTCGTGTGACCCGAGTGAGTGGACGGAAACGCCACGGAGTTCATAGTGTTTCCACTACGAACATCCGAATCCAAAGACACAACTGTGGTACTCGACGGCGACGAGACCACAGCGATGGGCTCTGCCGGCAGCCCCTTCCGACTTCGCCGAGTTGAAGCCAGGGAAGGCTGGGGTCGATATCCCACGTCTACAGTATCGGACAGTTCTGCAGTCCCCTGCAGCGAAAAGCCGAGGCCGGCTGAAACAGACAACGAAGCAGACGGACCAGCAGCAGTAGTAGATACGTCGAGAGTCGTTGAGGCTGGTGAAATAGTGGAGAGAGCACACCGGCTCGGCTCCGAAGGAGGAGTCACAACCCTAGTGACAGCCTCAGATGTCGACTGGAGGGGGACCGTAGTCCCGGAACCAGGCATCTCTACACCAGAACACTCAACGGCTCCCGCAGTATCCACCACAGGAAAAGACTGCACATCCCCCACGGAGGAGGAATAACTCTCACCAGACAAAGTCGGCTCGGGAGGCCCCGAACGACCACGTTCTCCTTTCCCGCGGGAGCGGGAGGCACGGCCACGAGAACGAACGACACGATTTACAGACGCCCAAAAGGTGGAAGACCATGTTCCACAGACACCACACGGCCGCTCGGCCGAACACCCATTACAGGAGGAACACGACGAATGTACATCGTCCACATGCTCAGGCAGCAGACACTGCCCACAAGGAATTGTCCTAGGCATGAAAGAGGTGAGAGGAGCAGAGAAGGTGAGATCAGAAAACAGAACACCCCCAAAGAGAGAAATGTGACAGAAACAAAGACCCCAGACGGTCGACCGGGAACCACCCAACAGGAAGACTACTCTCAACAGAAAGAAGAAACACTGTAGGAGTGGTACCCCGCTGACACCTAACTCTAACACAATTAGAAAATTTTGCAAAAAAAGCATTAACAATAATTGTGAAATAATCTAAGTCCGAACCGCGTGGCCCGCGAAATTCGCGCGCGACTCGAGAGAGAGCAAATAAATATACATTATGGACATATAATAGAAAAAAGAGAATATAAAACACTGTTCCTGAGAATACAAAGGATACACTGTGGTATAATGAATCAGGAATCATCAAACATCGAGCTGGTGGAACACTGATAAGCGTGCAAAAACATCTCGACACGAAGCGGATTTTAAAAAGAATGAGTCTTTAGAGACGGTATTTGCGCACTGGCAACGGAAGTCGTGGAGTTGTACTTGGGAGAGAGCGTCCCGTACTGGGTCTGCGCCGGTCGCACTCGACCCAGTTTTGGCTTATTTTTATTGGTGCTTTTGCACCACTTTTCTTTCCCAACTTGCTTGGGAAAGACAAAAATAGAGAGTATTTTATCCGAGTTAGGGACTTCCACTGTAGTGCAAGCCTGTAGTAAACAATTGTGAGTAGGTTGATAAGAAATACATTTCTAGAAAATTCAGTTGTAAAAGTTTTACAGTATTGGCCTCAGACCTGTTTTTCCAAGTGGAGCAAACCTACAGGAGATGGTGAGTTTTAAGTATAACGTCCTGTAGTTCTTAACGAAAAACCGGGAAAATTCCGATACAAGCCTAGGGATTACCCAGGTATTATTTTAAAGATTGACGTAACACGAGTATCTAGGACACGAATACCGCCGTACCAGACTGTTACTTTTTCAAAGTCTATCTGCAGTCAAAGTCATCAAAACATTACACAGTAATTCCTTTGTCTTCTCCGGGTTGGCAAGAGACGTGAAATGCCCGATAGAAAAATAGACTAGGTTCACTTGAACACCTGTACTCACTTACCATACCTGGGTCCGTGCGTTCTGTGAGTTGGCGTGTAAGCAAGTTACTAACCTCGCTGTCGGTATTCATGAATTTGAACAACCTGCCAACGTGCTGTAACACCTCGCCTCTTCGCGGCTCGGCTTCACATACCGCACGTTGGCAGGTTATCAAATTCATGAATACCTCCAGCTCAGTTAGTAACTATTACTTCATCTTTAAAATTATTGCCGTGAACTGAATAAAGCCCGGTAAGAGTATTAAAACGAACAGGGACTTTCAGGTGACAGGACGCCTTCACGTCTTGGTGTCAAAGTTAACCCCTAAATAACAGTTCTCTTTTTAAAACATAATTCATAGAATCCCGTATATACACGGGTAAGCGATAGCTTAAATAGAATCTGACTAATGCTATTTTGGAATTCCTAACTCTTTCGTGTGATTTTCGCTGTCCTTCTTAAACCTTTGAACTCCTAAAATCGATTTTTTGGTCCAAGGCATAATTTCGTCCCATTTTTTGTCTTATTATAAGATGTCTATATACGGGATATTGGGGATAAAATAATAACTGCAGTCTGCAGCCAGACGGCGGCAGACTGGAGTTATTATTTTATCCTCCTTGTATATTGATATTGGACTGACTCATCTCACTGTAAGTGTACACAAAGGCGATAGCATTCCAGGAAACGACTCTTCAAAGGGTTAACAGGATGCCGCACATCAGAATGTAGTTAAGTTCATTATTAGTGGCTTCTTATTAATTCCACGCTTGCGTGGGTTTATTGTAATATATATAATGCGGCGTCCGTTGTATGAATAATCGAAACTGGTTCGAGACAGTTTACAATCTGCAGGATTTACAGAGATTATCTCAAAGAATTTCGTGCGCAGCAATAGACATTCTCATTAAAAGAAGGAGAGTAGTATGCCTATTACATTTGAATTTTCAGCCAGTCTACCAGAGAAGATTCCTCACGATGAAAGTGCGTTCGACTGGACAAACTGGAATCTTGGGGTAAAAACAGAAATAGGTCTCTCCGTATACGGACAATAGCCGCTTATGCATGTAAGCTCTTGAAGCGGGCATTCCGGCTAGTAATAATAATAAAACCTTGTATTGACATGGAAAAGAGTGCGCCGAATAATACAGGACATAGCAATTGAGATCTGTACCAAGTGTGGGGCTGTTAACCTGTGCCTAAGATTGGGTCAAATCTGCAAGTGATAGTATTTCACTTTGTGAATGAATTAAACGGAGGTGACACGTATTTTTCGGCGGTTCGAAGTATAGCCGAAAAATATTGTCTTCGATGTTTCGTTTTGCCTTTACTGGTTTCCGTAATTTTTATGCGCTATCCGTTAACAGTGTGGTGTGCACTGTATGTTATTGTGCGGGTAGTCCGTGCGTCGTGTGACGCAGAGTTGGTCAGTCATTCTAGCCTTCGCACTGTTACGATTAACATGGACGAGCCGGCGATTACCGCTCTTGTTCAGGCAGAAGTAAAATCTACAATTTCTCAGTCCCATCACGAGTTATTAGACAGAATATATACTTTAATTAGTAACAAATTAGGTGTTTTTGAAAGTTCCATGAAGGACAGCAATCGACAGTTGTCAGAGTCTCAACTTTCGAAGACAGAGGAGTTAACAACGGATAATTACATTTTTAAGCGGATTGGCACGCAGGAGCAATTTAAAGTCAATGCTAATGTTTTAAGCAAAGCCAAGGAGGCTAGGATTTTGATAAACGATAGTGGCGTTGCGGACAGCAAATTGGACCGAGCGGTGCAGAAAATTGACGAAGGTATTGACATTTTAACCCATCGGCAGAAGCTTGTCAAACTTGCAGACCAGTCTGAGAGTGGGTGGAGAACAGACGACGAGTATGAGACTCATTGTTTAGCGGAAAACTCAGATGATAAGCGGATTCGTAAAGCGGAACACGCGGTCGCTCAGAAGCTTAAAGTGGAAATGAAAAACCGAAAAAGCAGAGTTGAGCCATATTCCAGTCTTGGCAGTAATAAAGTGAACCAAACATCGTCGTTTTTAAGCAGTCAACTGGCAGTTACAGGGCGTCCGGGGCAATGTTTTGAGTGTGGCGTTCAGTGACATTGGCGACGAGATCATAAGCAATCACAACCGATTCAGCAACAGCCCAGATTGGATTCAAATAAGATAAGTATTGATTTTGATCACTTGCAGCGGGACAGGCAAGCTGACTTTTGGGTTTCCAAATGTTTGGAAGGTTTGGTGGTATCGGGTGGTCAAGAGCTCATTTCGAGTGCAACGTCTCCTGTCGGGCGTTTGAAACGCGCGGGAAGCCAGTGGCGGCACATTGACGCGTACGAGAATATTATTGACATTATCGATAACGGTTATAAGTTACCATTTTACACAGTCCCGGGTACCGCGAGAATAGCGAATAATAAGTCGGCCGCGGTAAACAAAGATTTCGTTACATCTGAGATTCTTAAATTACAGCAGTTGGGCTGTATTTCAGAAGTGTCTTTCACGCCGCGTGTGGTCAACCCGCTGACTGTTGCAGAAAACGCCAAAGGTAAAAAGCGGTTGTCGGTACATAAATGCTAATTTGTACAAATTTTACGTTAAGTATGAAAACTCTTTTGAGGCACAAAGTATGTTTACGAAAGGCGATTTTTTGTTTTCATTTGACTTAAAATTGGCTTATCATCATGTTGGAATTTTTCCAGAGCACAGAACATTTCTTGGCTTTTCTTGAAATATGAACGGTACCGTGAAAGTTTATGTTTTTAATGTTCTCCCTTTCGGTTTGTCAACAACGGGTTACGTTTTTACTAAATTGACAAAACCTTTACTGAAATTTTGGCGGCAGCAGGGCTTGCGTGTTCTCATGTACTTGGACGATGGTCTTGGAGGAGATTCGACGTTTGAGTCGGCACAGCTAGTCAGTGACGCAGTGCATCGTGATTTAATAGCGTTTGGTTTTGTGGTCGCGGAGGAAAAATGTCAGTGGGTGCCAGTTCGTAAGTTGGCTTGGTTGGGTTTAGTTTGGGATACGCAGGTAGGTCAGATTGCGGTTACTGACGAACGGATGGACAAGTTATTATGGGTAATCAGTCTTGTATTAGAGAATGTGAAGCATGAGCGTCTGTTTCTAAAAGCCAGATTGTTGGCATCTCTCATTGGTCAGATCATTTCTATGGAAATAGCGATGGGTCCAGTGGTTCGACTCAGGACGAGAAACATATATCGGTGTTTGTTGGGCAAAGCCAGCTGGGATGCTCCGGTGCAAATAACCAGTTCTGTGTTGGATGAAATTGTCTTCTGGCTTGACAATTCTTTAGCCCTCAATGGCAGGGGATTGAACATTAATCATGATTTTGATTGTCAAGTGTATAGCGATGCTTCCGCCATGGGGTACGGTGGTTACCTTGTCAATGGCGTGGACACGTTTGCAAATGGGTCATGGGAGACCGGCGAGGCTTCTATGAATTCCACGTGGAGGGAGTTAGAGAGTGTGAAAAGAGTTTCACGTTCTTTGCAGTCAGAATTGGTGGGACAAAAATGTTCTATGGCACACAGACAATCAAAATGTCGTACGTATATTGCAAACAGGGAGCCGTCAATATAACTTGCATACTATTGCTTTGGACATAGCCGATTTTTGCAAGAAAGGAGACATTTGTGTTCAGCCTGTGTGGGTTTCTCGGTATCAAAAACACTACCGCTGACGCAATTAGTAGATTAGCGGATTGTGATGATTGGGGTGTCAAACAGTGTTTTTGACTCTATTGGTGCGGACTGGGGCCCTCATACTGTAGAGAGATTTGCAACCCACTACAATGCAAAAATTATGAGATTCAATTCAAAATTTTGGTGCCCTGGCACAGAGGGTGTGGACGCTTTTACTAGAAGTTGGTGCTCCGAAAACAATTAGTTAGTTCCTCCACCTATGCTAGTGGGGAAGAGTTTGCAAAAACTTAGGCACGAGAGGGCTGGTGGTACTGTGGTTGTCCCTTTTTGGCAATCCGCCCCGTTTTGGTCTTTGTTTGTTACGCGTGATGGATTTTTTTTTTCACATTCATTTGCGATCATAGAATAATGGGTGCTGATATTATTGAGAGGGGGAGGGGAAAAAATGGTATTTTTGGTTCCCCGGGTGTAGGTTTCCATATGATAGCTTTCAAGATTCGTTTCTGATTGATGTTTGTTTCTTTGACAGGTCTAAATCTTAGTGGAAGATTATCGGAGCTGATTCGGGATGAGCAGTTGCGTGGTGATCGTGTGGATGAGCTCAGCCAAAGGATGGCATTTTATTTTTTGAAAAGCAAAGGTGACAGCACAGTAGTTAAGTACTTTTCAGCTTTCAGTGAGTGGAGAACTTTTATTCTTGCAGCAGGTGGTGCACCACTTCCGGGACAGCCTATTCACGTGGCATTATATATCACTGATTTGTTACACACCGGAGGTACTTCCAACGTTATTCAATCTGCGTTTTACGGGATTAAATGGGCGCATGACATTTGTAATTTGCCAGATCCAACTAGTAATAGTTTTGTTAAGAACCTTGTGGAATCATCCTTACGACAAAATGCAAAACCTCGTGTTAAGAAGGTTCACGTTTCATCCGAAGACATTGTTTCATTAGTTGACAAATATAACTCATCCTCAGACTTGTTAATCGTAGTAGATCTGACAATTATTGTGCTGAGTTTCGCTGGTTTTCTTCGCTATAGCGAAGTCAGTCATTTGAAATGCAATGATGTTTGTTTTCATGATTCTTACCTTGAGCTACATATTTCCATCGGTTAGGCAATACAGTTGTTACTTCTCAGGGCGTTTCTGCGGCATGCCCCGTTAAAATAACCCAGCGATATTTTGCTTTGGGTAAATTAAGCACTGCTTCTTCGGATTTTCTGTTTCGGCCTGTTTACAGATCTGGTGGCATTTGTGCTTTTATTAGAGATAACAGGTCTTTAAGTTACAACAGGGCGAGGGAGTGTATTGTAAAAAATGCTCAAAGAAGTGTGCGGAGATGTAAATGTTGGTTTACATTCTTTGAGGACCGGTGGTGCCAGCTCCGCTGCGAATCAAGGTGTCAACGGCCGTTGTTGGAAGAGACATGGTCGATGGAAAAGTGATCAGGCTAAAGACGGGTATGTTGCGGATTCGTTGGAGCATAGACTAGCGGTTACCAAAAACCTTGGTTTATAAAACGTTAATCATTCCAAACATTTTCGTCGCTAGTGTTATAATTGTGTTTTTGTTACACCACGAACATATAATATTCATGTGTGACACGTCAACACAATTCTTTACTTCACCACCCCGTTCTTTGTGGGTTCTATTCACAGTGCTTGGCTAACTGCATTAGTGTGTTATTTTTGTGTTACTGGCGGAGGATTCTGGGTGGGAGTGGGGTGATTTGGGTTCTGAGGAACAGGGTAAACATGTATTTTCGGCGGTTCGAAGTATAGCCGAAAAATATTGTCTTCGATGTTTCGTTTTGCCTTTACTGGTTTCCGTAGTTTTTATGCGCTATCCGTTAACAGTGTGGTGTGCACTGTATGTTATTGTGCGGGTAGTCCTTGCGTCGTGTGACGCAGAGTTGGTCAGTCATTTTAGCCTTCGCACTGTTACGATCAAACTTTACGCCATCGTGTTAGGCGTTTTTCTGTTTTAGTTTGGAATGGTTACAGTTTGCATATATTTAAAACAAACAAATAAATTAACGAAGACAAAGAGGCGAGTGTCCGCGCTTCCATGGTTGCGCCTGGCTTTGCTTCGGACAGCAGGTTTCCATAGTTCCCTCCAACCCACAAAAAAAAAATTGTAAGGGTTATCTATGTTTTTTCCTGGGCCGCCACGTGACCGCCATATGCTGAGTGTACCAGTTTTCTGTACGTAAATTGACAATTTATATTGTGTCTTCATGGATATATTAATGATTTAATTGATTAAATACACATCGCCGGCTATTCACTGTGCTTGGCTAACTGCCGTAGCGTGTTGTTTTTGTGTTAGTGGCGGAGGATTTTGGGTGGGGGTGGGGTGATTTGAGTTCTGAGGAACAGGATAGACAAAGAAAAGGTACTGCTGTGTGAAGACAGATAAGCGCGTTGCAACTAAAATTACAGTATCGCATCACATATTGTAGCATCGCTGGAGAATGTTTCAACAAAGAAAGTTTTTATTGAACATTAAATAGAGAGTAATCGCTTGACTGGACTGTTTTCGTGAAATAATTCATGAGAGGTGAGGGACGTTGTACAAACACGAGTGCGCGAATGCGCACGAGTGTTTTACAATATAGTCCCTCGCCTCGAATGAACTATTTCACGTAACCAGTCCAGTCAAGCGATTACTCTGTTTATTACTTTTCATTATTAACAATAATTATATTATTTAACCCTTTACCTAACGTAACGGCCAAAAACGACTGGTGCCATACTCAAAACTCGCCAATTTATTCATTATTTTTTCATTTTTGTCTCTAAAACATAGGTTATGACCCCTCATTGGAACGAGCTCGTCGAGCTCGTTCCAATGAGGGGTCATAACCTATGTTTTTGAGACAAAAAATGAAAATACTAGTTATTCAAGAATTTTTTTTGCAAGTGTCGTCTGCTTTTCATGTTAGGTAAAGGGTTAAAAACGCCAACCCCCCCCCCCCCCCCAAAAAAAAAACAATGAAGTCTCCATTACACCTACGGCAAAGCGTCTTCGTTCTCGCACATGGATACATGACCCAATTGCTGATTGCATAATTCACTTGTGAGGTTATCGTTTATAATCAAACGCGTTAATCCCAGTAAATCACACTTTGGAAACTAATAAATATAAATTTATTTATTTATTTATTGGTTTTTAAGGACATATACTTATTCACATTGGCTAATCATGACCGCGACAGTTTTACGGGTTGGGGAAGCCGGAGTACCCGGAGAGAACCACCGAGCAACGACGAGCAGCTGCCATCCCCCCAACATCGTAACTCCTTACTGCAGCACAGGCAGGGTTACATTGGTTGAAGACATGCGTACCATCGACGTGCAGTACGCCTTAGTACACGGCGTCATAGTGCCCCCATATGGACAATCGGGGTTAAGAGCCTTGCTCAAGGACACAACGCGGGAGTCCGAATCGATCGCTCAGACGGTCACCCATCCGAGAATTAACCGGACTCGACGTTGCTTAACTTCGGTGATCTGACGAGAACCGGTTACCGCAACGCCACCGCGCCTCCCTAATAAATACACATAGTTGACGTGCTGTTAATACAGGGTGTACTTACAAGCTATCAAACATGCAGGTTACCCGCATACGTGTGTTGATACTGTCAGTTCGTGTTGTCTCTTGAAAATACTAAGACTATATATCTCCGATATGGATATTGCTACTCTTTTGTCATGTATGCGTTCTGTACACGCAGTGAACGTATGTTTATTGATTTCTGTGGCCCTGCTTCAAAACTGTTGTTAACTCTTTACCAAACACAACTAGAGACACTTGCAAAAAGAAATTACTGACTCAAAAATTTTATTCTCGCTTCAAAAGCATAACTTATGGCACTCTCATTGGAACGAGCTCGATGCGAGATCATAAGCTATGATTGGGAGGAAAAATAAAATTTTAACTGTGAAATTTGTGAACAGTGCTGGTCGGATATAGCCGCTACATTATCAGTTTTCTCACAAAGCCAAGGTAATAAGATTTACATGTACATCACCTCGACCAGCCATTCCCATGAGAGCTCAAGAGCTACACTTCAGAACCCAGTAATGAGAAGTCAACTTTGGCACTTTGTTTGGCGAATGCATTTTTATAGCACTTTGCTAGTTTTTATTCTTCCCAGGAAAACAAATTAGCAAATCTCACCTCCTAGACTTTTTTTTATCATATGACTCGTCCGTTTTGTTCACTTTAAAACATTTGATATTTTGTTTTCATATTAGTCAGTGATAAATAAAGCCTTCCGTCAATTTCATTGGTCAATTTCAAAACTAGACAATTTGATTGGCTGAACAAAATACAACTGGGCCACATTTTCATAATTTGCATAATTATAGTTGAGAGCTTTCATTGGTCAATTTCAAAACTGGACAATTTGATTGGCTAAACAAAATACAACTGGGTCACATTTGCATAATTTCAGTATGGAGAATTTACGTTATCTGTCCTATTTAGGTGGGTTATATTGTATCAGTATTTTACCTACAAGAAAAACGCCATTCATTTTTTTAATATTTTCACTTTTTGCTTCCAAAACATAGGTTATGATCCCTCGTTGGAACGAGCTCGTTCCAATGAGGGGTCATAACCTATGTTTTGGAAGCAAAAAATGAAACTTTTTAGTAATACGAGGATGTTTTTTTCCAAGTGCCGTCTTCAACTCAAGTTAGATGATGGGTTAAAAAGTCATATTAAGTGGCTAATTTGTGCGTGTGTGTGTCATATGATAAATAGAATATAAAATGAGTGTTTTTCTCATATAACATTTATGACACTCGTCCGAATTTTCCGTTTGGGCTCGCCAGAGGCTCGCCAAAACGGAAAATTCTTAAGACTCGTTTCATAAATATTATATGAGAAAACACTCATTCCATATCCTCTATATATTAACGGAAATGACAGTGTCTGTGCTCTTTGTGACGATGGGCAGTACTATGCACACTGTTGATATTAACGAACAGAAAAAGTTACAGCTCATTAAAAGATGGTGAAAACGCCGTTTTCTTATTTTTAAATGGGTTTCGGTAGAGAATAATAGTGAAACGCTCAAATTGGTTGGCGGGAAAATGTAAAAAGCCAGCTTGTGTATTTTTTATACTGCTCTGTTGGAAAATGCCTGATGTTTGTGAAATGACATCAACGATACAAATTCTCTAACATTTCATTTCGAAATTTTATTTTTATATGGAATGCACACACACTTGGTGTTCAATGTATTGAAAGCTTTAGGAACTTAAGGGGAGCTAACTTACCTGAAAATTTCTTCCATTGGCGAAAATTGGCAGCTGTATCGGGGGGGGGGGGGGGGTCTTCCAAAAAATTCCGGATACAAGGCCGGGGTGGGTGGGTGGTTGGATGGGGGCCAAAACACCTTTTTTCCTGGAGTTGCAATTTTTTTCCTGGTGGTTTTTTTTTTCAAATTATTTTCACATAACAAGGCTATATTGTTGTTTAGTAGTCCAATAGGCACCTGTTTGTCAGGTAGTGTTAGTGAATAAGGCCCCACTAGGCTGATTAGGGGATTTGTTCTCTTTTTTTTGTAAATTAAATTAGATGCATTAAAGAATAGTGTACTCCAATTTGACTAAAAACAATCAGTGGAAATTTATGAATTTTAATTTGTGAATGGTTAACATCATTTTCATAGCTGAATCATCACGGCACAATTTGGATTTTACAATGAGTAGCAATGTGTTTAGCAGAACATCTAAAATAATGTAAAAAATTTACGGAAAATAATCCGTCTAAATGCCCAGTTTCTCTGAGTAGAGCTCTTGTAACCTGAAACTAATGAAAATTCTCACTGTGCATCTTTGATATAAAACCCCACTTACTTAATTCAAGCTCATAGTGATAGTACCAGGGTTTTCACAGAGGGTTTGTCTGGCTATCTCGTGAAAACATGAAACAAAAGTTACAGTTAATATTTGAATTGAAAACTGACCCTGACTGAGCCAGAATATATAGATGAGTAGCTGAGAATAATACTATGCAGCAAAAGAAGATTATTTTAATCCTCTATTTGATGTTCACAAAAATAGTCTAATTCTTACAATTTATGCTGTTATATGCAGAAATCAATGCTGACATTTTTTTCGGAGACGGACCAGGACGGACAGTGAGATTTACAATAGTGTTAGGTGACAGATTTTCAGCTTTCCTACGCTATCAACTATCTTTTGAGTAATGGCAATTGGCTGAAACATCAAGCCTAGACACTTAGCCTGTAGTCAGGTCATTAAAAGTAAAACTTCTTCACTAAATTTAAACTCTTTCTTCAGTCTCGGAACTTAACACATGAATGATAATTATTATGAGAGCATTGAGGCCAGAACTTTCAGTTCAGCATTTGTAATTCATGCACTTCAATAATATGCCAGTATACGCTATGCCATAGTGTATATAGGCATATTATTGAAATGCATGAATTACAAATGCTCAACTGAAAGTTCTGTCATCAGGTATTAGAACCACCAGAACATAAAGATGTGAAAAAACAGTTATCAGATTAGGATTCAAATTAAGGCAAGGATTGACAACTGGAAGCTCAGTGCAATAATTTTCCATTATCCACTGTGGTGATACACTGAAAAAATATAGGTGGTGGGGTGGGTGTCCAAGTGGTCAGAGGAAAAAAATATTTTTTTTGCACGTGGGTGGGTGGGTGGTGGTCAAAAGGTGGAAAAAAATATTTTAGGCCTTGTGTCCGGAATTTTTTGGAAGACCCCCCCTGGCTGTATCGCACCTTTTTTAAGTTCTTGAAACCAAGAAAGATGTGGATAAGTTAGGAGTGATATAATGTTTAACCCTTTACCTAACACGAAAAGCAGACGACACTTGCAAACAAAATGCTTGAATAACTATTTTTGTTCATTTTTTAACTCAAAAACATAGGTTATGACCCCTCGTTGGAACGAGCTCGTTCCACCGAGTGGTCATAACCTATATTTTTGAGACAAAAAATGAAAATTAATTGGCGATTTTGGAGAATAGCGCTGGCCGGTTTGGGCCGTTACATTGGGTAAAGGGTTAAATCACACCTTGCAGTACTGTAAGTGATCTGTCAGTCGTCTGACTCCAAGACAAACTGTGCACAAAATGGACAATACATTCACCGATGTATATCAAACGCACTTCAAGGATTCTTCTGATTGGTTTGGATAAGTGGTTAAGCATATGAACAGTGAAAGAGAGAACAAATTATTTTTTTTCGGACGTTTAATACAGTTTTTACGAGTTTCAGTTTGACGACGGAATGCAAATTCTGAACAAGTTGGAGGCAACGGAAGCGAGAGAGAGACAAGAGAAAAAGAAAAAAGAGATGTCCGCTCATAAACAGTGGAGGTACCACTGTACTAAATATTTTAATTAGAGTTATCCGCATTGAAAGGTTGCACTTGGAAATGATGAAACTCCGAAACTAATTTGATAAAAATATTGTTCTAAAAAATCTTTGAAGCATTGTACTGAAATCTTGCATCATTGCTGAATATTTCAGAGATAAAAGAGGAGTGATTTGACGAGTTTGGGGGCCACAAAATGAAACTGACCTTGGTGTGTTTTTGTTGGAAATTCCACGAAAAAATATGCCTGTGACTGGTAGTTGCCTTCCTGTCATTTTTCTCTCTTAACTGGTGCATGTCCCCCAGTTTTGCGGGCTGAATAACGTTGTCTGAAGGGTTACTCTTGACAAAGAAGTTCGAATGCCCAAATTAAAATGAGGCGATCATATTTCTTTTCACACAAACGATATAATGGTCGCCTAAGGGAAAACATTTAGTACTGTGATACCTGTATGTGAATGTTCACTGTGGAATTTTTGTTTTCGTGGGAGCATATCATCCCATTTTGTAAGCCACACATTAATGCGTTGGAAACCGAACACGTGTGAGTGAGTTACTTAACCACAAAGATTACTTGAATTCTGAGTTATATAATTATTATAGTGATCTTCGCTGTAGATGAATTTACCACATGTTTCAGTTCACACGTGGAAAATTCTTTCTCCCTACTACCAACGCAAATTGATGTGCGTTGGAAGTAGAAAGACGGAAGTTATGATATGTGAACTAAAACGATTCTTACTTTGTTCCAGAGCTGACAAGCAACAGAGTTTTCAAGGTTATTGGTATTCTTGCCATGTACAATCCGGGGCTAATGGAAGGCGCTTCCGTTTATCAACAGTTGTAAAAATCTAAGAGTGGATTGTCTGACCTTCACATTGACTGTCTCATCATTACGAGAGTGTTCTACGTCAATGCCAGATTTTCGTTTTTCTACTACATTAATTGATTGATACATTTATTTATTGAGACTCAACTCCTTTTAGAATAAAATGTTCTTCCGCGACAATTAGAATGCATTGTCCAGTAAGAACTGTTTCATGCCGGATAATGGATACTCAGGGAAGCGGTCTTTCTTTGAGTCGTCTGGCACACGACAGCTGATTGAACCTTTAATTCCTTGTTCACCGCAGTAAACAGCGTGCCGGATCTCAACAATTACTGAACTGATAACAGTTTCCTGATTTCTGAACTCACATATGAACTGACAACTACGTTTGGAATGAAATGAAATGTTCAAATGGTGAAGAATGTTTCGCACATTATTGTTTGTTTGTTTAACCCTTTACCCAATGTAACGGCCAAAACCGGCCAGCGCTATTCTCAAAATTCGCCAATTAATTTTCATTATTTTTCATTTTTTGTCTCAAAAACATAGGTCATGAAAACTCGTTGGAACGAGCTCATCACCTATGTTTTTGAGACAAAAAATGAACAAAAATTGTTATTCAAGAATTTTTTTTGCAAGTGTCGTCTGCTTTTCATGTTAGGTAAAGGGTTAATGGGGTCTAACGAGACTTTCAAAGCCAGAGCTATTTCGTGACGGACAGAACTGCGGGTAGAGGAAGCCGGATTACCAGGAGAGTTAGTATCGTCGCCGTGTCCTACCCCTCAGTACACAGTGCCACCGTGTCGCAATATAGGCAATCGGTATGACGTGTCTTGCTCAAGTGAACAACGTGGATGACGTGGGTCGGGATCGAAACGTTGGCGTTTCGATCTCAAGTCCAATGTTCTAACAGATGAGTCACCGCGCCAGCTACATTTTCGATAGTATGTGAATGAATGTATGTACTCTGACAAAATATAAAACGTGAAAGCGGTCATATTGACAGCCAATACTGAGTAGGGCTGCACGTATATCGATAAACAGACACACACCGGTATTCAAACCATTATAGACTGAAAACAGGTGTAATTACAAAAATATCGGTTTATCGCCATTATTTATTTACCCACAATTTAATTTTCAAGACGTCTTGGGTTTTAACTGAAGTCCCGAATGAAAAGTATTATCCCTTTACCCAACCAATCGGGCGCATCCACCCGCGTGATATCCAAATTCAGCAGTCGAAAAAATATTTTTCCAAAACATTCAGCAAAACCGTATCATGTGACCCCTTCATTGGAACGAGCTCGTCGAACTCGTTCCAATGAGGGGTCAGATGATATTGTTTTGTTGATTTGTTTTTAAAAATTCCATAAACTAATATTTAAAATAACCCGTTGCCCAACACCTACATCGTGAATTGAATAAGGCAGTTTTCAACGATCACAAGTTTATTACATAGACCTTTCGTGTACCCCACGACGTCACTGGACAAAGAATGAATAAGTCAATAATTGCGAAATGGGTAACCTTATTTCAAATATTTTACGTGGGTCGGGCGGTAAACTTTGCGAGCTCTCGTCCAATCAGAGGGCGGAATTTTAGCCCTTTTTGAACATAGTTTACACAAATCATAGTGGGATAATGAGGGTATTTTGCGTGCATGCCGATTGTTGTCTCAAGAACGGATACGATAATTATCATTTCTACGAGTGGAAATACATAATTCCTGTTGCAAATGAACGAGATTAACGTTGGTATGCACTAAACTACTAGGTTATCTTTAACCCTCTGCTAACTGGCGCTGAAAAAATTCCAACCTGATTATGTTTCCCCACAATGCAACTAAGATGGTAACAACTTCAGTCTCGTTTAACAGTTTTCATTGAGGCCCATCATGTAAGATTGAATAGCTTAAATTCCTTGTTGCATTGTGGGAAAATTTGCAACTTGAAATTATGATATCTCGACATTAGTGTGCAGAGTGTTAACTTGCCCGCTTCGGATTTCAATATTTTTGATAGAGCGAATTGCGAATCTATCAAAAGACAAACCCGCTGATCGTTGTCTAATCATTCCTACGTTGCATTGAATACAGCAGTAAAATAAAATTCCCTCGTATTTGTGTGAAATGTTCATAAAGCGTGAAAATTGTGGGGTTTTTTCAATAATTATAATTATTCTATTATATGTTACCTTATAAGAGAGCAGGAAATGTCTAACATTCGATATCGAATTTATAAAGAAAGATAAAAGAGAATATCTTCCCGGAAGTGGCGTACATTAAGCAATATATTTCTGGCATTTGGGTCTTTCAATTGGAATTAAAACATCGCAACACATATACACTCTAAAATCAGTTGGGTTAAAAATTAACCCAAATCGACTGGGTTGAGTGAATATGAACCCAATTGGGTTTTATTCACTCAACCCAGTCAATTGGGTTCATATTCACTCAACCCAGTCGATTTGGGTTAATTTTTAACCCAACTGATTTTAGAGTTTAATAAAATGAATACCTGGCGCCATTGTGTGCCATTGTGTAGATACCTAAATTATCTCATTCGTGGCTTCAAGGGATTCTGAGTTTTCATTACCGGTAATCACTCTTTATATAATTCTTGGATATGTACCTTCCCCAAAACAGTAGCTATGCTCATTACAAAACACATTCACAGATTCCGAACGTTTTGTCAAAAAACGCGTGGACGTAAATCTAAAGTACGGTTCCGCTCCACAGTTTCGTACTTCTGCACAGGGGTGAATTTTTAAATAAAATGCCTATCCTTAGGTCTGTATTTTTAATATTAGGTGTTTGAAAGCACGATACTACTTGTTGGCAAGTTGACTTTAATGTTTTGGTCGTTGGATGGAAGCTTGATGCATAGTGTCATGACAGCATGGGATTTATTTGAAACAGTGGCTCAGAACTTTTCAGACGTTATTTTTACACGGAATTGTTTGCAGTTGTGCAGCCAAAAAATGAAGCGGAAACATAGAATTTGTTTTTTTTCTGTTTTTAGTAATTGGAGATGATGTGCTCCAGGCCTGCGTAGGTGTTGAAGCTGGGAAAAGTCTGCTTTTGTGGCTGCCAAGTGCCAGAAAGTGGCTGGTTTTGCAGTTTTTCATTCACATTTTCAGGTCGGGGCTTCATGTTGTACTGTAAGTTATGCCTCCCACAATTATATGTATCAGTTTTATCTTATGAGGCTGTATTCATTAGTTTCAGCGAATTTAGAAAATGTATACATGTCAGGGGTAATGCAAATGAGTTTGGCTTTATTGGCAGTGGAATAGAGCACATGGCACATCATGTTTGAAAATGCCTTGAAAACTGTGGAGCGGAACCTAATTTTCCAATCGGAAAGGTAGGCTGTTTTCTTAGATTTGTGGGCACAGCAAAAGTTTCACTGTCGTTTGAAAACGTCATTTGTCATCCACCGAAATAATGAATGTAAGATGGAAATGATGGAACTGCTCCTGATGAGAGTTAAAACATAGCTGCCTTTCTGGTGATGACCATTATCAATACCAGTGTTCTCATTGCGTTTCGATACCGACAGACCGGGCTCAATCGACCGTTCTGGGAGTACATTTGAGGTAGGCACTCTATTCTTGCGTGTGGCACATCACCAATAGAATTATGCTTACTGCGAGATACATGATTGCTTTCAGAACTCTACTGATAACAAGAACTTCTCAATGATAACGACCGAGAAAACCACCGACAGCTCGAGAAACGTAAGTCGGATTATTGATGGCCCGCTGATTTTGATGATGAATTGCATATAATAAAAAATGACTATCTTTAGCCGGATTCCATCAGAAATGCTCGTCCGTGATAAATAGAATATAAATATACACAACCTCTCAAGTCACCAGTCACATTCCGTAAATAATTCAACTATGCCGTGGCCTGGAACCAGTCTAGCACTTAAATAGTCCATCGCCAATGTTTAGATTTTATCGCTTTTCCGACCAACATAAATATTGTATCCGACTGAATCTAAAACTACCATAAACAGTCATTTTCTTAGGATCAATGCAAAACATGTTTCTCAATCCAGACTTCATTCGACCGAACCTTTGATGACATTTCGATTACAATTATACATGTGTGTTTACTAAATAATTTTGAATGAAGAATCGCAGAATTTGTATGACTACCCCGCGAAGTTTCTCTAATGGTATTAATATGTTGATGTCTTTAAAGTGAATTGAATCCATACTCTTTGATTGGAATACCAATAACTGAAGTACAAAAGAATAGCTGTCCACCTTTGTGAGAGAAAGGGCACCGCTTTTTCTCAACGGTAGTCTGGTCACAAACTCCATGAAAAGTGGGTAAACAAACAGCTCAGCTCATAACAGCGTCGAATTCATACAGAATTAGATCGGTGGCCTTGAAATAAATATTGCGTCAAATTTAATTGGATTAATTGTTTAACCCACCGCCTTGGCAAGTGTTTTAAATAATCAGCCCTACAGTATGGCCGACGTGTACTGGTCACTTTCCACGGGTGATCAATATTTCCACGGACGCACTATATTAGATTACAAACACTATTCATAGGAATAATCAAATCATTAATTAACGAAGCACAGGGTAAACCCCGGTGCTTCATTAAGAAACATTTTGCTGATGACCATTTTTATTTCCTGAAAAACGCATGCGTGGACATCACTGCTCATGCGTGGATTACGACCAGTCCTGGGGACTTTACTGTACGAGTCGGATAAAAATTGATTTTGATATACTATGTATTTAATTTATTCATCCCACAGCGTCTCTTCATTTTCCGTGGACACCAGCGCTCGGGAAACGTGAGACTCGAAGACTGATGCAATCAACCTATGACGTTAGTGACGTCAAATATACTGTTGCCGATAACGTGAACCTGCGGGGAAAATTCATTAATATTAGTGTTTAACCGATTACCAAAAGTGGTCGCTGGCCGATTACCGGTTATTTGAGCTCACACTCGGCCGATTCTGATGCCGATTCCGATTGTAATACCGTGCACTACTGGACAAGTCGAGGCTTGAAAGAACTACATTTAACTGAACATTTTTCACAGTGTTAAACTTCATTGATAGGGGTCTCAGTAAAATTACGAGTCGCGCACACTTGGGTGGCAAACGTGGCTCTCAGAGCCACGTTTACCACCCAAATGCGTGCGATTGGTAATTTTACTGCGACCTGAGTCAATGGAGTACAACATTCATTTTTCCGGTATGAACTGGCGATTGCCGCAAATACGCTCAATTGTAAGCTTTGCATGTTGTTTAGCTTTAAAATCTCGTAAAGGGGTGTCTAGAGAGATCAAGAATACACATTGTGGTTGTTTCTCAACTTTAGTGGGTGGTATCATTGACATCATTTTACATTAACAATTGAACAATTGCACAAGATAATAAAATGCGGTTAATGAATCATCACAAAATGCTTAGAAACAATCGATTGAACCGATGTTCCAGGAGCCGTTGCCGTTGTCATCCGATTGCCCACAATCGGCCGATTGTGGTAGCCGGTTTCGATCATCGGTTGAACACTAATTAATATAGTGTGGGGATAAAGTAGAAATTGATTCCAGGCCTGTTTTCTACATCTTAGCCAGTTATTAATGGGATAAAGATTATTTCATCAGAAGTATTTCATCTCATCTCTTTGAGTATGTTTCTGTGCACCATTCAGTGAAATGCCAAGGGAACTATTTTGTTTCATGCACCACTAATGCCGTCGTTGAAAGCCGTTGGACATTGCATTAATTTGTAAAAATATTTTTAGAATAGGCAAGGCATATAATAAAATGAATACCTATGGTTTTTCAAGGGGTTACCATGATTATTTTATGAGTGACTGACAGATGAAGTAGAAACTACAACAAGCGGTCACTCACTGAAAATTTATATTTCACCTGTCAGTCACTCTTGAAATAATTATTGTGTCCTCTCAACAACCATAGGTATCCTATATATACACTGAATATGACTATGCCATTCAGGATCACTAGTTCGAATACGAATTTTTTTTTTGAGAAGTTATATGCAGAGATGGTGGTGGTGGTGAAGGTCCACAGAATTGATTTAACGAAACGAGAACAAAAGAACTTAATAATAATAATAATAATAATAATAATAATAATAATAATAATAATAATATACATTTATGTAGCGCAAACATCTCACAATATTAAAAAAGTTCCATGGCGCTTTACAACACTGCTCATAAACAAAAATATGACCAACATAGGATTTAAAAATATTTGTTAAATAAATGGGATTTCAGTCTAGATTTAAATGCTGTCAAAGAAGGGGCTGTTTTAACAAATTCTGGTAGCATGTTAAACAGTTAAACAGTCTAGGAGAACTTACAATAATCTGTTCCATAAAGTCCATATAAAGGGACCAACGTATTAAATGAAGAAATTGCTCTATTAAAAGCTTTCGGCCAAAGGCCTTCCTCAGTTTTGCTAGCTTCAGAAGCTAGCAAAACTGATGAAGGTCTTGGCCGAAAGCTTTTAATAGAACTTAAGCTCTTAATAAGCTGAAGCGGATGGGCTCATTGCTTTTAGATGCTTTTAAAGTGTTTGTTATCACAGAAATATCGCCAGAAGAGTACACATAGGCATTACTTTTTAGTGTTCTCTCAATTTTTTTCAACTTTCACAGTTGTTGTTTCCGCGGAAATGAATACTAGCTGCCACTTACATATTCAAGGAGCTTAGAAGGCCTTTCCGGAGTACCATTCTTTTGAGTGAATTCAAGTTAACAGAACATTATATCTTAACTCATACAATTCTGCAAAACGAGAGAATTTATTGAATATTAAAAAGTACATAATTATTGCCAACGTTTGTTTTCTGTTAAACGCCGTCTGAGGGTGTCACTCAGCCACCTTGCCCTTGACCAAAGGTCGATCTTGCCCTTTCAAATAGATTTGGATTTGATGGCGCCACAATCATCGACTAAAATACCTCAGTGAACAATCTTTGGATCATCACAGTGACTGCGAAGATGTTTGTTTTTAACCCGAACCCCGCCCTCAAAGTGTCATCTTACGGAATACTTTCAATTCGTCATATAAAATGGATGAGAAGAAATTTATTGAGACACTGATTCGTTGAACTAAGCCTTGCGAATGTGATCTCCTGATCTTGGTACAATTTGTATGTGTTATAATATAGGTGGAGGTAAGAAGATTTTGGACAGAAACAAGTAAACGCAACGAATCGCTACATTATGGTGAGAACGTTATTGTGAAGACCCTATGCTAATCTATGCTATCTATACCAATACTTACGTTTTGATACAGCGAAAGCATGTTAACTCTTTGAACGAGTGAGGCTGTTTTTTTTCGGCCTAGCAACATGATACGAACCATAATTTTATTAAGTAGGATGGTTGCTCAGTGAACGTGTGGGGTAGGCCAATCAATATTTTCAACGTGCAGCCCCCAAGGCTGGGTGTTGGAAACATTTATTTATTTATTTGTGTTTAAGGTCATATACTTATGCACAGTGGCTAATCGTGACCCTTACAGTTTTGCAGGTGGAGGAAGCCGGAGTATCCGGAAAGAACCACCGAGCATCGACGATTACCTGTCAACTCCTCAACATTTTAACTCCGTTCAAGCTCAGCTCAAGCAGAGTTACAGCGGTTGAAGACATGTGCACCATCGAAGTGCAGTACGCCTCAGTACACGGTGTCATCGTGCCCCCATGTAGACAACCGGGATAAAGCGCCTTGCCCAAGGACACAACGCGGGGCGTACATGGCGGGGATCGAACTCGGGACATCTAGCATAGACGTCCAACAGTCTACCACTGAGCCACGGCCCTCCCATGCGTTGGAAATATTAACTGGTCTATTCCCAAATAATGAATACGGACGCTTTCAATTGCTGCCATTGAACTGACTTGGAAGATGTCGATATGTTCAAAGGGTTGAGGGGAATGTAAACAGAAATAACTGGGCGAAAATAGTCGTGAACAAAAATGTTTTATTCATACTTTATGCAGGGACATGGCTAGAGGTTTCCGATTGGGGGTGTAGGGTAGTTAATTTCCAATTAGGGGGGGGGCAACCGGGAGGGGGGCCCCATGCCTGCCCCCCCCTCCCCAGTTGGAAATTCACTACAGGGAAAGATTTTGAAAATGAAGCCGTGAAAGGGGACATAAAATTGACTCTAGTAACTGAAATGCCAACATATTTATGATAGAATTAGCAGGTTATTATTCCTTATTGAATATGTGCTAAACAAATGCTCATGCTTAGAAGTTTAAGCAATTCACATTGTCCTAACATTAAATCTGATCTTATGCAGGAATGATCAATTTTCGATGTTTCATCATTTTGTTATTGTGAATGATGGAATTAACTCAGGATAACGATTTTACTTGATGTGATTTAAATGATATTCTTGAAGTGCATTTCGAGGGTTTTTTATCACGATAAGTAAACGTACTATAGAAATCTCGTTCCGATTGACACCATGCATGCTTATAAAGCACGATATTGCGTGCACTGCAGTTGTGAGTAGTAACAGTTAGAATGTTTGCCGATTTGAAACCGAGTTGGGATTTTAGCAAGTAAAGGAGACATCAGCATCGCCAAATAAGCTCTAAAATATAGATAGATGGAATTTCCAATTACTCATGACTTGTCCTCCGAATTTCCAGTTATAGGACATTTGACCAGGATTGGGGGAGGGTGACCCCCCTCCCCCCCCCCCCCGTCGCCTTATTTTATGATACACTCTTGGTGCATTTACATTTTATTTATTTTTGAATTTTATAAAATGTTTTAGAAATCTACATATTCAATAAACTCACTTTTAAAGACTATTTAACTGGTTGAGTGCTAGTAGCCACTATCAGGGCTTTCAAAACAATGATGGTACCAGAGGAAAAGCTAACATTTTCCTTCCTCATTTTTCATATAAAGTCAAACACAAATATTATTTTGTTTATATAAATTTGTTTTATCACACATTATTGAAGAGTGCCTATGGGCACTCTTCAATAATTTGTAATAAAACAAATTTTGATGAACAAATTCTGACCACTTAAAATAATCTAGCCCTCAACCAGTTAAAGCACTTAATCTCATAGTTGGGGGGTACGACCTCTTCAAACCCAATGTCAGCAATAAACAGTTCTCCGGCTTTGTGGTATATTTGAGCTGAGAACTAAAACTTTGATATACTGTGTCTTAACAGAAATAATAATGAGAGCTTTTGTAAATATGTTAATTAAGCTGATGAAAACAGAAAACAGTCATCTTGATGCATGCTGGCATGAAGGTTTTGTTTTAAAACAAAACAGTATGGTCGACAATACCCGTCAGTGGTCTTATGCAAAGTGAGTTTGACCCTGATAGCCTTAGGAAACCACCCCAGAGACACTGCAATCTCATGGATGGCCGGGTTTTTATTGTTTAAGAAGCCTTGGCGATAATTGGTTGACAACACTCTTATTGTCTGGATGTGATACAACGGATACAGCCATGATCACATTACAAGGCGGGTCAGCAAGATAACATTATGTTTGACTCAGGTGAATTGGAAATATAAATATACAGAATCGCGCATACGTTTAAATGTGATAATTCTTAACCCATTCAAACGTATGAGCGGTTCTATATTAACCCCCCCCCCCCCCACTGCATGTGTAACATACGTCTGCCCAGGGTGAGATAGCAGGGAGAGACAGATGTATCCCACCCCACCCACGTGACGTTATACATTATAACGTTATTATGACGTTATGCATATCGTATCAGTTCCTTGCTACCAACTAATTCATATTGACGTCATCAGAATGCCGTGTGATCAAGGTTTGATGCTCTAAAACTCTTTAAACCCCAAGATGCCACCGTTCCTAATTGATTTCGTGGTATATACCTTTGGTATATACGTAACTTTTGCATGCTCTTTCCGATGGCGTCATTACTTTTTCAAAACAACGAATACCAAATGAGTTGATTATATCAGCACGTGACCGCCGATTACCTCTGGATAACGTAACCGCTGGATGGTGGGGGGAGAAAAATAATCCCTGATGGGTACGGGTGTGGGATGGGAAAATCTCACCCTCGGGACAAGATATTTGGTCCCGACACTCGGCAAGCCTCGTGTCTGGCCCAAATATCTTGCCCTCGGGTGAGATTTTCCCATCCCACACCCATACCCATCAGGGATTATAATAATCACAACCTCCCATGTAACAACCAGTCCACACGAAACTTGAACTAAAATGAGAGCCTAGAAAAAATATTCTTTAAAAGTGAATTTATTACATATTTAAATTTTTAAAATCGAAGCTATAGTTCTCGGGATATGCTATTTATTGTATGGATTGCAAATAAACTACAAATACATCACAAACTGGAATTAATAACCCTTCTTTACTCTGTGTGAATCGAATCGAATGGTTTTCGCGCGCTGAAGGCGCGAAGGGACGGTTTAGGGCAAGCCCATTTCGACCCACATTTACTGTATAGAATAGAATAGAATAGAATAGATTTATTGCAATATTACACCCACATGGGCAGTATGCACAAATACAGTAGACAATGTTAGGCCAACATTTATCATTTAAAACTGACAACAAATATTTCTTACGAATTTTTACGAAAGAGAAAAAACTCACGCACGGCACAGCAGATCACATTGCAAAGGGCAGGATCTGCATTTCCCATGATGTAGAGAAACTTATTATTGTTATTCATACCAAGGAATGTTCGCCCCCCCCCCCCCCCCCCCCCCATGTTGTATAAAACCCCACAACTTCTGTCGTACGACATTATACTTAGGGCATTCCATCACAAAGTGGCGTTCGTCTTCAATCACTTTGTGGTCACAGAATGAACAAGTTCGGTCTTCTAGAGCTACCGGTGGCTGTGCGTGCCTACCCTTTTCTATGGCTAAGGAATGATTACTTATCCGTAGCCGAGTAAATAGATGCCTACTCATTACAGATTTAGTGTGTATTAGATACGGCTCGAGTGTGTATTCATTCTTAAATAACCTATAAGTACGAAGTTTACTTCTGCCACAAGATCAATTATCGTTGTGCATAGACTCGTACAACTGAGAAATATGTTCGTCCCTTAATCTGTCTCGTATTTCGAATACGTCACGGGAATTCAGATTTTCTGTTTCTACTTGGAACTGATCCCCCAACACAGCTAATCGTTTCTGTAAAGAATCAGTACCTGCATACTTGATTGATTCAGTAAAAGCATTAATGAGTACGGTGTTAACTGAACCAGTCTGTAGTTTCATGACATATTTCAGCATTGAAGTCGTAGCGGAAATATATAATGGGAAGAGACCGAGTTCAGCCCACACCGCATGATTTGAGGCCTTCCTATTCACCCCCAGGACAGATTTACAAAATTGTAGATGTACATTTTCGCAAGCGAAATTATCCATTGCGGTAAGATCGGGAGACCATATCTCACATCCATAGAGTAATATTGGCTTAATTAACATGTTGAATAAATTAATGTAAACACTCACTGGTGGTGTGTATGTTTTAGAGAATGCACGTTGTAGCTTATAAAGCACCTTTTGCGCTCTAACCTTGAGATGATTTTGTGCATTGATGAGTCGACCGTTCCTATGAAATAATAGGCCAAGATAGCAGTAATCATCACACACTTCTAAGGGTTCATTTTGATAATGGAAGGAGTCGATATTTTGTGTTTTCCGTTTCGAAAATTTTACGACCTTCGTCTTTGCTGTATTAATGCGTAGATTGTTCTGATACGAAAACGTCCCGAGGTTGTTCAAACACTTCTGAAGACCAGTTGCACTTTCGGACAATAAAACCAAGTCGTCAGCAAAGAGGAGGTGACTTATACTTATTGAAGCATTATTAAGAGTTATTGGCTGACACGATTCGTCGAGGTATGTTGAAATGTCGTCAATAAATACCTTGAAAAGTGTCGGAGAGATCACGCAGCCTTGCCTCACGCCGATATTCGATACACAAGGTGGTCCAAGGCCTTTCGGCGTCTTAACATAATATTTACTCGTTTCGTACATAGATGTACGTATATGAGTTGGTACTTGTCTGAGCGTGATAAAGGAGGAGAGTGTCCGGGTACTTATCGGCGCTTATGTCGTTTCTGCTTCTTTTTGGGAGAAGGTGGTTTTGATGGAGAGACTGTGACAGTGACAGTGGTTGTTGTTGGTGGACTGCTAGCTGGCTGACCTGGATGGTAGATTGTAAGACAAAATACAATCTGAGGGTATTTTGTCCAGGGGTATTTTGTCCTTCCCATTGAGGGTATTATGTCCTAAGGGTATTTTTTTAGGGTATTATGTCTTAAGGGTATTTTGTCAGTGGGTATTTTGACCTGATACCGGATGGTATGGTCTAGTCCGAGCTGCGTTAGGTGTTGTTGCTGGTGATGTCTGTGGTGTTGCCTGTTATGCTGCCATATTTATGTTGTTGATTTGCCGGTTAATGTTTGCGAATGCTACCCTTAGTTCTGCATCTTGCTGTTCTCTTAGGATCCTGTGCTCTTCGGCTTCTCTTCGTATTTTGTCCTCCAGGCTCTCCAAGTCCAGGCTCTTTGCTGCTGAAGGGAGAGGCGAGTGAGAGTCGGGAAGTGGCGAGAGGGCAACTTCCAATTCCGTCTCAGTCTCCACAGGACTGTCCGCATCCAACAGTTCCGGCTCAGGAGCCGGAAGTCGGTTGGATGAGCCTGTGGGAGTGGGAGGGGAACTGGCGGCCGCCTCTGACCCTTTCGTTTCCTCGCTCTTCTCTCTCTTCCTTTCCAAAAAGGCCTCCAATTGTCGGGTGATCCTTCGCTTGGTAGACGGGCTCTTCTTTTTCCTCTTCAGTCTCTTCTCATGACCTCCGGACTCCTTTAGGTGAGGACCAGTGTGAGAGGGGTTCCTCTCACGAAATGTACTACCTCTACCCAAATGAGTAGGTGTCGTATCTTCTACAACGAATTCCAAGTTCAGGTGGACTCTCTTACCTGTCTCCTGGACAGTCCAGGTGACAGGGCAAGAGATTCCCAGAGCTGAGATGGTCTTGACGAGTCTTTCTCGTAATTCCAGTGCTTCCATGATTGCTAATCAAGGTGACAAGGTGCTCACACTCCAAAGTGAGAGGTGCGAATGAACCGCGTGTGTTGTTCACACTCCCATTAAATAATTAACTGTCGTCGAGGAACTCCAATTCGAGTATCGATGTGAGATTGCGAAGGGCAACAACGTGTATATACCACAACAAAGACCTCAATGGCACCATTCAAATTCACAGAGAAAGGATAAACCCTGATCAATCGTGTCATACTGTTACAACAATATCAACTTTGAAAGACATCCATAAAAGTAACCTATCGGTTGTCAACTTGGCGATAAAACAATTGAGCATTTTAATATTTATTTATTTATTATTTATTTATTGGTGTTTAAGCTCACATATTTCTGCACAATGGCTAATTATGACCACGACAGTTTTACGGGTGCAGGAAGCCGGAGTACCCGGAGAGAACCACCGAGCAACGGCGAGCAACTGTCAGCTCCCCAACATACTAACTCCACACAAGCATGGTTAGCATTGGTTGAAGACAGGTGCACCATCGACCTGCAGTACGCCTTAGTACACAGCATCACCGTGCCCACACGTGGGCAATGGGGGTGAAGTGTCTTGCCCAAGGACACAAAGCGGTTGCCGCAGGTGGGATTCGAACCGAGGACGTCTCGGCTTGCAGCCTGTAACTTTCAATAAAAGGAAACAAAAGGCAGCTCCGGGAGCTGTTTTTTGTTTTCGTTTATTAGAAGTAACAAAAGGAAACTTGACTTCATTTTCTGATGTCATAGATTTTTCCTCAACTACTTGCTTCTTAACCCTTTACCCAACGTAACGGAAAAAAATCGACCAACGCGATTCTCAAAAATCGCCAATTAATTTTTATTATTTTTTTCATTCTTGTCTCAAAAACATAGGTTATGACCCCTCATTGGAACGAGCTCGACGAGCTCGTTCCAATGAGGGGTCATAACCTATGTTTTTGAGACAAAAAATGAAAAAAAATAGTTATTCAGGGAATTTTTTTTGCAAGTGTCGTCTGCTTTTCATGTTAGGTAAAGGGTTAATTGGACCTTCCTCGCTCGACTAATAATTTCAAGTGCAACAACGTTATCGAAAGTTGACAGAACGATTGAAGTCAGGGATGTAATAAAAACTGTATGTATTCTCTATATATTCAGGTTTATACTTTGGTTTTTATTCGACAACCACAAAGAATGAATGAATGTATGAAATTTATTTTATTTACGGTATATTACTGATAATTAATTACAAATAGTCGCGCCACTAAGAAAACACAGATATCTTCGACACTAGTCCGAAACCTGGAAGCAAAAAGACACAAGAAACAACACCTTTGAGAGGAAGTATGCCTAAGCTTTAACACCGGATCAAGTCCAAACATCTGCTCGTCTCTGTTCCCCACCTGCACCTCACTATGAGAAAACTCAGATCGACTGGAATACCATTTTTTGGTGTTCAAAGATGTACATATACATCCACGGCCATACCTGTTTTTTATGTTTTATTTATTTTTTTTAGCTTATTCATGTTGCACATTGAATAATGGTTTTAACCACCCGACAGAGCCTCGTGGTCAAAACCCTTATCCTACTCGGTGTTTAAATCCGATTATCTGCCCTAGTTTCTATTTATTCTGTATGTTCATTTCACCAAAACCTGGCATTTTGTCTAAATTATGGTTAGAGAATCTGTGTTTATTCTGTTCATTAATTTAAAAAAGGCTTCTTGTGCTCTGTCAATCAATATATAATAGAAATGGTCGCTGACCGATTACCGGTTATTTGAGCTCACAGTCGGCCGATTCTGATGCCGATTCCGATTGTAATACCGTGCACTACTGGACAAGTCGAGGCTTGAAAGAACTACATTTAACTGAACATTTTTCACAGTGTTAAACTTCATTGATAGGGGTCTCAGTAAAATTACGAGTCGCGCAAACTTGGGTGGCAAACGTGGCTCTAAGAGCCACGTTTACCGCCCAAATGCGTGCGATTGGTAATTTTACTGCGACCTGAATCAATGGAGTACAACCTTCACTTTTCCGGTATGAACTGGCGATTGCCGCAAGTACGCTCAATTGTAAGCTTTACATGTCGTTTAACTTGTATATCCCGTAAAGGGGTGTCTAGAAAGATTAAGAATACACATTGTGGTTGTTTCTCAACTTTAGTGGGTGGTATCATTGACATCATTTTACATTAACAATTGAACAATTGCAGAAGATAATAAAATGCGGTTAATGAATCATCACAAAATGCTTGGAAACAATCGATTGAACCGATGTTCCAGGAGCCGTTGTCATCCGATTGCCCACAATCGGCCGATTGTGGTAGCCGGTTTCGATCATCAGTTGAACACTAATTTATATAGTATGGGGATAAAGTAGAAATTGATTCCAGGCCTGTTTTCTACATCTTAGCCAGTTATTAATGGGATAAAAATTATTTCATCAGAAATATTTCATCTCATCTCTTTGAGTATGTTTCTGTGCAGCATTCAGTGAAATGCCAAGGGAACTATTTTCTTTCACGCACCACTAATGCCGTCGTTGAAAGCCGTTGGACATTGCATTAATTTGTAAAAATATTTTTAGAATAGGCAAGGCATATAATAAAATGAATACCTATGGTTTTTCAAGTTTTTCAAAACTGATGAAGGCCTTGGCCGAAAGCTTTTAATAGAACTTAAGCTCTTAATAAGCTGAAGCGGATGGGCTCATTGCTTTTAGATGCTTCTAAAGTGTTTGTTATCACAGAAATATCGCCAGAAGAGTACACATAGGCATGACTTTTTAGTGTTCTCTCAATTTTTTTCAACTTTCACAGTTGTTGTTTCCGCGGAAATCAATACTAGCTGCCACTTACATATTCAAGGAGCTTAGAAGGCCTTTCCGGAGTACCATTCTTTTGAGTGAATTCAAGTTAACAGAACATTATATCTTAACTCATACAATTCTGCAAAACGAGAGAATTTACTGAATATTAAAAAGTACATAATTATTGCCAACGTTTGTTTTCTGTTAAACGCCGTCTGAGGGTGTCACTCAGCCACCTTGCCCTTGACCAAAGGTCGATCTTGCCCTTTCAAATAGATTTGGATTTGATGGCGCCACAATCATCGACTAAAATACCTCAGTGAACAATCTTTGGATCATCACAGTGACTGCGAAGATGTTTGTTTTTAACCCGACCCCCGCCCTCAAAGTGTCATCTTACGGAATACTTTCAATTCGTCATATAAAATGGATGAGAAGAAATTTATTGAGACACTGATTCGTTGAACTAAGCCTTGCGAATGTGATCTCCTGATCTTGGTACAATTTGTATGTGTTATAATATAGGTGGAGGTAAGAAGATTTTGGACAGAAACAAGTAAACGCAACGAATCGCTACATTATGGTGAGAACGTTATTGTGAAGACCCTATGCTAATCTATGCTATCTATACCAATACTTACGTTTTGATACAGCGAAAGCATGTTAACTCTTTGAACGAGTGAGGCGGTTTTTTCGGCATAGCAACATGATACGAACCATAATTTTATTAAGTAGGATGGTTGCTAAGTGAACGTGTGGGGTAGGCCAATCAATATTTTCAACGTGCAGCCCCCAAGGCTGGGTGTTGGAAACATTTATTTATTTATTTGTGTTTAAGGTCACATACTTATGCACAGTGGCTAATCGTGACCCTTACAGTTTTGCAGGTGGAGGAAGCCGGAGTATCCGGAAAGAACCACCGAGCATCGACGATTACCTGTCAACTCCTCAACATTCTAACTCCGTTCAAGCTCAGCTCAAGCAGAGTTACAGCGGTTGAAGACATGTGCACCATCGAAGTGCAGTACGCCTTAGTACACGGTGTCATCGTGCCCCCATGTAGGCAACCGGGATAAAGTGCCTTGCCCAAGGACACAACGCGGGGCGTACATGGCGGGGATCGAACTCGGGACATCTAGCATAGACGTCCAACAGTCTACCACTGAGCCACGGCCCTCCCGTGCGTTGGAAATATTAATTGGTCTATTCCCAAATAATGAATACGGACGCTTTCAATTGTTGCCATTGAACTGACTTGGAAGATATCGATATGTTCAATGGGTTGAGGGGAATGTAAGCAGAAATAACTGGGCGAAAATAGTCGTGAACAAAAATGTTTTATTCATACTTTATGCAGGGACATGGCTAGAGGTTTCCGATTGGGGGTGTAGGGTAGTTAATTTCCAATTAGGGGGAGGGCAACCGGGAGGGGTGCCCCATCCCTGCCCCCCCCCCCCCCCCCCCCCCCCCCCAGTTGTTGGAAATTCACTACAGGGAAAGATTTTGAAAATGAAGCCGTGAAAGGGGACATAAAATTGACTCTAGTAACTGAAATGCCAACATATTTATGATAGAATTAGCAGGTTATTATTCCTTATTGAATATGTGCTAAACAAATGCTCATGCTTAGAAGTTTAAGCAATTCACATTGTCCTAACATTAAATCTGATCTTATGCAGGAATGATCAATTTTCGATGTTTCATTATTGTGAATGATGGAATTAACTCAGGATAACGATTTTACTTGATGTGATTTAACTGATTTTCTTGAAGTGCATTTCGAGGTTCTTTTTATTACAATAAGTAAACGTACTATAGAAATCTCGTTCCGATTGACATCATGCATGCTTATAAAGCACGATATTGCGTGCACTGCAGTTGTGACTAGTAACAGTTAGAATGTTTGCCGATTTGAAACTGAGTTGGATTTTAGCAAGTAAAGGAGACATCAGCATCGCCAAATAAGCTCTAAAATATAGATAGATGGAATTTCCAATTACTCTTGTCCTCCGAATTTCCAGTTATAGGAAATTTGACCAGGATTGGGGGAGGGTGACCCCCCCCCCCCCCCCCCCCCCCCCCGTCGCCTGATTTTATGATACACTCTTGGTGCATTTACATTTTATTTATTTTTGAATTTTATAAAATGTTTTAGAAATCTACATATTCAATAAACTCACTTTTAAAGACTATTTAACTGGTTGAGTGCTAGTAGCCACTATCAGGGCTTTCAAAACAATGATGGTACCAGAGGAAAAGCTAACATTTTCCTTCCTCATTTTTCATATAAAGTCAAACACAAATAATATTTTGTTTATATAAATTTGTTTTATCACACATTATTGAAGAGTGCCTATGGGCACTCTTCAATAATTTGTAATAAAACAAATTTTGATGAACAAATTCTGACCACTTAAAATAATCTAGCCCTCAACCAGTTAAAGCACTTAATCTCATAGTTGGGGGGTACGACCTCTTCAAACCCAATGTCAGCAATAAACAGTTCTCCGGCTTTGTGGTATATTTGAGCTGAGAACTAAAACTTTGACATATTGTGTCTTAACAGAAATAATAATGAGAGCTTTTGTAAATATGTTAATTAAGCTGATGAAAACAGAAAACAGTCATCTTGAAGCATGCTGGCATGAAGGTTTTGTTTTAAAACAAAACAGTATGGTCGACAATACCCGTCAGTGGTCTTATGCAAAGTGAGTTTGACCCTGATAGCCTTAGGAAACCACCCCAGAGACACTGCAATCTCATGGATGGCCGGGTTTTTATTGTTTAAGAAGCCTTGGCGATAATTGGTTGACAACACTCTTATTGTCTGGATGTGATACAACGGATACAGTCATGGTCACGTTACAAGACGGGTCAGTAAGAGACATAATGTTTGACTCAGGTGAATTGGAAATATAAATATACAGAATCGCGCATACGTTTAAATGTGATAATTCTTAACCCATTCAAACGTATGAGCGGTTCTATATTACCCCCCCCCCCCCTGCATGTGTAACATACGTCTGCCCAGGGTGAGATAGCAGGGAGAGACAGATGTATCCCACCCCACCCACGTGACGTTATACATTATAACGTTATTATGACGTTATGCATATCGTATCAGTTTCTTGCTACCAACTAATTCATATTGACGTCATCAGAATGCCGTGTGATCAAGGTTTGATGCTCTAAAACTCTTTAAACCCCAAAATGCCACCGTTCCTAATTGATTTCGTGGTATATACCTTTGGTATATACGTAACTTTTGCATGCTCTTTCCGATGGCGTCATTACTTTTTCAAAACAACGAATACCAAATGAGTTGATTATATCAGCACGTGACCGCCGATTACCTCTGGATAACGTAACCGCTGGATGGTGGGGTGGGGGGGAGAAAAATAATCCCTGATGGGTACGGGAGTGGGATGGGAAAATCTCACCCTCGGGACAAGATATTTGGTCCCGACACTCGGCAAGCCTCGTGTCTGGCCCAAATATCTTGCTCTCGGGTGAGATTTTCCCATCCCACACCCATACCCATCAGGGATTATAATAATCACAACCTCCCATGTAACAACCAGTCCACACGAAACTTGAACTAAAATGAGAGCCTAGAAAAAATATTCTTTAAAAGTGAATTTATTACATATTTAAATTTTTAAAATCGAAGCTATAGTTCTCGGGATATGCTATTTATTGTATGGATTGCAAATAAACTACAAATACATCACACACTGGAATTAATAACCCTTCTTTACTCTGTGTGAATCGAATCGAATGGTTTTCGCGCGCCGAAGGCGCGCAGGGACGGTTTAGGGCAAGCCCATTTCGACCCACATTTACTGTATATGAGTTGGTACTTGTCTGAGCGTGATAAAGGAGGAGAGTGTCCGGGTACTTATCGGCGCTTATGTCGTTTCTGCTTCTTTTTAGGAGAAGGTGGTTTTGATGGAGAGACTGTGACAGTGACAGTTGTTGTTGTTGGTGGACTGCTAGCTGGCTGACCTGGATGGTAGATTGTAAGATAAAATACAATCTGAGGGTATTTTGTCCGGGGGTATTTTGTCCTACCCATTGAGGGTATTATGTCCTAAGGGTATTTTTTTAGGGTATTATGTCTTAAGGGTATTTTGTCAGAGGGTATTTTGACCTGATACCGGATGGTATGGTCTAGTCCGAGCTGCGTTAGGTGTTGTTGCTGGTGATGTCTGTGGTGTTGCCTGTTGTGCTGCCATATCTATGTTGTTGATTTGCCGGTTAATGTTTGCGAATGCTACCCTTAGTTCTGCATCTTGCTGTTCTCTTAGGATCCTGTGCTCTTCGGCTTCTCTTCGTATTTTGTCCTCCAGGCTCTCCAAGTCCAGGCTCTTTGGTGCTGAAGGGAGAGGCGAGTGAGGGTCGGGAAGTGGCGAGAGGGCAACTTCCAATTCCGTCTCAGTCTCCACAGGACTGTCCGCATCCAACAGTTCCGGCTCAGGAGCCGGAAGTCGGTTGGATGAGCCTGTGGGAGTGGGAGGGGAACTGGCGGCCGCCTCTGACCCTTTCTTTTCCTCGCTCTTCTCTCTCTTCCTTTCCAAAAAAGGCCTCCAATTGTCGGGTGCTCCTTCGCTTGGTAGACGGGCTCTTCTTTTTCCTCTTCAGTCTCTTCTCAGGACCTCCAGACTCCTTTAGGTGAGGACCAGTGTGAGAGGGGTTCCTCTCACGAAATGTACTACCTCTACCCAAATGAGTAGGTGTCGTATCTTCTACAACGAATTCCAAGTTCAGGTGGACTCTCTTACCTGTCTCCTGGACAGTCCAGGTGACAGGCCAAGAGATGCCCAGAGCTGAGATGGTCTTGACGAGTCTTTCTCGTAATTCCAGTGCTTTCATGATTGCTAATCAAGGTGACAAGGTGCTCACACTCCGAAGTGAGAGGCGCGAATGAACCGCGGGTGTTGTTCACACTCCCCTTAAATAATTAACTGTCGTCGAGGAACTCTAATCGAGTATCGATGTGAGATAGCGAAGGGCAACAACGTGTATATACCACAACAAAGACCTCAATGGCACCATTCAAATTCACAGAGAAAGGATAAACCCTGATCAATCGTGTCATACTGTTACAACAATATCAACTTTGAAAGACATCCATAAAAGTAACCTATCGGTTGTCAACTTGGCGATAAAACAATTGAGCGTTTTAATATTTATTTATTTATTATTTATTTATTGGTGTTTAAGCTCACATATTTCTGCACAATGGCTAATCATGACCACGACAGTTTTACGGGTGCAGGAAGCCGGAGTACCCAGAGAGAACCACAGAGCACCGGCGAGCAACTGTCAGATCCCCAACATACTAACTCCACACAAGCATGGTTAGCATTGGTTGAAGACAGGTGCACCATCGACGTGCAGTACGCCTTAGTACACAGCATCACCGTGCCCCCACGTAGGCAATGGGGGTGAAGTGTCTTGCCAAAGGACACAAAGCGGTTGCCGCAGGTGGGATTCGAACCAAGGACCTCTCGGCTTGCAGCCTGTACCTCTACCAACTGAGCCACCGCGCCCCCGAGCGTTTTAATAAACTAAGTACTGTCAGAGCTACTTTAAAGAGCCTCACGTCCAACAGGCCTGAAAATAAAGGACTTACCTCGTACCCCGTTGGCAGTTTACGCTAGAAAGCACGGTGGTAACCTATAGGAAAAGGCTGTTGTGTTGCTACTACCCGTTCTGTTTTTACTTTACCAGTCATGCGGTTTTACGTCTTAACGGCATTTCCATATGAATAAATATCAACAACTAACGCGCGATCTCGCCAAAGCGAGATCGCACGTTAGTTGTTATTATTTATTTTGGCGGAAATTCTTTTAAGTTGGAAATAGTATTCTATTCATATGTGCATGCAATACTCAACCTTGGAGTCGTGATAGTTCCGTAAAATTATCAAGATGTTTTTCCGACAAAAGGTTATGTTGTATTACTTTGTTGCAACCCGTTAGCAGGTTGCGAGGGGGCGCGGTGGCTCAGTTGGTAGAGGTGCAGGCTGCAAGCCGAGAGGTCCTCGGTTCGAATCCCACCTGCTGCAACCGCGTTGTGTCCTTGGGCAAGACACTTGACCCCCACTGCCCGCGTGGGGGCACGGTGACGTTGTGTACTAAGGCGTACTGCACGTCGATGGTGCACCTGTCTTCAACCAATGTTAGCCTTGCTTGTGTGGAGTTGGTATGTTGGGGAGCTGACAGTTGCTCACCGTTGCTCGGTGGTTTTCTCCGGGTACTCCGGCTTCCTCCACCCGTAAAACTGTCACGGTCATGGTTAGCCATTGTGCAGAAGTATGTGACCTTAAACACCAATAAATAAATAAATAAATTAGCAGGTTGCGATATATAACACGCTGGTAATCTTTGTAATGAAAAGTTTGCTTGAAAATAGGTGACAGATCATTATTTCCAATACCGTCAAAAATCTAAACATTAAAATAATTTGTCACTTTTTGTTGTCCATCTGTATTTAAGAACAATACTTGACACTTTTTAACAACCGAAAAATATAAAAATACAACATTTTTAGATTTTTGATGACACCAAAAATAACATGTCGCTTATTTTCATGCTAAATTTCCCGTTACTTATATAGCACCTTAAATATGTAGATCCAACGCGCAACAACCTTTAGGGCGAGTTTGTCGCGAAAGATTGTCAAATCTAACTGCATGGAAAACACCAGGGATTTGGAATTTATGTTATGATGTATTGATTCGTCGTAACCTGTAGTTCGTTCTCGTATTTTACAACTGGCGTAACCCACAAGTAACCTAAACGATCGTTCGCAGGTTATTTCCAGGTCTGATCAAAACAAGCATATATGTATTCATCTGACGCATTGCGCACGATACTTCTGAGCAGAATAGTTCAAAACAATATTGGTCCCTGTAAGTGATAAAATATGTTTGGCGTTTGTTGAAGGGGTCGGTAACAGCTAAATTCTACAATTCTAGAGGGCTGTAAGATGATCTATCGCCGTACGAAAATAAGTGTTGGCAGCTTAGTCATAAAACAACTGGGCGTCTTTTAACCCTTTACCTAACAAATCGCCCGCACCCCCTCGCGTAATATGCAAATTGAGCAGTTGAAAAAATAACATTTTTCAAAATATTTCAACAAAACCATATCATGTGACCCCTCATTGGAACGAGCTCAATGAGCTCGTTCCAATGAGGGGTCACATGATATGGTTTTGTTGAAATATTTTGAAAAATTTTAAAAATGATATTTAAAATAATAAATTTTGATATCGTCTGCGTTGGCTAAAGGGTTAATAAACTAAATACAATCGGAACTGCATCAAAGACCCTCACATGCAAACAAAAACGATCGACAAAACTTATGTTTCCTTGCAGTCACGTATGAGATAATTCTCGTACCTCATGGCGATCTACTGGGATGTTAGCTCCCCTTAATTTTCTAAAGCTCTCAGTAAATTTAACACTAAGAGTATGGGAATTTCATTTAAAAATTGAAATTTCGAGATGTTAGTGAATTTGTATCATCGACGTGCGCATCATTGTACAGATTTCCGGCATTTCCTGTAGAGTTGCATAAGAATATAGAAGCTATTTATTTTTACATTTTTTCCCAATCAGTTTGAACAGTTGGCTATTATTATACAATTATTGACTTTTAGTTTAAACAATATTTATTCATGAGAAAATATGATACATACATATCATTATCTACAAGATGGTTGTTAAACAGAATATGTAATACAATAATATGCATTAAAGTTATGTGTCAAGAACGAGATTTGTCGGAAGGATTCAGCATTAAGCTTTTAGCTTGTATAAGCTGTCTCCTTGGGAAGACTGACGAAGTTTAAAGGTAGCTGGAAACACTAAGTAAAATATTGTTTAAACATGAGAAATAGAGAGAGTAAGGAGAGTAATAGAGAGAATAGAAGAATAAAAAGGGACAAGGAACTTAACCCCTTTCCCAACACGTGTAGAAGACGACACTTGAAGAATAATTTTTGAATAACTAGAAATGTTCAATGTCCGTCTCAAAAGCACAGCCCATGACCCCTCACCGGAACGAGCTCATCGAACTCGTTCCATTGAGGGGTCACTAGCCATGTTCCCGAGACGAAAGCTGAAAATATAAAGTGGGTTAAATGGTGATTTTCTTGGATAACACTGACCGTTACATTGGGTAAAGGGTTAACTAGGAAACGGGGAAACAACCTGAATTCAATGTTGGCTATCACAGAATATTCAATAGGGCAGCCTCAATGAACAAATCGGTAACGGTGGCCCATATGTGTGGCAAATAATACCAAAATGTCTTTAGGCTCACTGTTACGTATTAAAACGTCCACTCACCATGATGAAGTCCTGCACAGCTCTGAAGACAAGAAAGTTTTCATTGTTATTCAAATGTTCGGATCCAAATAAAAGTGTTGACACCTCAAAAGTAAATGGCAATGTATTGATTGTGGTATCACGAGCATCGTCATAGATTGGGCAGTGCATAAGAAAGTGCTCAGTATTTTCAAGATCCCCACACTGGCAACGTGGAGATGGTGAGAGATGGTTATCGTATAAGTGGGCGTTGATATTACTGCAATGCAGGCGTAACCTGCAATGATAAATCTGGGCAGCACGAGATTTGGCGCCATAGTAGAAAATTGGTGGTCGCAGGTTCGCACTATTTATAAACGTCTTGAAGTTTATGAGGGAACAATTTTCTCTTACTGAGGGGGGTATTCCATTCCACTGGTCGGTAACTTGCGGGATAAACGAGGACTTATATAAATTGGTGTGGCAAAAAGGAACACGGTGGTTATTTTCCGATCGCAGATTGTGGTTTTGGGTGATAGATGAGATAATTGGTGGCACCTTGTTGGAGATATATGGAGGCGTTAATTTATGATACATCTTAAAAAATTGGATAAGCTTGTGCTTTCGGCGTCTTTCTTCTAGTGAATCCCATTGAGTTTCTGTGTAGAGAAGTTCTTTTCTGCAGCTCACAGTGGCGCCAGTGACTATTCTTGCTGCAGCTACTTGTATTTTCTCCAGGTCAGCAGCTTGAGTTGCTGAGCAGTTGTCCCAGACAGAGTCAGCGTATTCTAAAAGAGGTCGGATAAATGCGAAGTATATCTTTTCAAGGACTTTCCGGTCAAGTGTAAACTTATGGGCCCTGAGCAAGTCAATACGTGTCCAGGCTTTAGCGCACATATCATTGATATGGTCGTTCCATGTACAACCTTTATTCAAAATTACACCCAGATGCTTGTGGCTACACACCTCCGAGATTTGAGTTCCGCTTAAATATATTGGTGGGTGCACTGGAACGTTACTTTTACGTGATATGATCATGGTTTCCGTTTTATGGGGGTTGAACTCAACGAGCCAAGTTTTAGCCCAATGTTCAATTGTGGCTAAATCACGGTTGAGTATGATGGCACCTTGGTCAGGATTCTCAATTATAAGATAAAGGGATGTATCATCTGCAAATAAACGTATGCTGCTAAGTAGGTTTACAGTAATATCGTTGATGTAAATCAGGAATAACAGGGGACCAAGGATAGAACCCTGTGGAACACCAGACGTTATTGGTTTCCAAGGAGATGCCTCAGAGGCTACAAGGACGCGCTGGTACCGATCAGAAAGGTATGATTTTAGGAAACATAGCAAGTCACCAGATATTCCTATTCTCTCGAGCTTGTGAATAAGACCAACATGCCAAACTTTATCAAATGCCTTACTAACATCACAAAAGACGACCCTTACTTCTTTTCCTTCGTCAAGAGCGTGACAGAATTCATCATAGAGGTCTGTCAGTTGTAGAACCGTAGAGTCACCTGGAGTAAAACCAGACTGAAACTGGCTTAGTATGTTGTTATCACATAAGAAATGCCATAATCGTTTGAAGATACATTTTTCAAGTAGTTTACCAGTACAGCTAAGCAAAGATATTGGCCGATAGTTAGTAACTACATTAGACGGATTCTTTTTCAGCACCGGTGTCACATTGGCTTTTTTCCATAAATTTGGAAAGTAACAGTTGTCTAATAACCTATTGAAGAGGGCCGTAAGTGGGTCACACAATGAGTCTTTACATTCTTTTAAAAGTCTGGGACTTATTAGATCAGGACCAGACGCCTTCGATACCTTAATACTCTTGATTGCTTCGTACACTTCCTTGCTTTCAAGTGTTATTTTGTCAAGCGATTGTAGGGTAGGCAGGGGTGAATCTGGCAAGGATGCATTAGTGTCATCCAATGTCGAAATGGAACAGAAGTAATCATTGAACACTTCCGCCTTTTCTAGATTAGTTGAATAGAGTTTATTGAGGTGACTTATAGTCGGGATTCCATGGATATTTTTACAGATAAATGTTTTTAATGTTTTCCACCACACTGACGATGGTGTATCCGGACAACTTAGTTCTGATTGGACTTTTGATATATATGTAGATTTGGCTTTCCTAACAGCTGATACGACTTCATTTCGTTTATGCTTATATCTCGCCCAGTCTTGCAGTTGGCCAGAGCGCTTTGCTCTACGGTATAAACGTGTTCTTTGCCTTATTAATAATCGAATTTGATTATGCATCCATTTAGGCTGGTTAGCCCTAGAGGTTATCAATTTGTTGGGAATAAATTTAGATGCCGTTTCGAGTAATTGATCGGTGAAGGTGGATACTACAGTGTCCAGGCACGAATGAGCAAGCAGTCTTTCCCAGTCTACGTTATTGTATGCAGTGTTCAGACCATCAAAGTTTCCCTCTGCATACAACCATATGCGTCTCTTAAAGTTTTTAGGCTTTTCTTTCTTGAATTCAATGGCAATATAAATTGGACAATGATAGCGAGTCATGTCAGGTACAAGTGGTTCTAGGGCTTCACATTCCAGTACATGTACAGTATTACTAACCGCAAATAGGTCGATCAGAGTTGCAGATGATTCGGTAAAGCATGTTGGTTCTTCCACAAGCTGTCTAAGATTGAAATAATTACTTAGGTCCCGGAAGCAACCATTGGGAGAACCATATTGGTTGTCGTTGAAGTCACCAGTAATAATTATGTCTGAAATTAAGGTATCTTTGGCTTTGTCAATAGATGCCGTAATTTTATCCCAAACATCTGAGGGACTACTGGGTGGGCGGTAAAATACTCCTAGCAGCAGTGACGTACCATGGGTCATGAACACTTCAGCCCAGATGCATTCAATGTCATTCACCTCAAGATCAGTTCTATGCCGAAAGCACAAGCCGTCTTTCACGTAGACGGCAACACCCCCTCCCCTCGACAAACGGTTAAATCGTACAGGTTCTTGGAAGCCATGGATCATAATATCTGATGTTGGGTCCGAGCATTGAAGCCATGTCTCAGTAAATGCTAAGATATCATAGAAGGATGATTCATATTGAACAATGTCTACTTTAGGCTTCAGGCTTTGGATGTTCAGGTGAAAGATTTTTAATGCATCATGGTTATTTTCTCTGTACACAGAGTCTGGTCCAGGGTTTGATTCAATGTCTCCGGACAATAACAAGACCACAGCCAATACCAAAGTCATAAAATATATAAAATAACAGATGGCTGAGGAAGTTGGCATTGTATATGGTACATTAAGTGTCGGTGGGAGATTGGGTCTTTCAACATTCGTACAAAGATCATTACTGCATTGGCAGCGTAGGATAAATTTGTTGAATAAAAGATGAAACAGGGCTGATGTTACAGTAATGCTGATCTGGACCTTAATACGAATAGACCACATGTAAAGATACACAAGAGCACAAAGGGACTGGTGTTTTGTTAGTTTTCTTTTCAGGCCGCGGGCATGAACTACAGTATTGAATGTACCAATCCTGGCGCGGTATGACTCAAGACTATACATTATGTAATCTGTGGGTGGTAATAATACACACGTATGCATGATGCCCGGAGATTGGTAACTTTCAATGACAGGATCATTTCGCAGTGGTGCGAATTGAATTCAGGTTGCTTTATACGAGAGTTTGGATGAAAGTGGAGAAGGTAACTCAGAAGAAACAAGCAAGAGAAAATAGTAAAGAAAAATAAGGAAAACAAGCTGGAAAAACAATTCATATTCCGAAGGAATGAACTGCTTATTCAAAGTCAAATGTCAAACTAAATAACAAGATAGTAGTGGATATCATACGTAAAATAATTCGGGAGTGGGTGAATTGTGACGCAAGCGACAAACCAAAGGTGAGGAGACACACACACACACAAAAAAGGGAAGACTATAATATTTGCTAAAATAATAGAGTTGTGTTATTGCTGCTTGGCACAGGCTGCATATATGCACATATACGTCCTCTCACACACACAAGCGTATCTACATACTCGCACACCCTCACACGCACACGCTGCCCCGCATCCTCACACACAACCTGTGCATTCTTTCTCTCTCGTACACACACATACGCATGTGCACAGGCTCTAACATAAATATACCGATACAGTTGACACCCGCCAGTTCCAAGTTCACCCGAGCGAACCACATTCTGAACCACAGTTGCCCCCAAGTGATATTTCCATAACGCACCTGAGGAACCTGGAACTGAGCAAAAGGACACGCCATCACGCATTCCAGAAGATAGAGACCATCATTGACTTTGTCAATGTCGGCCCACATCATCTGGGATGGGTGGTGGAGGGTTTATACTTACTAGTTACTGACTATTTGGGCCGACTTCTACACACATACGTCTCAGATATACATAGACACAAACACACGTACACATACACACACATATATACATGTAGATACACACACACACACACACACACACACACACACACACACACACACACACACACACACACACACACACACACACACACACACACAGGGATACACACACATATATACAGTCCATTTCCTACTCCTCCTCAGCCTTTCTTCTCTGGTTCTCCTAGTGCTCTCACTAGAACTCCTCCTCCTCCTTCTGTTTCTTCTCCTGCTTCTGTTTCCTCTCCTGCTTCTGTTTCTTCTCCCCCTTCTCCTGCCTCTAGTGTGGTTCAACCAGGTATATCGTACTCAGAGAAAGTCAAATCACCGAGCCGCAACTCGGGCCGCTCATTTGATTCTAAATTCTCCCAGTTTCGGCATAAAAGCGGAGTTAATTTTGACAAAAGGAATTGGCGCCTCCCCGATGTTTGTAAAAACATCCTTATGATTGGAAGTTCAAATTTAGGACGCATTGATCGAAATCCCCATCCGGACATCCAGGTGGAGTGTTACCCCGGCGCCAAATTCAATCATCTGCGCTCTATGTTTAAAGGGCACAGGGGCCAGTCCAGTCCCCAAAAAATATTATTAAATATTGGCGTGAATTCTCGAAACGATAATTCTGATCTCGTAGTTAAGCAGTTGCGGAATATGCTTAGCGATATCAGGGTCAAGTAAGAAGAGACTGAACTAAACTTTTCGCAAAAACTCCCTCAGGCTGAGAGGAGAACCCTGAGCATCATCAACGAAACCATTCGGAAAGTGAAGGACGTTAACGTGATACCAAAAATTGATGACGCGAGGTTTGATGTTGCTCAGGATTTAATCCATTGGACCACGAGAACCGCCAATATTATGTACGATCACTGGTTGAACCACCTAAATTTAAACTAAGTAAAGGCAAAGGTAACAGCCGCCTAACAGATGTGGGATTAGGAACTAATGTGGTTAACCTGTCTGGCACCAATGACCTAACAACCCAAGAGAAATCTCTTTTAGATCGCGGTTTAACTTTTGTACCTGCACCAAAGCCTAAAACTGATAACCAAACAAATTTACCATCATACAACTGTAATTTTCTTAGGCAAATGAAATTAGCAGACCGCTTTAGAAACTCCAGCGGTCGGAAACTTCCTTTCACAGAATCATCTGGTTGGTCACCTCCAGATAGTGAAGTAGATCCCGAAATTATTGAGGCTAGTAAACGAATCATCCAAAAGGTGTTCAGCATGAACATACTCTCCGATAAAGACAATTTAACAGCTGGTGAACGGAGAGCCCTCACGAAACTTCGAAAAAATAAGAAATTAGTAATTAAACCAGCCGACAAAGGTGGGTCGGTAGTTGTTCTATCTCGGGATAATTATATAAAGGAAGCCATGAGACAACTCAGCAATACTAAACATTATAAGAAAATAGATTCACTTATTTGGCCTAGTAATATCGAAAAATTCAATAAGATCTTAAAATTTCTCCTCGACGAAGGTCACATTACCAAAAAACAATTGAAATATTTAACAGCTAAGCTCAGTGCTCAAACAAGACAATTTTATATCCTACCAAAGATCCACAAGGACCGTTCTTCATGGACGGATGACTTAACTCCACCCGGGAGGCCAATTGTATCAGATTGTAATTCGGAATCTTATGCGATCTCGGAATTAATTGATTATCATCTGAAACCTATAGCAAATAGACATCCGAGCTATCTAAAAAATACACAGGATTTCCTGTCAAAAATTTCGAAATTGAAAATATCGAAAAATGCAATTTTGGCTACTTTGGATATCGACAGTATGTATACGAACATTGATATTGATAAAGGTGTTAAATCAGTTAAAAATGCATTTGAAAAATATCCGGATGCGAAACGCCCGGATGAACAAATTTTGGATCTTTTAGAGCTGAGCTTAAAAGGTAATGACTTTCAATTCAATGGAGAATATTTTCTACAAATAATGGGTTGTCCTATGGGCAAAAGATTCAGTCCTAATTTTGCAAGCATTTATGTAGCGGAATGGGAGGAAAATGCCTTAAGCAAATGTGCAAAGCATCCTCTCGTATATCTCAGGTATTTAGATGACATTTTTATTATTTGGGAACATTCTAAAGAAGATTTTGATGAATTTTTAGAAATTTTGAACAATCACGATCCAAATATTAAATTGAAAGCTACTATCAGTGAAAATTCTGTTGATTTTCTCGATGTGACCGTGTATAAAGGCAAGCAATTTCAGGCGTCCGGTCATTTAGATTATAAAGTGTATTTTAAACCAACTGATTCACATCAATTGTTGCACACAAAATCATTTCATCCTCAACATACATTTAAAGGTATCATCAAATCACAACTCATTCGTTTCCACCGCAATTCAAGTGATAAGGTAAATTTCAATGAGGCTTGTTCTACTCTATTTGGCGCCCTCAGATCGAGAGGGTACTCGCTGCGACTCTTGCGTAGCCTGAAATCCCAAACCCTGAAAAAGCTCGAAAGTCCAGCTGAAACTACCGATTTCGAACCACTGAAGATTGAACACAACAGACCGTTGCAGAATGGTAGTGGCGCGGTATTTAATTGCAAAAAGCCTCGTTGTAGACTGCATACTTTTATGCCTGATCAGAAAGAGGAATTTTCCTCCGAACAAACGAAAAATCATTATCAGATCCGTAACCCCCTCCATTGTGATTCACCAAACATTATTTACCTTATCACTTGTAAGCGATGTCGGAAACAGTATGTTGGTCAAAGTCAAAATCCTTTTCGAGAACGTGCTACTAGACACAAACAGGATATAAAACATAATGCTGATGCCCCAGTAGCACAACATTTTAACCTTCCTGGCCATTCTTTGGACGATTTCGAAATCCATCCTATTGAACAACCACCAATTAAAGACACATTAGAAGAAACGGATGAATTTAGAAAAAAACGTGAAGCTTTTTGGATCAATACGCTTCAAACTCTCTGGCCATTTGGTATGAACATATCAGAGGGCGAATGCGAAAGGAGGTCCATCATTCCTTTCACTTTAACGTACAACAGAATGAATATCGAAATAGCAAAAATGTTAAAAGATGAATTCAATTTTACCAATGCTAAATTAAATGAACCTTTGAATCTTCGACCTGTCATCGCCTATAAGAAAAACAAAAGCTTGCGTAACATCCTTGTAAGGACTAAATTAGAGCCCATCAATGAATAACATCCATTTTTGCCAGTCAGTTTAACCAGTTCCTAAGCTCATAACTTAGTTTAAACCAATTTTATGTACTTTTTGTCATGTTTGAAACCAATCAGGGTTCAGTAAATGAAAACAATTTTTCGGCGGCATATTAAAAGAAAAAAAACGTTTCAGTATGAAATGTCTGTGCCAGTGCGATTTTTTAACCTCAAACACACACAGGCGAGTGCCAGAGTTCATATATGCCCAAAAACAAAATAGGTTCTACTTTCAATCATGTGTATGTATTTCCTAAATAAAATTATTATTTATATATTTATTTATTGATTATTTTAAATTTTTTATTAATTTTTATTTATTTATTTATTTATTTATTTATTTATTTGGTTGATTCATTTATTTAAATTATTATTTTTATTTTTATTTTTATTTTTATTTTTAATTTTTCATACCTTTCACACAATGTAGAGGTTCAGAAGGTAAAACACACAATTTCTACGTGGTGTAAAATATTTTCCGTCATAAACCTCCGTCGGGGGATTTTCATTCCAACTGATAACATTCGTGCGGCATCATGATCTTTGGCGTTATTTTTTCATTTATTTCTTTAGTCTCAATATATTTTATCAAACCATTTTTTCATATTATTTTCACATACTTCTGAAGCCAGTAAAGCAAACCGCTCCCGATTGGTTTTACTTAAATCAAAGCCAACCAATAGGGCTTCATGGGGTCAGTAAAGCAAACCACTCACTGACTGATTAAAATTCAATGGAAGCCAATCAACAGAGCTTCATCTAATTTGTTTGGACGACACAAACTGAGTTGTGAAAAACAAAATTGGGACATCTCAGATTGAAAAGAATTAATTAGATGAGTGACATTTGTCAGCTTGTTACCGAGTTTAATTATGTACTGAGCTGTGAAAAACACCCCCAGCCCACATATGGATATATACCATGCATGCCCTCCCTCTGCGCTCTATGTTTAAAGGGCACAGGGGCCAGTCCAGTCCCCAAAAAATATTATTAAATATTGGCGTGAATTCTCGAAACGATAATTCTGATCTCGTAGTTAAGCAGTTGCGGAATATGCTTAGCGATATCAGGGTCAAGTAAGAAGAGACTGAACTAAACTTTTCGCAAAAGATCTCGTAGTTAAGCAGTTGCGGAATATGCTTAGCGATATCAGGGTCAAGTTTAGATCAGCAAAAATTTATTTCGCTGAACTAAACTTTTCGCAAAAACTCCCTCAGGCTGAGAGGAGAACCCTGAGCATCATCAACGAAACCATTCGGAAAGTGAAGGACGTTAACGTGATACCAAAAATTGATGACGCGAGGTTTGATGTTGCTCAGGATTTAATCCATTGGACCACGAGAACCGCCAATATTATGTACGATCACTGGTTGAACCACCTAAATTTAAACTAAGTAAAGGCAAAGGTAACAGCCGCCTAACAGATGTGGGATTAGGAACTAATGTGGTTAACCTGTCTGGCACCAATGACCTAACAACCCAAGAGAAATCTCTTTTAGATCGCGGTTTAACTTTTGTACCTGCACCAAAGCCTAAAACTGATAACCAAACAAATTTACCATCATACAACTGTAATTTTCTTAGGCAAATGAAATTAGCAGACCGCTTTAGAAACTCCAGCGGTCGGAAACTTCCTTTCACAGAATCATCTGGTTGGTCACCTCCAGATAGTGAAGTAGATCCCGAAATTATTGAGGCTAGTAAACGAATCATCCAAAAGGTGTTCAGCATGAACATACTCTCCGATAAAGACAATTTAACAGCTGGTGAACGGAGAGCCCTCACGAAACTTCGAAAAAATAAGAAATTAGTAATTAAACCAGCCGACAAAGGTGGGTCGGTAGTTGTTCTATCTCGGGATAATTATATAAAGGAAGCCATGAGACAACTCAGCAATACTAAACATTATAAGAAAATAGATTCACTTATTTGGCCTAGTAATATCGAAAAATTCAATAAGATCTTAAAATTTCTCCTCGACGAAGGTCACATTACCAAAAAACAATTGAAATATTTAACAGCTAAGCTCAGTGCTCAAACAAGACAATTTTATATCCTACCAAAGATCCACAAGGACCGTTCTTCATGGACGGATGACTTAACTCCACCCGGGAGGCCAATTGTATCAGATTGTAATTCGGAATCTTATGCGATCTCGGAATTAATTGATTATCATCTGAAACCTATAGCAAATAGACATCCGAGCTATCTAAAAAATACACAGGATTTCCTGTCAAAAATTTCGAAATTGAAAATATCGAAAAATGCAATTTTGGCTACTTTGGATATCGACAGTATGTATACGAACATTGATATTGATAAAGGTGTTAAATCAGTTAAAAATGCATTTGAAAAATATCCGGATGCGAAACGCCCGGATGAACAAATTTTGGATCTTTTAGAGCTGAGCTTAAAAGGTAATGACTTTCAATTCAATGGAGAATATTTTCTACAAATAATGGGTTGTCCTATGGGCAAAAGATTCAGTCCTAATTTTGCAAGCATTTATGTAGCGGAATGGGAGGAAAATGCCTTAAGCAAATGTGCAAAGCATCCTCTCGTATATCTCAGGTATTTAGATGACATTTTTATTATTTGGGAACATTCTAAAGAAGATTTTGATGAATTTTTAGAAATTTTGAACAATCACGATCCAAATATTAAATTGAAAGCTACTATCAGTGAAAATTCTGTTGATTTTCTCGATGTGACCGTGTATAAAGGCAAGCAATTTCAGGCGTCCGGTCATTTAGATTATAAAGTGTATTTTAAACCAACTGATTCACATCAATTGTTGCACACAAAATCATTTCATCCTCAACATACATTTAAAGGTATCATCAAATCACAACTCATTCGTTTCCACCGCAATTCAAGTGATAAGGTAAATTTCAATGAGGCTTGTTCTACTCTATTTGGCGCCCTCAGATCGAGAGGGTACTCGCTGCGACTCTTGCGTAGCCTGAAATCCCAAACCCTGAAAAAGCTCGAAAGTCCAGCTGAAACTACCGATTTCGAACCACTGAAGATTGAACACAACAGACCGTTGCAGAATGGTAGTGGCGCGGTATTTAATTGCAAAAAGCCTCGTTGTAGACTGCATACTTTTATGCCTGATCAGAAAGAGGAATTTTCCTCCGAACAAACGAAAAATCATTATCAGATCCGTAACCCCCTCCATTGTGATTCACCAAACATTATTTACCTTATCACTTGTAAGCGATGTCGGAAACAGTATGTTGGTCAAAGTCAAAATCCTTTTCGAGAACGTGCTACTAGACACAAACAGGATATAAAACATAATGCTGATGCCCCAGTAGCACAACATTTTAACCTTCCTGGCCATTCTTTGGACGATTTCGAAATCCATCCTATTGAACAACCACCAATTAAAGACACATTAGAAGAAACGGATGAATTTAGAAAAAAACGTGAAGCTTTTTGGATCAATACGCTTCAAACTCTCTGGCCATTTGGTATGAACATATCAGAGGGCGAATGCGAAAGGAGGTCCATCATTCCTTTCACTTTAACGTACAACAGAATGAATATCGAAATAGCAAAAATGTTAAAAGATGAATTCAATTTTACCAATGCTAAATTAAATGAACCTTTGAATCTTCGACCTGTCATCGCCTATAAGAAAAACAAAAGCTTGCGTAACATCCTTGTAAGGACTAAATTAGAGCCCATCAATGAATAACATCCATTTTTGCCAGTCAGTTTAACCAGTTCCTAAGCTCATAACTTAGTTTAAACCAATTTTATGTACTTTTTGTCATGTTTGAAACCAATCAGGGTTCAGTAAATGAAAACAATTTTTCGGCGGCATATTAAAAGAAAAAAAACGTTTCAGTATGAAATGTCTGTGCCAGTGCGATTTTTTAACCTCAAACACACACACACACACACACACACAGGGATACACACACATATATACAGTCCATTTTCAGGAACCTGGAACTGAGCAAAAGGACACGCCATCACGCATTCCAGAAGATATAGACCATCATTGACTTTGTCAATGTCGACCCACATCATCTGGGATGGGTGGTGGAGGGTTTATACTTACTAGTTACTGACTATTTGGGCCGACTTCTACACACATACGTGCATGTGCACATATATATGCTCTCAGATATACATAGACACAAACACACGTACACATATACACACATATATACATGCAGATACACAAACACACACACACACACACACGGATACACGCACATATATACATATACATGTACACATATATACATATACATATACATACACACATATATATATATATACATCTTTACACACATAAATACATGTACTATACTTGTGGGTTATGATAATCGTACATATATGCACAATCGAGGAGATGAGATACAGACGGTAATATATTTGGCTGGTCAGGATTCATCAAGCTTTATGTACCACTAGCAAGCTTTGTAATTGCGCCAAGGAATAAAAATCAATGAGGGAAACGTATTCCCTTCTGACACGAAAAATCGAAAATTGTCAGAAGGGTGTAGCTATTATGCTGCGGAGGTACCTAACAAGTGGGATCCACCCCATATCTTACAGGCTTAATCCTTCTTGCAACAGGTGAGTTTCCATAGGAGGACGATATTACCTGTGATATTGGTAATAATAATGGTAATAATAATGGTGATAATATTGATAGTAACGAGAAGGAGGAGAATCTCAGCTGGTCACGTTGACACCTTGATCCCCAATGCCATCCTCCATATCAATTCAGTCCACTAAGGTAAGAGAGTCCATTTTCAATTTTAAGGGCAGACCAATCAACACTTTCGACGCGCAGCCTTCCGGTAGCCTTCGGGCTGGTCTACGCCACATGATGTTATTATGCATTTTGAAATCCTTGATTAAGAAAAATCAGAAGGATCGTGGGCTGATGGAAGGTCATTGGGGCCCAAAGGGCCAAAGTTACATTGTGAAAACAGAGACTGGCATTAATGCCGGTGACAGTAAAACTAATAACTGCGATATGATTATCCAAATGAAATTGCTTGCAAGATGGATTGAGATAAGGGTGTCCCAGTTGATAATAGTTGATGAATCGTGTTCAAGCAGAAGAACAAGACGATCGATATGAAGCCTTTGATAGCTACTTGCGAACCCCACACCAGGGAAAAAGAAGGCGCCCAAAGAGCCCAACATTCCTAATGACCAGGACAAAATTGCACCCAGTCTCAACACCCCTAGACAAAAGTTAGTAATCACGCCGTTAATCGGAGATAACCCCATGCCGATCAATAGCAGCAGACGACACCTTCAAAACAAATTATTGGATAACTAAACATTTGAAAAAGGAAAAAAAAAAAAAAAAAAAAAAAAAAAAAAAAATCAAACAGAAAAATTAAATTATTGACTTTTGTGATGGTGAATATGATGTGATATGAACCTAAAAATAAAGGCTAACGCCTCAGTCAATATAAGTTTTTTAGGTTTAGTTTAAACATATTTTATTTGCTCACAAAATCGCAAAAGGGATTGGAGTACAAGTGCTTACCACTTAGAAACACTCCTCTCCCATACGTAAAGTTCATATAGGTTTACATAACAGCAAAACAACTGCAATACAATTAATTACTGAACAAAACTAGTAATTGGGGAAAAACAAAACTAAAAATACTGTCAAAAAAGCACAAAATAAGAGAGAGAAAAAATAATAATAAAATCATATATAACACGTAACTTGATACCACAGCCCCCCTACCCCTCCCCCTACCCCCCCCCCCCCCCCCTGAACGACGCGGAAAGCATATCAAAATTAATGGCATGTTGAAATTCAAAGGACCAGAAATGGAATGAACTACTGCGGTTCTTGTTCAGACTACGAAGTTAGTGAAATAGTGACCCAGTCGAAGTCTCGCCCTCTCCCCTGCAATCAAGAGCTGCATCGTACATACGGCTCATCTAACACGCTGGTTAAATCTCCTTGAATCTGAAATATAGCGCTGTACAGCAGAAAAAATAATCTCATTGTTTCTTTTTGTGAGGCTACCTTCGCCATATAAAATCTGATGTACCCTTGTAATATTGAATTTTGTCAAGGTCTGAAACATGAGAATTCTTATATTGTCAGGACAGGAGAAGAAAAAGTGGTTAGCATCCTCAAAACCGCCCCCATACGAACAACGAGGAGAATCAATTAAATAGTTCTCATATTTATCTGAGTTGAGATCACTACACCCATCTCTAAGCTTACAGTGACAACGTTGACTATTCTTTTCCCAAAATTTGATTTTTTTTAGGTTCATATCACATCATATTTACCACCACAAAAGTCCATAACTGTTTATTATATACACCATCCTAAAAAAAAAACAAACTTCTATTTGTCAATTAAAAGTTCAATTATATCAACCATAAATACTTTTATTTAACAATAAAATAGTTATCATCTGCAGAATAACATAAAAAATTCGATTGAAATAGAACTAGAGAGGGGATTTCCAAAAGCTATATTTAGAAAGTAGATATTCACTGGAAAACAGGTGTACATGGATGTTTGAGTACCAGTCACGTGTATAAGATCCACTCAATAGAAATGTGGTTATTTATAAAGTATATAATATTCTCTGTTGAAACACATTTGCGTACAAGAAAGTGACGTTTCGTCATCTTATGATGGTCCGGAACTTTTTATATAAACAATGTGGCCTCATAATATATAATACAGACACTGCCTCTTCTATCAATATAAAAGTCTTGGAGATTGGTATTCTTTTCCTAGAAAGCATACAAATTTGCAAATTACTGTAAAAAACACATTCGCTAAGCAAAGAGCCAGAGGGGACACTTAATTAGTGTGGGTAATACTGATAGGTATTCTTAATGATAGATTATGTGTGAAGTGGTTGCTTCTAATTAGCTTGCTATAGAAAGTCAAGGTTCCTTTTGTAACTTTCAATAAAAGGAAACAAAAGGCAGCTCCGGGAGCTGTTTGTTGTTTTCCTTTATTAGAAGTAACAAAAGGAAACTTGACTTTATTTTCTGATGTCATAGATTTTTCCTCAACTACTTGCTTCTTAACCATTTACCCAACGTAACGGCCAAAACCGACCAACGCGATTCTCAAAAATCGCCAATTAATTTTTATTATTTTTTAAATTTTTTGTCTCAAAAACATAGGTTATGATCCCTCACTGGAACGAGCTCGACGAGCTCGTTCCAATGAGGGGTCATAACCTATGTTTTTGAGACAAAAAATTAAAAAAATTAGTTAATCAAGAATTTTTTTTGCAAGTGTCGTCTGCTTTTCATGTTAGGTAAAGGGTTAATTGGACCTTCCTCGCTCGACTAATAATTTCAAGTGCGATAACGTTATCGAAAGTTGACAGAACGATTGAAGTCGGGGATGTAACAAAAAAAACTGTATGTATTCCCATATATTCAGGTTTATACTTTGGTTTTTATTCGACAACCACAAAGAATGAATGAATGTATGAAATTTATTTTATTTACGATATATTACTGATAATTAATTACAAATAGTCGCGCCACTAAGAAAACACAGATATCTTCGACACGAGTCCGAAACCTGGAAGCAAAAAGACACAAGAAACAACACCTTTGAGAGGAAGTATGCCTAAGCTTTAACACCGGATCAAGTCCAAACATATGCTCGTCTCTGTTCCCCACCTGCACCTCACTATGAGAAAACTCAGATCGACTGGAATACCATTTTTTGGTGTTCAAAGATGTACATGTACATCCACGGCCATACATGTTTTTTATGTTTTATTTATTTTTTTTAGCTTATTCATGTTACACATTGAATAATGGTTTTAACCACCCGACAGAGCCTCGTGGTTAAAACACTTATCCTACTCGGTGTTTAAATCCGATTATCTGCCCTAGTTTCTATTTATTCTGTATGTTCCTTTTACCAAAACCTGGCATTTTGTCTAAATTATGGTTAGAGAATCTGTGTTTATTCTGTTCATTAATTTAAAAAAGGCTTCTTGTGCTCTGTCAATCAATATATAATAGATTAAAATCTTGCATCAATGGACTTAGGCTATAGTGGTCTCTGAAGCTGTCATATTGTGTAATATACAAGTATAACACAATTAGTAACGTCACAATATTTCTTCAGTTAATAGAAATTTATTATAAAATCAATTCCAATTAACATGTAAAATTTGTATTGGGAGTCAAGCCAATAATTCTATCCTTGAATAATGTGTGCAGTTTGTATTGTTATTTTCACATCCATTAGGCCATAAAGCGGATCGCGTTACAATCTGATCAGGGAACCTGGATTCTTTGCATTTCCCACAACCACTTTCTCTTGCCATAGTAGCCACTTAAACAAAATAAAGTCTAAATTCTAATTTACATGTGAAATGGTTACCATGGAAAGAGACAATCTTTTAGATTTTCTCTGATAAAACCATGAATTATAGAAAAATTTATAGGTTGACATGCCTAAAGATTCTTAAACACACGATCCGTTTTTCTAAATATGTAAATTATTTATTTATTTAATTTATTTAATGGTGTTTAAGGTCACATACTTATGCACAATGGCTAATCGTGACCATGACAGTTTTACGAGTGGAGGAAGCCGGAGTACCCGGAGAGAACCACCGAGCATCGACGAGCAACTGTCAGCTCCGCAACATTCTAACTCAAGCTCCTTCAAGCAGGGTTACAGCGGTTGAAGACATGTGCCCCATTGACGTGCAGTACGCCTTAGTACACTGCGTCATCGTGCCCCCGTGTAGGCAACCGGGATAAAGTGCCTTGCCCAAGGACACAACGCGGGTCGTCCCGGTCGGGGATCGAACTCGGGACCTCTAGCATAGAAGTCCAACAGTCTACCACTGAGCCACCGTGCTCCCCAAATATGTAAATAAAACCTAAATTTAATATTTTTACCCCAAATAATTTTTGTACTGTCTTCTGCTATGAGATTATCAACACGTAATATTTATCACTCCCCAAACCTCACAAACCTTTTCCTTTCCCTTCAGTTACCACGAGTCTTCTACATTTTCTATTTGATTTGTGAAGTTAACCCTCCAAACAGTGCGGTATTTTACATATCATATCAATGGAATAAATTGGAAGACCCTGTTTCCATGACTTAGAAGTTTTTATTTATTTCTTGAAAGTAGGCAAATTGATATTTTCAACGTGCATCCTCAGGGCTGGGAGTTAAAAAATATTGACTGTTCTGCCCTACACATTCACTGAGTGCCAAATGACTTTATGATTGTGACTCAGTTGTTACGTATTTGGACTTCAAGACAAAAGGTCCAGGTTTCGATGCCCGCCAGGTGAAACTGTGTTGTGTCCTTCGGGAGGGCACTTAATCTCGATTGCCCACTTTGGGGTACCGTGGCGCCGTATACTAACGTGTACTGCACGTCGATGGTGCGCTTGTCTTCAACCAATACTGATCCTGCTTGTGTGGAATTAGTACGTTGGGGAGGCTGACAGTTGTTCGTCGTTGCTCAGCGGGTCTAAAAGGGTACTTCGGCTTCCTCCACCCGTAAAACTGTCCGACACGAGGTGACCTTGACTATCGAAAGTGTCGTTAAATCCTAATAAATAAATATATAATAAATTAATAAAATAAATAACTTCATGAAATTAGGATGTATCATGAACAGCGCCTGGAGAATATTAGTTACCCCGTGTCTGATCACGTGGTACGGGTTATTACCAACCCGAAGCCAGCCGTATCCCATGAGGCCGAATGGGATACGACTGGCTTCGGGTAGGTAAAAACCCGTACCACGTGATCAGACACGAGGTAACGAATTTATCTATTGACTTTCCGTTTTAGAAGTACAATCTATTTCATGTGTGAACACACACAGCATGAGATCTTTTATCTTCCATTGTTGAGCCATACAGGTTTCTGTGGAATTTTTGTGCAAAAGAGTTTTTGTGAAAATATGCCGATATGACTAGTATAAAAAAAATTATTGAATTTCCTTTTTGTCTCAAAAACATAGCTTATGAACCCCACATTGGAGGGTACTCGACAAGCTCATTCCAATAAGGGGCCATGAGCTATATTTTGGAGATAAAAAATTAAAATATAATACATGTACACTGTAAAACTGGAATGACGCGTCTTCTACGGGGTATGGACAATTTGTAGATTTCGGAACGAGGCTTCCACTGGGTATGGGAAATTTGTCAGTGGCTGGGCGGACGTATCGTGGGTTTCAATGAATATGGTCTCATACCACGTATCTATCATCCAATCAAATCAAAAAATTCACTTTAGTCAATAGATAATCGAGATTTCGTGGTCAAGGGTTACAAAAGTGACAAATTGATCTACGTCTGCTGGCAAATATGAATGAATTTAATTCTAGAAATAGCACGTCATATTTCTTCACTTTGTTCCAATTCTATAAGACGAGTTATTTCTCAAATCTCAAGCTTACGTTCGGGGATTACAGAAATGACAACATCCAATGAAGAGTGCCACGATCAGCAAGAACACTCATGAGACGAACGACAGTCAATGCTAAGTTCTCAGCTGGAGCTGCCTAATCGTATTACCCTGTCATTATGGCCACAAGCCCAGCTTATACAAAATAATAAAATATGATTAATTGTTGTTTATAAATAGCTTTTTATTACAGCGAGGTTGCTTTGAAATGGCAGGATTGGAGACCCAGTGACAAATGTTTAGGTTTGGCAGCATTTGAAAATCTGATACATCTGATTTTTACTAAGTTAAGGTCCTCCAATCAAAGACCGAAGAAACTGAAAGGGACGTGGAGAAGAAGCATTTATGGGGACTTATAAATATTTATTTACTTTTTTAATTAGTTATTTATATATTTCATTTATTGATGTTAAAAGCCACATCAGCATGTAGACTACATCGCGGCGACAAAAGTTATGTAAGGTAAAAGATTATCTCTTATGAAGTGGGATATTTGATAGAAATAATGACATGATTATATTATGACAGTGAAATAGGAAATGAGGACAGCGCGAGTAATAACACAAATAGCTCAATGAATACTAAATTAACCTGTTGTTTAGACAACTTTCGAGGATGAGATCTAGTAACCCTTTTACTGCCACACCACTTTAGCCATATATGGAGGAAGTCTATATACGCGTGTATGCGAGGAAGTGATATCAGATTTATGACATACTTGAAACTTTATCGTCTGATTAATTGTGGGAAAGGGCTCTCTGAGCCCTTTCCCACAATTAATCAGATGGTATGTTAGATCTGCGTATACCAAAACGTACAGATAATCATCATAAAATAGGTGGCAATAGTCGCTTTCGGCAGCGTAAGTGATAAAAGAATAAAAACAATTAAAATTCATTAAAAAGGTTGATGTCCTTGTTTCACGCTGCTCGGTGATTATTTCCTGGTACTACCTTCCTTTACCCATAAAACGTTTCGACACGAGGTGACTCTGGCTGTCAAAAGTATCGTAAAACCCCAATCAATCAATAAATAAATATTATTTATTTATTTATTGGTGTTTAAAGTCACATACTTATGCACAATGGCTAATTGTGACCATGGCAGTTTTACGGGTGGAGGAAGCCGGAGTACCCGGAGAGAACCATCGAGTATCGACGATCAACTGTCAGCACCTCAATATTCTAAGTCTGTTCAAGCTCCACTCAAGCAGGGTTACAGCGGTTGAAGACATGTGCACCAACGACGTGCCGTACGCCTTAGTACACGGAGTCATCGTGCCCCCTATAAATAAATAAATCGTTTCCTACTATACTGTCTTGTCTGAATGGGCGAATCCATTCTACATTTGCAAGGAGGTTCAGTGATAGCTCTGTAGAGCTGTAGGATTACATTATTACTGATCCTCACTACAGTTTTATTGTTCACTCTGTCGTCTGCTCGTCCATTTTCAGGTAAAAAGACGCAACATTTATGTATGGTGGGTTATAATCATTTGGCAGCTCGTGTATTTTGTTCTGTTTTGAATAACAAGTATCCTTATGCATATAATATAAGTTAGAAATATTCTCACAAAACAAGCATCATCTGCTATCACGGTCCCCGCATTGATGCTTAACCTCTTATGCAGCCTAAAAATGTTAGAGATGTAGCGATGAGCATGATGTCAATCTCCCCGTCTGTCTGTGGAGACACATTTTAAATCGCCATATCTTCTTACGAAGTGAGACGTAACTTTGCGAAAAGTGCCATTGTGGAGTGTACGTGACCAAATTACTGGAAAATCAGGATTCGACGATGTTTTCCGGAGTTATGTCCATTTTTTGGTTTTCTGTCTAAAAAGTCTGTCCGCTTAACTCCTGAGACATTTTTGAAAATACGCGGTCGGAAGTTGGCAAGTTTATAGTTTAGAATGTATACGCACCTATTATTTGAGTTTTCTACAATGGTGATATTTTCAGAGTTATGGGACTTTATTGCATCCTCATCACAGTCGCTTCACCGCTCATTGTCTATCACAAACGTTGAACTGCTCCTCATCCTCCTTTTCGGACAGATTTTCACGATATTAAGCGTTGCGTAATGATAATATACTAGCGGAAAAAAGAAACGCAGTTTTTTTCTGTGGTAAATTTTTCAAATGTGTTATGGATGATTATTTTATTGTTTGGATTTTGATGTTATTTCTTCATTACTGATTAAATTTTGACGAGTTTTGTTGTCTTAACACAGACGGCGTTCGCATGGATAACGTTCAAACGTGGGTATCCTACGCCATTGCCGGATCAAAATGTGTGCACACCCCGGGCCTCAGTCGCTGCTCTAGCTCTCCTTACCATTGACCCCATCAAGTTGTTTATGGTCCTTTGTTGGATGTTATTCCACCCCTGAAGAAGTGCCTGCGTGAGCTGAGCGACGTTGTTTGGGACTTTGACGCACTTCTTGGCCCTCCTGTCCAGCTCCTCCCACAAATGCTCGATCAGGGACAAACCTGGACTGTAGGGTGGCCAATCGAGAACTGGGACATCGTTTTGGTTGATGAAGTCACCACGAACCCTAGCAACGTGTGGCCTCGCATAATCCTGCTGCAACGTAAGGTTACGCGCATGGATAAGCCGAAGGACGTGAGGCATGGGGACCTGGTCTCGATATCTTCCGGCTGTTAGATTGCCCTGGATGACCACGGGAGGTGTTTTCACGCCAGGAGAAATCCCTACACCAACATCATAACAGACCCTCCCCCGAATATGTCGTTTTCCTAAACGCACGCGTCAGAATATCGCTCGACTATAACAACGTTGTCTCCCATCTGACATGTAAAGCGTGAACCGAGACTCGTCAGTGAATAACACACGTCTCCAGTGGGCCAAGTGAAACCGATTCGGTGCATGTGCCCGCAGCCATTGCAATCGACGTGGACGTCGCCTGGGTGTAAGTTGCGGGCCAACGTAGGGACGTCGTAGTCTTAAATTGAACTCCTGCAACCGACCCTAACTGTTCTTGGACACACTCGGCGACGATGAGTGCCCACAACCTAACTGGCCGTCCCCGTCTCCGTCTGAAATCGGTCACGAAGGTGTGAGAGACGTATGCCTCTATCTTGACGTGGCCACGTAACGCGGACGTCCGCTCCTGGGACGGTCAGCTAATCTTCCTGTGGCTCTGAGATGCCCAACTAAACGAGCTATCGTTGACTGATGGACCCCAAATTGCTAGGCGACGAGACGTTGCGATTAGCCCTGCATAATTAGAGCAATAGCCCTATCCCTACCCTATCAACTTTGGACATTCGCGGCATTTTGCTTTTCAATCTAGTTGCAATGAAATGTTGTGCAATCGATGTGTACAGTTCAAAACTTCGATTTGGTATGATTTGCAATCCCATAGCACGTGGGAGTGCCCCGAATACACGCTGTCGAAAAATCTGTTGAAAGCATGCAGCGTGGAACATGGTCATGGTTGACTGAATTTTAATCAAAGACTCTTTAGAAGGTACACTGAGGTAGCTATGTGTCAAAGTTTACTACATTTGGTCTACGGATAAAAACAATTATATTACCAAAACTGAACTTGCGTTTCTTTTTTCCGTCAGTATAGTGTGAAGTAACCGTATTCATATTATTAGGAATTATTGATTAGGCAATTTTATTGCCTTTGATTCATTTTCCCTGAAGGTTAATCTGTCTAAGTCACCCGCGGGCAATAATAAAAAACCTTTTATAATTGGACATTCGGGAACTCAATTTTCGCCCCATGACAGCAAAATGGTTGAAGTGAATCGTCAGCATTTTAAAAGATGTGTCAATTTACCTATTGGTAAATTGACATGTCTTTCCAAATGTAAGCGATTCTCTTCAATAATTTTTTTCACTGTAGAAACTTCTGAGTTGTAACGGTTCGATAATATTGGACTTATAGAATCGTTGATAAGAGAAAAAGCACGAAATGTATATGCAAATATCGCGTGGATGGAAAAGTGCTCAATCTCTCTTTAGATTTATGTCCCTTTATTAAATTTACTTTTTAACGGTAAATCATAAAGATTTTGTCTGTTTGATTCCCTCTGCATTTTGTTGTCGCTTTTACTAATCTCTTATTCGTCGCAGGTAGATTCTCATCCAAATCATATTTTATTACTTTCCATCCGAGTTCCCGCTATTCCCCACATGATGCCACTTTCAAAATAACACCTGTAATTTTCAAAGCGACACTCCCATTTTTCATTCCGTTTCGAAGATTGAAAAACTGGTGGCGTGAGGGATACTGATGTCTTTAAACTGTATAGATGTGAAACCAGCTCGTTGCAGTTCTGTCTAAAAGCAAAAATTGAGGCCCGGTCTCCTCGTATATATCCATTGTTATGTGTTCACAATACAACTATATTTATGATGGATTTGATCGGCTTACCAAATTGGCCTGTTTATTTTGTTTATTTGATTCTATGATAACAAGACCGAGCTCAAATCTGTAACTTACTGATACGAGTACTAGGAAACGACTTAAACTTGTTACAACTGTTTTTGCTATTTTGTTATGGACAATCTGCTTAAGTCGAACTACGCTACGTACATGTCGTCTACAACTGAAAGGGTTGTATGGGACATTAATCAGCTGTTTAGAATTGATTAGGTAAAAAACAATTGAAACCACAAGGACTAACTAGTAAATTCCGTGATTCACACACTGAGAGTGATGGGATTTCATAATCCCGCTGGAGAGAACAGGGAGCACTTTGCGAGCATCGATCTCATACTTGATACTGAAAGAAAGTTTTCAAAATTATTTATTATACCCCTAACGTCTAATTATAATAGGAATCGGTAAAAAATAAATTGCGTTCTCCCCTCACTAGTGAGATCAAACACCTCGGTGATTAACATTTCGTGTGAACTTGAAATTTACAAATGAATTTTCACTAGCGCAAAACAAAAGTTGTTCTCGCTCCACCAGTGAGTATAACAAGACGTGGCAGATCACGATGGAATGCCCCAAAATGTATTAATGCGCGATCGAAATTTTTCACTGTTTCAGAATTAAATCGTTGAATTATTTTAATTCAATGTTGAAGAATTATTATTGAAGTGAAAATGAGGTAGAAATTTCATTTTACTGAATTTATTTGTGGCTAAAAATTACGTCATTTCGCCAACAATCCTGAAAACTATTTTGTGTGGATGTACACAGCATCCAATGTGATCTGTGTCAGCGAAAATAGCGATCAGCTGATTGTGTAAGCAGATTTCTTGCGTGGTGTGGGCGTCGGTTTGGATCGTTTCAGTTGAAGCTTCAAACGAAAGGGATATAAGAAAAAGAAAATCTAACGCTTTCTTGTGAATACCGGGATTTATCTCATTCGTGAGTGAGAGAATTTGTATTTTCACTCGCAGCATGGTGTGCAGCATGACAGTGCTGGGACAATCGTCGGTGGAGCAACGTCATGTTTTCCGATGAATCGAGGTTCACTCTCGACTTACACGACAAGCGGAACAGAGTGTGGCAGCAGTGGATCGACCGATACCATGACGTAACCGTTAGGCAGCACGATGAAAATGGGGGTGGATCGGTTATGGTGTGGAGGGCATAACCGTGACAAGCAGAGGCGCATTACATGTCATCCAATAGCGTGTCACAGGGCAGTACTACCGTGACAACATGCAGCAGCCCATGTGGTGCCATTTGCGCGACGTGAAGGCCGACGATTCATTTTCCAAGATGGCAATGCAAGAGTACACAGGGCCCGCGTCGCAACAGAATTCCTCCAGGGGCAGAACATCACTGCACTGCTTGGCCAGCACTAAGTCCAGACCTTTCACCAATCGAGCACGTCTGGTATATGCTTGGCTGGCGCGTACGACAACGCCAACAGACCCCTACAAATGTCCAGGAACTCGCCGCTGCAGTGCAGGAAGAATGGAATAACACCAGTCAAGCTGATATTGGATGTTTGGTGAGCGCTTGTCTCGCGAACCGAGGAGGATTTACAAGGTAGTGAGGTCTTGGACTGAATGTCGTAAATTCTCTGACTGATCGTCCATGTCTTCTACAGCTCAGTGCGTGGAATGTGTGCTTATCAGGCACACAACTATCGCTGAAATCATTCACCAGATGTCATAGCGTAATGCCTCGACTGTCATTTTGATGAAAATATAAATTTATTTCTTCATATATCTCACTTTTATCAAATACCCCCTACTTTTTTGGAATAGTATATTATGATATCGGTGTCTTATGCGTATCAATCCTCACCATGTCTTTAACTCTTAATCCGCTGTGTATTTTTTAAAATATTTTTATCAAATCTAGTCATGGCTGCTGTAAATAAGCCTTGGCGAGACTTGATGAAAATATTTTGGAAATTTAGCTCAAGAAATCATTGGCCAACTCCTCAATTTCATTTATATTTAATTAAATTTAAATTAAAAGTGCCCATATTTTACTTATTCTAGTGGCAAGAGATTTGCACTCCAAGGCAGGAATATCTACGAGCAAACGGTACAGAGTTATTCGGAATATATTATAGACAGTAGCGTTAAATTCTTTCCGTAAAACTATAGAATTGCAACGAAAAATGACATTTGCTGATCAATTTAGCAGATAGGTATAAATTCTGTTCTTCATGGGATTGGGAATCTCAAAATATTCGTTCAAAATACGACCCCTTATTGGAACGAGCTCTTGGAGATCGTTTCAATGAGCGATAATAAGCTATGTCCTTTAGGTCAAATGTGAGTGTTTTTAAACATTCAAAAACATCTTTGCTCATATCCACTGCTATTCGTGACGCGTTAACCCTTTACCGAACACTAAAGGCAAATAACTAACTTTTTTATTTTTCTGTGTCAAAAACATAGCTTATAACCCCTTCATTGGAACGGGCTCGACGAGCTCGTTCCAAAGAGGGGTCATAACCTATGCTTTCGAGATAAAAAATGAAAAATATAATGAAAATTGAATGACTATTTTTGTAAATAGCGTTGATCAGTTTTGGCCGTTACGTTCGGTAAAGAGTTAAACGGTTGAAGGGAACGATTTGCTGTGATCAGTTAACCCTTTACCCAACGTAACGGACAAAACCGGCCAGCGCTATTCTCAAAAATCGCCAATTAATTTTCAAAATATTTTCATTTTTTGTCTCAAAAACATAGGTTATGACCCCTCGTTGGAACGAGCTCGTCGAGCTCGTTCCAACGAGGGGTCATAACCTATGTTTTTGAGACAAAAAATGAAAAAAATTAGTTATTCAAGAATTTTTTTTGCAAGTGTCGTATGCTTTTCATGTTAGGTAAAGGGTTAAAGGGAGCAGGGTGGAAGAATGGTTAAAGCTCTGAACTTCAAACCGAATAGTCCACGGATCGATTCTGACCAGAGGTAACTGTGTTGTATCTATGGACAAAGCACTTAATCTCGACTGCACTTGCAGGGCATGGGATGCGCTGAATACTACAGCGTACTGCACGTTGATGGTGTACTTGTTTTCTGTTATTACTAATTCTGATTGTGCGGAGTCAAACACTTGCTCGCCGAAAGTAGAGTGTCGAAGTGTCGTTAAACTCCATTAAATAAATAAATTTATCATATGACTCGTCCGTTTTGTTCACATTAAAACATTAGATATTTTGTTTTCATACTAATCAGGGCCACATTTTCATAATTTGCATAATTAGACTTGGGAGTTTTCATTGATAAATTCTAAAACTGGACAATTTGATTGGCTAAACAAAATACAACTGCGTTACATTTGCATAATTTCAGTAGGGAGAATTTACGTTATCTGTCCTATTTTGGGTGGCCTATATTGTGCTAATCTTTTACTAAACGTAACGGCAAAAACCGTCTCGCGCAATACAAGAAAAACGCCATTCATTTTTTTTTTATTTTCTCTTTTTGCTTCCAAAACATAGGTTATGACCCCTCATTGGAACTAGCGTGTCGCGCTCGTTCCATTGAGGGGTCATAACCTATGTTTTGGAAGCAAAAAATTAAATGTTTCTAGTTATACGAGGAAGTTTTTTCCAAGTGCCGTCTGCAACTCAAATTAGGCGATGGGTTAAAAAGTAATACTAAGTGGCTAATTTGTGTGTGTATGTGTCATATAATAAATAGAATATGAAATGAGTGTTTTTCTCATATAATATTTATGAAACTCGTCCGAATTTTCCGTCTGGGCTCACCAGAGGCTCGCCCAAACGGAAAATTCTTAGACTCGTTTCATAAATATTATATGAGAAAAACACTCATTCCATATCCTCTATAAATGAAATAAGATCAGTTAGATTATTTCAGGACAAACTTCAAACAATTTAACTTCAAACCTTACATCACTAAATAAACACACAGCAACTGGAAATGCCAGGAATAATGAGCTATTTCAAAACCAGTCAATAACAAAATTATGGTGTCTGAATCGATCAATCATCATTCGTTTCCGAGCCCTCAGACAATTATTGTCTGTGATTTCCCAAAGGCGTGTTTTAGGAGTTACGTCAGCCAAAATTGATCCCCTTTACAAATGCAGAGAATAAAAATAAACGATGTGTATTTTGGTATTTGTTGTTCCAATCTCCTTGATTGTATTGTGTTGCAATTTGTGTTCACGGTGTCATGCAAGTCACTGTTCTGAAAACGGCATTTACTACGACGAATATAATGAATGCCAAAAAAAAAAAAAAAAAATTAAGATAAAATAATGTTGAAAATAAAACCGGGATAGAATATTGATCAATATCCTACCTCCGACAAGTGTCTGTGAATTTCATTGGTTCAAAGACGTCACATGCAGACTGCATATAAAACCATATACTGCCTGTCAACATCAATATACGCTGAAAGCTACGGGCAATCTCCCCTTTGTTCATTGATTATTCATAATGGCGGCAGTCGATAAACGCTTCAAGTTGAAAGATTGAGTGTTGGAAGCCCATATTTGGTCTGAAGTGCAGGTTAGGCAACTTAAAAGACTTCATATTCTGTGGATGTGTGCCATGTTACCTTCGAAATGAAACTGTTTGGTATGTATGAATTTGCCTTGTTACAATTTATGGGAGAGTGCAGGCACTCTCCCATAAATTGTAACAAGGCAAAGACACGTGAACACATTGTGAGAATTCTCTCATTTAATTTTGACCGCTGCTGTTATTAGTTCTGTGCATCGATGCAGCAGTCGGTAAGATATATTACTACCACTCAATCAATAAGTTACTAGTCGATTAACATAAGTTTGGAGGCCCGTTAAAACTCCATAATTTCAGTGACGTCATTCGACGGAGCCGGGCCGCGGGCGATAATGATATAAATAGCCATTGGCGGCCCGCGGCCCGGCTATTTTTAGATTCCATGGTCTAATGAATTACTCCCATTCGGATGACGTCCCTTTCTGTTTCTGAACTGAAGTCGAACGCACGATCGAAACAGAAATATCGAACCGACTTTAGTGATTATTTCTTCCAGCAATTCCCTCGTGCGGTTATCTGTAACAGGGAGTGGTAATAATAGTAATAACATGATTGTTGTCAGGTATCATGATTCATTAGCGGCCCTGCAGTAATGATGAACAGCCCTTGGGCTTATTAACTGCCCTCGACTTCGTCTTGGGCCTTTAATAAACCCTCGGGCTGTTCATCATTGCTGCAGGGCCGCAAATGAACCAAAATGCTCTCCAAAATCCTGTTATTGTTATATTAGTTACACAGTTTGTTGGTGGCCTAATATGGTATATATGGTGTCAGTTAATTCCATATTGGATATGGTATATATGGTGTCAGTTAATTCCATATTGGACTCGAGCTTCGCTCGAGTCCAATATGCAATCAACTGACACCCTATTTTCCATATTAGGCCACCAACAAACTGTGTAACTAATAATAGTATCATGATAGTTTGACATACAAAGGGAAAAGAAGCCGCAAATTGAAAAGAAAACCCAGCTGGTCAAAACAAAAAATCCATTCAGTTTGAATATCCTCATAAAGTCACCCGTTTCGATTTAACAAACTACCTTGCACAACAAGCAGACGATACTTCGGAAACAAAAGATTCTAAAAAAGTTTTTTAAATACCTTAGAAACGTAGCTTAGGACTCTCTCATCTGGATTGTACTTGTGGGTTCATTATCTCTGGTTTGAAGGTAAAATGTTATTAAAATTTGAATTATGTTTTTTGTGAATAGGGTTGGAAGGATATGTCCGTCCGTTGCGTTGGGTAAGGAGATAACGACACATAAAAGAGAAATAATTATTATAGCGTCATTCTTCAACTCCACTTGGACTGTAAAAGTGAATTTTGTTATATGCTTCCGCTAAATACAGTATAGTCGCGGTAGATGTGGTCGTAATCCTCGCGTGAACAGTTATGTCCACTCATACGTTTACCAGATTATAAAAATCATCAGCAGCAAAGTTTTAATTAACCCTTTACCCAACGTAACGCCAAAACCGGCCATCGCTATTCCCCAAAATCGCCAATTAATTTTCATTATTTTTTCATTTTTTGTCTCAAAAACATAGGTTATGACCCTCGTTGGAACGAACTCGTTCCACCGAAGGTCATAACCTATGTTTTTGAAACAAAAAATGAAAAAAAGTAGTTATTCAATAATTTTTTTGCAAGTGTCGTCTGCTTTTCATGTTAGGTAAAGGGTTAAAGAAGCACGGGGTTGTATCCAGTGCTTCATTAATTTAATTTTTGGTGATTATTCCCATTAGTGTCTGGAATCTAATAGTATTACATTCGTGGAAATATTGTCCACCCGTGGAAAGTGACCCGTCCACGACGGTTGTACTGTATACAAGGAAATAGCTAAAACACAGACGTTGTATTCTTCGTCCTGGCTGACACAAGCAAGACATACGCTGTTAGAAAATATTGTCACGTCCAAACCAATAGTCAACGTCAAACCATTTTATTGTTCAACGTTGAATCACACAAATCTATATGGTTCGACCGTTTCCAGGGTGGACTTGAATCATATTGTAAGTAAACCTTGAACTGAACCTAATTGCAGCATGTGTTGTTCAAACATTTGCGGTTTATTGACTGATGTTTGTACATTATGGCGGCCGTGGACTGTCACTTTCCAGGGTTGGGCAATATTTCTACTAACGCAATAATAATAGTTTTCGAAAACTGATTATAGGAATAATCATCAAAAATTTACAATGTACAACCCGGTGCTTCATTTTTTAAAATTTTGCTGATCGTGATTTTTATTTCCTGGTAAACGCATGCGTGGAAACACCTGCCCATGCGCGGATTACGGCCAGTCCACGGCGAGTGTACTGTTATAATATTAGAACGTTCCTTTACATGATCTATCGGTCGATAGTACCTGAGCTTGTGTGATTTCTGAAATAAAAGCTGAAGCAGCTTCGCTGCTGAAGTTTTTATTTCAGAAATCACACAAACTCGGGTACTATCGACCGATAGAACATGAGAAGAAACGTTCTAATTATTTTATTATACCGAACAAAATATGACTTTCATTGTTAAGCGTTAACTGCAACATGCCATCAATCTTGTAACAACAATGTAGTCGAATCCAAAAACATGACGTCATTTCGAACGAATGATGTCTCTTCGAAAATGACTTGTCACAAGTGCCGTCGCTTTGGGAGTTTCTATAACAAATGCCAGTGTTTACAACTGCATCATGCTGTTCATGTTATAATTCATTGTTAATGCTTGTGTAAAAAGTGATATAAATTAATGGAATATAAATTCATGTTTCTCGGACGACAACAGTTGATAGAATTATAAGCGGAGTGAAACAATTTATTTTGAACTTGAGGCGGAGGCTCAGTAACTTAAGTTCGAGGAGTACTAAACTTGTGGAAATATAATTGATTGAACTCATAACTGAGACTCATATTCAGGATTCACTGAAGTGGTGAACAACACGTGAGTGAGTTTTTTAATATTTCTGATTCTTTTGAATTCATTGTTTGCAATTAAAATTGAAAACACACCCACTGAAGATGATGTATTTATTGGTAAGTTTGTGTCTACCGGTGACGAACAAAAGTTAAACGGACACGGAGCCAGCGTTTAGTGTTGAGAAATTCCAAACGACGCTGATCAATGGAAGTGGCAATTACATTTTTTTCGTTCTCTTGTCTCCAGGGAAAACCCGTGTTTTGCCCCCAAACTCCAGTACTATGACTTTTAGAAGGTGTCGAACTGACCAATCACGGCTGATGTTACAAACGTGAGGCATAATAAATTATGTTATTCACGTCCAAAGTACCCGAGTACTATTGGTTTCAAATTAATAGAGACTTATTCTTTTAACCCTTTACCTAACGTAACGGCCAAAACCGGCCGGCGCTATTCTCAAAAATCGCCAATTAATTTTCATTATTTTTTTCATTTTTTGTCTCAAAAACATAGGTTATGACCCCTCGTTGGAACGAGCTCGTCAAGCTCGTTCCAACCAGGGGTCATAACCTATGTTTTTGAGACAAAAAATGAAAAAAAATAGTTATTCAAAAATTATTTTTGCAAGTGCGTCTGCTTTTCAGGTTAGGTAAAGGGTTAATGTGAGTCGTTGTTTCGTATAAATATATCAAGTAATTCTCAAAATGAGTTTAATTTGAAAAAGAAAACGATAATCAAAACTGTTCTATCATGCAACACACCCAAACATAGCTGTTGGTGCTTTCCCGAAAAGAAACTGCTGGGCGAGTTGCACCTGCAATACACGACTCATACGCGAGTTATCTCTCTTGACATACGAATTCTCTGAATCACCAAATGATTCATTGAAGTCCGTTTACACGAAAACAAAAACAGAAGGTTCTTCTACTGTCTGTTGTCACATAGAACACATTGGAACTCAGGGGACGAACTGTAATATTAAAACCCTAATACTTGATTTTATCGCAACAAAATGCCCCTTCATTTTAAAGGGTATTTTTATGATTTTCGATATAAAATCAATTATTAAGGTTTTATTAGCGACACAAGAGTTCGACACTGTGGCGTGAAATTGAACCACAAAATCATTTAATGTCTAGCCAAAATGGTTCAACGTGGAACCAATAAATTATTTAAGGTCAAACTACATTTCGGTTGAACATTGAACCTCAAATTAATTCAATGATTCATCACTGAACTTTCTTGTGGTTCAATGTTAACTTGAACCCAAAGTGGGTGTTGCACCACAAAACCACTTTTTCATTAAACGGTGAACCAGGTTTTCTGTGTATATTTTATGTTATTTAAAAATCGTATTTCTCACTGTGTACAACCGCCCAATTACAGTGAAAAAAAGTGTCAACGGAACACGAAATAAACTCGCTAAAATGTTATGAACGTGAGAGGTGTTTACTGTTTCACGGTAAAAAGTTGTTGTTATTGTTATTTGTGGTGTCAAAGTAATAGCCATTAACGTTACTGTAAACAGTACAGCTCCTATGGACTGGCCACTTTCCACGGGTGGGCAATATTTCCACAGACGCTATGATATTAGACTCCAAACACCAATTAAAAGGAATAATCATCAAAAATTTAATTAATGAAGCACCGAGTACAACCCGGTGCTTCATTAATTAAAATTTTGCTGGTGTTTTTCATTACCTGGTAAACGCATGCATGGACATCATTGGTCACGTGTGGATTACGACCAGTCCACGGTGACTGTACTGTAGCTTTGTGTGAATAGCTGAGGGAACTCTTTTGTCGCAGAAAACGACCCGTACGCTGGGCGCTGGGGGATTTTAAACTGAACTGTTTGTCGCTTTCGTTGCAATTATTTTGCATTAATTTGGGAATAAAACGTAAACATTTTTTTAGAATAGGGAAAGCATTTAATAAAAATGGTACTTGGGTGGATACCATAATTTATTTTATTTGTGACAAGCAGGTGGATATATTTATCTATTGACTGGGATGTAAACACAAATTTCATTGGATATAAACCCGTAATGTGCGGAAAACGTCCGAACCCACGGTATTTCTGTTTATCCAAACAAAAAGGCACCCAGAATGATGTGCAAACATTGCCAGTTTCAGTTTTCAATAGATAAAATCGCCACTCCGTGTCTGTTCACGGAGTAAGGTTTTGACCTACCCTCAGCCAGCCGTATAATACGGCTAGCTTCGGGTAGGTAAAAAAAACCTGTACTACGTGAACAGACACTGTGTAACTAATAGCATCGCTTGTGAAAAAATTATATTTCACCTGCAAGTCACGAATGAAGTAATTATATTATCCACTCAAAAACTATAGGTATCCTCTATATTTTATTACACAACCTTCTCCCAAATACAAAATGAATTTTCCGTGGCGCAAAAGTCGTTATTCGATCCGACGACTCGTTCCGGACACCAGGTTGCAAGAGGTGATGGGTTTAAGATTAAATCTGCTGAGGTTTCCCGGTAACCCATGCATTGATCGTAAATAGACTTTGCGTTCGTAAATGTATTTGAAGCAATATACAGTGTTCGATATTGAGTAATTGTAAAACTCCCTCGTGGCAATATCTCCTGAAATGTAATGACATGTTTTACGAGAAATTGAATTCTCTCTAGGACAGATTGAAAGCATTTTAAACCATGATTATCTATTCTACTATATATAAAAGCCTGAGACATAAATTTTAGCTTCACACCAGCCGCAGTGAACACGCCAGCAATGGGATTTCAGTAATTAAAATTTACACCTACAGTGGAACAACATCCAAGTTGACCTTTGGTGACCTCGACCTGAATGCAAACTTCTCTAAATTTCTCGTTCGTCTCCCCGCGAAGAGTGAAATGAAAGCGGCAATTATATATTACGTTTTGTAAATGAGTTTATCTCATAAGATACCAAATATTTATTTATTTATTGGTGTTTCAAGGTCACATATTTATGCACAATGGCTAATCATGACCGCGACAGTTTTACGGGTGGAGGAAGCCGGAGTACCCGGAGAGAATCACCGAGCAACGGCGAGCACCTATCAGCTCCCCAACATACTAACTCCACACAAGCAGGGTTAGCATTGGTTGAAGACAAGCGCACCACCGACGTGCAGTACGCCTTAGTACACAACGCCACCGTGCCCCCACGCGGGCAATGGAGATGAAGTGTCTCGCCCAAGGACACAACGCGGTTGACGCAGGTGGGATTCGAACCGAGGACCTCTCGGCTTGCAGCCTGCACCTCTACCAACTGAGCCACCGCGCTCCCATAAGATACCCCAAATTAGCAAACATACGTTGTCTCATGTTAATAAAGCATCCATATCTCGAAATAGTATGTTATTAAAATGAAAAAGGCCCCGTGATTTTCGCGTTTCGTTTTCCATTTCGTTTCGGCGATAAACTGACAACGGAAGTACCGCCCACCGGTGCGCATGTAAAGAAAAACAGATTCGCACGTGTGTACGTCTGCTGCTCATTAAAATCGAAAAAATAATAGCGACTCTTAATCATCTGACGGCCATGGTATAATTACAATATACCCAAAGTAGCTTGGTGTACCAAATGTTCACCACTCGTGATGAAGAGGTGTTAACCGCTCGCTCATTCAGTGAGTTTTCGGGCGAGGTGTTTCTACCTCTATATTTTAGTGCGGAAATGATTTCTGTCTTAAATATTTTTTGTTCGTTTGAACAAAAGTAAATGAGAACATACCTGATGTTTAGTGGTTCTCAACTCACCGACTGTCAATCTCCCTTTTGCGCAAAGAGATGTACAATAATCGACTCTATTCTCACAGATATCAATTTATGACGGGAGATGGTAGCGGTAGAGGACGATGGGGGTAAAAGGGGGCTGGATAGTGATGACAACTTGCTTGCAGTTACGATAAGTGTTAAAATCCCAGTGAGAAGCAAATTGAAAGGAAACTTTAAGCAGATTTGAGAACTTAGGAAGGATGCTGAAGGGGCAAAGTTTGAAGAAAGTGAATCCAAAGCTTGTGAATGTACACTGGGAGACCAATGTCCCGCAAATGGCGGATGCCATAGTTTTGCGCCTAGAGGTGGCAAAAAAGAAAAGTATAGGGAAGATTAGGGTGCCGACATGGAAACTTGGGTACAAGGTGAATGATGAATTGAAAAACGCTATAAAGGGCAGAAAGGTCAACAAATGTGCTGCGTTCAGTAGAAACCCAAAGGGTGAGGACGGCAACGAGACCAGGGTAGCAAAAGACGAAAACCAACAAGCACGAAAAAAGTCAATACGATTAAGGACGATAATCGGAGATTGCGAAACTGTAATCTTATTGGAACGACAAAGAATGACAGTTCGAACGTATTTTAGAAATGGACGAATAAAGGAAGTAATTAGCAGTGTATTGAAGAAGAGAGAAGAAATGCAGACGGTAGAATCGGTTGATAAAGAATGTCGAATAATGAATTAGGATTAAGTAACGGTTGTCACGTTCCCGCTGGTTCAATATACTTCAGTTTCTCAGAAGTGACTGGAGAGAGAGTGGAAATAAAAATTTGATTGCAGGTTAAAAGTCTACAATTAAGTCTACAATTAACCAGAATGTCTCGTATTCCCGCAAAAACAATTAATGAAGCCACTAAAGCAATCATTGGTACTTCCGAGTAATTTCTTTTATAGCCAGAAATATAATAATAGACCTGGAGGCTCGCAAAAGACTTCAGACTTCAGGAAACGAAAACTATTTTTTTGCTCAGATCGGTGTAAACATTATTCGTTTTGTGATCGGGACGTCTTTTTTCTGTATATTTATACAATAACAAGATTTTCGAGGGCATTGGGCTTCATTATCGGACCGCTATTAGTGATTAGCAGCCCAGCGGCCATTAGCGGCCCGAGGCGATAGCCTCGGGGCGCTAATGATCGTAGGGCTGCTAATCACTAATAGGGTCCGATAATGGAGCCAAACGCCATCGAAATCTTGTTGTTGTTATTATTATTATTATCAATACCGCTCTGCGGTACTTTGCATTCAGATACAGTAATATCAGTACGATTGCTGGGGCTACCCGTTAAATATTCACAAGAAAAGTAACATTAACAACATTCTATTTCATTTTCATTCAACTCTGACGAATGAGACTGAGCGAACGATTGTGACATGACTTTTATTACTTATTATTACTTATGTTGACGTTTGTCGTCTGCAAATTGTAAACATAAACAACGCTTCCGGAAGTAGGCCATGACGTCATATTTGACGGCGGTCCTCGGTCGATAATGGCTATAAATAGCCATTATCGACCAACTGGAAAATATGCACGTCTATTTATAAGTCTGTTGGGCTTTCTTACTGTGTATGTAAATTACTGTTAATGTGTTGGTAACGCACAAGGAATTGATAATAATACCAGTTAACTGTTACATTATGGGTAATTACTCATACTCTTAACCAAATTACGCCACAAACAGCATGGAAAACAATTAGGGTATTTCTACCTTAACTATTACAGTAACGAATGCTTCTGTTCCAAGTTCAATCAGGTGAAAGCTAAATAGAGTAGTGCACGTGGACATTAGATCGCCCGTTTTCTTTAATTCGTGCGTCTGCAAAATGGCATCGTCCATGTAAAACATAACCTGTTTTAAAGGGGCCAATAGTTGAGCTAAACTAAACAATATCTTTAACCTGCAACCATACGGCTGCATGTTAAGATGTTGAACGTAAGAGGCTGTTGTTCCGGCCTAGGAAGATTATTTATTTATTTATTGGTGTTTAAGGTGACATACTTATGCACAATGGCTAATCATGACCGTGACAGTTTTACGGTTGGAGGAAGCCGGAGTACCCGGAGAGAACCACCGAGCTTCGACGAGCAACTGTCGGCTCCTCATCATTCTAACTCTGTTGAAGCTCCGCTCAAGCAGGGTTACAGCGGTTGAAGACATGTGCACCATCGACATGCAGTACGCCTTAGTACACGGCGTCACCGTGTCCCATGTAGGCAACCCGGATAAAATGCCTTGCCCAAGGACACAACGAGGGTCGTCTCGAACAGGGATCGAACTCGGGACATCTAGCATAGATGGCCTAGAAGTTGATACGTCATAATTCCATTAAGTAAGATTGCTGCTGTAGTCCGGCACAGGCTGAGCCTGACCTTGAAATCTTGGTATGGACGCAACGTTTTTGACGTTTCGAATCCGTTTGGTGCCAGTCTATAAACTTTGGGTAATTTGAGTTATTTGGATTTTTTTAAAATGGCGGCAAAATTTTTCGAAAGCTAAGAATGAGTAATTTTGTGAAATTTTATCGCCCTTTCTGTAGGATATCATTGTGGAAAGTTCACATTTACCGACCCACCTCATGTTAAACAAAAACTATCGGGTTATTCAGCTCCTGTTATGTATAAAGAATAAAGAATGTTGTACAACCACCAAGAGTGTCAATCACAACTATCGAGTTCATTGGGTCATCTTTGAATGCCCTTGTTATGTCAGTGATTGGTACTCTTGGTGGATAGACAGCGCTCTTCATTCTAACTAATTTAAGTATTTCTTATATCTCAGCCTTTTCTTGCCAATTTGAAGTTTATTTCATTACAGATAACCGCTTTCTTCATTCACATACGATTTGACGTGCAACTAGCCGTTTGTTTACATTATATATAAGAGGATACACTTTGCCGTAGCCTATTTTCGTGCAATAACAGGCTATACCATGGCATGCCATTCGCAAACTTGCTTGTTTTGTGAAACTATCCCAAACTGTATGAACAAGAAGGAAGTTTTTGACAAACTCTGCCCCGATCGATTATGATCGACCATTAAAGCAAGCAGACAGCTTTGTGATGATATACACGTCGGTCTCACTGAGCAATTAGGACCAGACCCTACTCTTACTCTCGTATGTCATAGGACATGTGTGTCAACATACACTTCACAACATCACATAAGTCGACATCTCAAGCGAAATGCGGTTACACATGATGCCCCCCCCCCCCCCCCCTTGTAAAAAAACGTTATACACAACAAGTCAATTACATCCGGAGATCATGCAAAGACATTTGCCGCATTAATGTCATATCAGATGACACGGATATGTTTGTCCTCCTAACTTTCTTCTGTTGGAAGAACAAAATGGGCTGCTTATTGACAATGTAAGCTACGAGTGGGGAAAGAAAGGTCATAGACATAGGTGAAACATGCAAGAAAAATGCCACAATTGTCCCAAAACGCAGCACATGCACTATCGGGCTGTGACACTGTCGCACAATTGCTCGGTGTGGGCAAAGTAAGTATGTCGAAGAGACTGCAGGGTTACTCATTGGACGGGCTTGGTGATCGCCGTGCAGGCATGGGCGCTGTGTTTGTCCAAAGTACCCTCCTGATCAGTGCTTGTTATGGTTATCCTGTAACAGAAATGACTGAAGCCAGAGTGAATGTCTGGACATTCAAAACAGCAAAGGCGCGATTATCTGCCCCCAAGCTAGCAAGCCTTCCACCCACAACTGAGTCGTTCCACGAGAATGTAAACGTGCCCACCTTCAAGCCATGTACTCTTGTGACTCTAGCATTCCACCAAAACTCGATCCCTCTGATTTGAGATGGACCACTGATGATAAAACTAAGACTTTGAAGCCAATAGGTACTCCCGAGACTGTACATGCTGCACCAGAACAGGTATTGAATTTTGTCAAGTACGGTTGTATTTCGTCCAAGGCATGTTCATCCAAGAGATGCACTTGTGTCTCGGCAAACATCCCATGCACCATTGTATGTCATTGCAAAAGTGATTCAGACACGTGTCACAATGAGCTGACTTTGGGGAATGTCGAGTCTCAGGACAGCTCAGATGATGACGCTGATGACGAACTCTTGAAATGAAGTCGGTGCAAGATGGGTGGATTTACGTGAAGTAGTGGACATGTTAGGCCCCATGTCTGAACTCAGTGGGCTAGAATAAGTTGACGTTTTGCACACAATCTATACAAGGAACGTGTTGCTACATTGTCTGACTAATTAAGTCTCCACAATATCTCACAGCAGGCTATGAAAATGATTTCCTGGACAAATTGGTTGATTTGCCAGCGTTTTGGTCGGCAATCTTTATACCTACAAAGGTCAAATATGTGGAATTCCTTGGATTCAGGGTAATCTGTAGGATGATTTCATTTTAGCACAATGATATACCCTATAAATAACGGTGCAATAGCATAGAAATGGTTCATTCTTAATGTTCCGAAAATTCGGCCGCCATTTTGTCGGCCATTTTGAAAAAATGAAAATAAGTCAAATTCCCCAAAGTTAACAGACTGGCATCAAACGGATTCGAATTCAGCACAAAAAGTTACCCTAGAAACAACAAAAACATTGCGTCAACACCAAAATTTCCAGGTTCGACCCAAAATCCACTAATCTGTGCCGGACTACAGAGCGATATTGAGGAATAGATCAATCGACATTTTCAATACACAGCCTCAAGGCTGCACGTTGAAAATATTCATTGGTCTACCCCCAAATAACACATAATATTATGGACTCTTCCAATTGATGTCATTGAACTGACATGGAATAACCCATCAGCGTTCGAAAGATTAAAGATATTAATTGACCTTTTCTCACGACAACTGTACAATCCTCTGGAGTGACGAAGACTGTTTTTGCAACAAGATCAAACAAAAGCAAAAAGTACAGCATTACCAAGAACAGTTCATCACGGCATTTTCTTACTGAAAAATGTTACGATAGAAGTATTGGCAGCTGATTGTAGGTTTTTCGGTAGTTTTAACAGTAATTTTCCGAGTGTAGAAATTTAAAAACCGCATAAGTGGTCGTGGGTTAGACAGCACGATGTGTTCAAAACATCGTACAAGAGAACATTTTGTGTTTTAAGGTCTCCGTTATTTTTTTTAACCCTTTACCCACCGTAACGGCCAAAACCGACCAGCGCTATTCACAAAAATCGGCAATTAATTTTCATTATTTTTTTCATTTTTAGTCAAGAAAACATAGGTTATGATCCCTCGTTGGAACGAGCTCGTTCCAATGAGGGGTCATAACCTATGTTTTTGAGACAAAAATTGAAAATATTAGTTATTCAAGAATTTTTTTTTGCAAGTGTCGCCTGCTTTTCATGTTAGGTAAAGGGTTAAAAAAGCAACAAAAAAAAAACAACAAAACAATGAAGTCCCCATTACACCCACGGCAATCGTTCCAATGAGTGGTCATAACCTATGTTTTTGAAACAAAAGATTAGTTATTTAAGAATTTTGTTTGCAAGTGACGTCTGCTTTTTTGTGTTAGGTAAAGGGTTAATCCAAGTCTAACGAAGATCATCATAGACGTAATGTGACGCCTCTAGAAGACATCCGTTGAGATACTTAAATATGTCATCCCTTTCCTTCTTGACCATTCCATACCAAGAAGATGTTGCTCGTGTTTAGAGTCTTTTCCCTATACGGAGCAGATCCTGGTATCAGTTGAATGGCATAACAGTCTTTATGCAATGAAAATGTAAATAGAAAGTACAAAGTAGGCATGGAAGATCCAGGAGCTATGATTGAGCGGCAGGGTTGTGGGGGGAAGGGGCCATGAGAGTCAATAACAAATCGTCAAATGGTCCATGGCCGCGGAAGCCCTCCTCCATTGCCTCGGAAGGACGAATGTTATGGAAGCCCCTCAAAGAAACGAAGTATGGCATACCATGGTATATTATCCCCAAATGCCAATGATATACCAGAATATTAGTTTCATATACCAGAGAATTGGCGGATGTACAAGGTATGCAGTTATACAAGGTCTCAACGATGCATTCAGAGTCATTTCCTCAAACATGAAGTTATTAGTTTTGTGAGCATCAGGACAAGGATTTTACTTGTAAGACTTCGTGTTAAAATTGACCCCTGCACACAGATGCAAAATATAAAAATTTCAGGCTGAAATATTTTTCCCGAAATGCAACTACGAATTTAACCAATTCGATATTGTTTGGCAGAGCTCGTTGAGCTCTGTCAAACAAGATTGAATTGGTTAAATTCTAAGTTGTATTATGGGAATCAGTTAGTTGAAATTTTCACCATTTTACAGAGGGTTTAATTTTAACCATGCACTTGACTGGAAAAAAACATAATAGTTTGTGCCTAGATACGTGGGTGTGAAAATGAAAAAAAGAAATATTTAGAGGGCGCCTGCAACGCATCCGACCCCGTCTGAATCCACCACTGGTAAGATATTACAATACTTATCTTCATGTTTCCTGACAAATGCAAGACTTCTAGAGGAGGTTTATGCTAATAACAACTTTGAGCAATCTTCCAGTTGTCCTTTATTTAAAAGAGCACACAGCCTCTGAAGCTTTTATAAGCATAAAATTGATCTGAAGACTGGAGAATATATACAGAAAACTTCTTCATTGTTCATGGTTATTCGTTATTTACCTTTTACCGATATTAATGAAGAATCTAATAAATTTTCTATTTTTAATTTTGAGGGCTGTCAATCGAGTAATATAACGTTGGTGCAAAAATATGATCGATTTATGTTGCCAAGTATTCAGCAACTGTGACAAGTCCTGTAATTACATACAGTACGTGGAGAGTGGATTGTAACTAAATCACCCGCGGAGTGGAGTTATCACCCTAGCTATAACTTTCAAATTTTGTACATGTCGACAGAAAACACAAGCAATGTTTCAGCCAATGGACCTCCGGGTTTAACCCGGAGGTCCATTGGCTGAAACTTTGTTTGTGCTGGTTAGGCTTTGCGACAAATTTGCAATTATTGCTTGGGTGGAATCTCCACTCTGCGGGTGATTTAGTGACAATACACTCTCCACGTACTGTACATGAAAGTTGTGCTAAATGAAGTGAATAAGCAAACATAGTAGTTTTCTGGTAATTACCGAAGTTGAGAAAATTAATTATGAAGCCACCATAATATAGCTAGTAATGATTTCGCTTGTAATTGTATCAGTAGTTTTGAATATTTTGATCTACGACTAATAGGAACAGGTTGGAAAACTCGAACTGTCTGCGTGGGAGTAACAAAACTGGCGCCAAAGGTTAGTATTATCAGTGAAGAAATAACAAAAACAACTATTTATTATACGTTAAACGATAGACTATCGAAAAAATTGCGGAAAGATAGAAATGGTATGCCCCCTCTGTGAAGATATAGAATTTTTCACTTTTACGGCATCAATCAAAATGGCGGCTTTCAAAGTATCACTTCAAGGTAAATACGAGTCAAATTATCACTGGAAATGATCAATTTGGTCTAAAAACGTATAATGAAAGATAATCTAGTGTTTTTGAGTGGATACCTATCATTTCCAGAAATAATTTAACACGTATTCACATTGAATTGGTACACGAAACCCGCCAGCTGAATCAGATCGCACAAAGCTTCCTGTTAAAAGTATCGATCAAATCACTTCGACGTATCAATGCGCGACGGAGGCCAGACTATTGTTGGCAGCGATCAGCTGTTTACTTTTATGCATCAATTCAAGGTTGAAACGAGTGGAATTATCGATAGGAATGATCAGATTCTTATAAAAAGTGTATAATAAAAAGAAAATCTAGTGTCTTTTGAGTGAATACCGAAAATTATCGTATAAGTGACCGAGAGAAATGGTTATTTTCGCTCGCGCAAGCGCTCGTGAAAAATAAGCATTTGTCTCGGTCACTCATGAGATAATTTCGGTATCCACTCAAAAACATTAGATATCCTCTATTTATCTTGTGACTTATTTTGAATATTTTCGGGCATTCAGCGAAAGAAAATATTGATAATAAGTTTTATCTACCATTTTTCAAAAAACGCAACTGCAAACCACAATCCTAGTATTGATAAAACTTCGGCGATAAAAAATCTTTCATTATATTTTCATTTTTTGTCACAAAAACATAGGTTATGACCCCTCTTGGGAACGAGCTTGTCGAGCTCGTTCCAATGAGGGGTCATAACCTTTGTTTTGAGACAAAAAAAAATGAAAAAAATAGTCATTCAAGTATTTTGTTTGCTTGTATCGTCTGCTTTTCATGTTATGTAAAGGGACAGAAATGAACGCACGCGCGCATAAAGGACTATTTCAGAGGTACTGGTAATGACTAGAAATTTCACTCAAAAGCTGATAGAGTTGGAACGAATGTTGTGTCTAGTTTCCTCAACATAATTCCATGTTGCAGGAAACTGCACGATAAATACACAAGCAAGTCACCATGCAAAACACCAAATAAAAAAGAACACAAGGCGCAGTATCATTCAAAGTGACGGCACAAACATTTTGAAACATTCATAATCATTGGGGTTTGCACGCTTCTAAAAATATGAATGAAGTGGCGTCATGTACGTAAAGAGATTCTGGAAATGAAGTCCCATTGTTTTGATCAGTTGAGTGTGACTTTTTGTTTGTTAACGTCTAGTCTTGAAAAGCCAATCTTATGAGTTATATTAACTGAAGGGTTTTACGTGTATATAATGTTTTATTATTACGACTCCTCAAAAGGAGTCCTGTAGCGATAAAAGATTCTGTACAAGCACATTGTGCACATAACACATGTATCTTGGGTAACTTCCAGTGTGTACAGAGATTAAATACCTCGGTGGCTGTTTGTTGCCAGAGATAATGATTTTGTCCCGCCTTGTACCAATAAAGTTTAGTTGAAGAGAGCTTTACAATTTGTATCTGAGTCGCCCACGTAGAAATTGGTTAGTCAAGGTAAAAGGTTATTCTAAGCATCTCCATGCACGTGCGACAAATGGAGAAGAGAGCTCTTATCACTTGCATGTTTTAAAATAGCCGACGCCATTGCTATTTGTTTCGGATCTCTTGCCGACAACAAGGCGCGTTACATAGCGATAAAGGAGCAATGTATTTTCACATTGTTTACTTAATTTCAAAATGGGGGAGGGCCGAGATTATCAAGGGCGGAACAAGTGATAGGCATTTCTTCACAACGTATCTCTATAATAATAATAATATAATAATAATTTTGTTGTCTTTCATCCCCATACATGGGTATATGACACACATGTCCAATAGATAACATAACATAATGCAAACATAAACTGACATTACATATATTACACTAAATTGATTTTAAGGTTTATTGTGATTCGACCTCCTACCTTTAGTTCAGGAATGGAGTGCAGTGCACATAATTTAGTCGAAATCATCCAAAAATTCTCAACCCCCCGCCCAACGTAACGACCAAAGACCGGCTAGCGCTATATAATTTGTTCTGTTTTCCAATTTTTGTCTCACAAGCACAACCTTCGATGCCTCACGGGAACGAGCTCACTGAGCTCGCTCCAATGAGCGATCATAAGCGTTGTTTATGAGACAAAACAAAAATTTTAAATTTCACCAATTCGAGAATTTATTTTGCAACTGCCGTCCGTTAACCGCGTTGGGCAAAGAGTTTAAAGTTTAAGATGAACCTTATATATAAATATTTTATGGTTTCTTCCCCCAAATATGGTGAAAATGTTCAACATCTGGACACCTCTTGATTTGTACTTGTGTCGAACTAATTTAACATTCCATCCCACTTACAAACCTCCGTAATTACTGGCCATGTCCCCATAATACCGTAATATCCACAAGCTCAGGAAAAATTAGCTTTTTTAATTACATATTGCTTTGCTTCTTATTTACGACCTTTGATAAGTACAAATTATCTATTTCTATAACAAAACTTTGACATGTGAATGTAATTCGATAATACCTTAATGTAATTATCTCTGAACGGTCTATAATTTCGAAAGATCTTTTCTGCTGCCTCTTCGTCTAATCAATAGGAATTTCCCTAAGAAACTCTTTGAAGTTGTCTCATGCCTCATTATTTTTCTGTCTTTTTCAGTACTCAACTTCAATAAACACATCTGACATGAAAAGTCTTACGATAAGAAACCAGATGTCATGGTGTCTCGTTTAACCCTTTACCTAACTTGAAAAGGAGACGACACTTGCAAACAAAATTCTTGAATAACTAATTTTTTGTCTCAAAAACATAGGTTATGACCTCTCATTGGAACGATCTCAACGAGCTCGTTCTGAAGAGGGGTCATAACCTATGTTTTTGAAACAAAAAATAATGAAAATTAATTGGCGATTTTTGTGAATAGCGTTGGCCCGTTTTGGCCGTTACGTTGGGTAAAGGGTTAACTCTTTACCAAACGTATTTGAAAACTGGTGTTGCCATTCCAAATATATTACTTCATTTTTCTTCCATTCATGTGCTTAGTCGGGTATCCATATTAGGAGGGGCACATAGATCTTTTGGGGTGGCTGTGTGTATTATTGGGATTTCACATCTTCAACAGCCAGGGTCACATTGGTGTCGAGCTGCTTTACGTATGGAAGACAGCGGAATACCCAGAGAGAACAAAAGAGCAGCTGCCAGACTCTGCAGAAGGACTGTTAGAAGCGTTGAAAGCAAGTGCACCACCGATACGTAATAGGCCTTAGTACACAGCGCCTCCGTGCCCTCGGGTGGACAATCGGAATTAAACCATTGAACTCTGGTGGTATCTTCCATGCCAGGTCAATGGCAGCAATTAGAAGAGTCCATATTCATGATTCATTAATATTTTCAACGTGCAGCCTTGAAAATAATGGTTAGTTTACCACACACATTTACTGAACAGCCATTCTATTTAATGACGTTATGACGTATCATTTTCCTGTCCGCTCGAGTTCAAAGGTTCAAATGTCTTGCCAAAGAACACAACACAGTTACCACTGACATTTTCTTCTTTTTTTCTTTTTTTTGGGGGGGGGGGTGGTGTGGGTCCTAACATTTTTTTGTCATAGATCGAAGTCGTTAGTTAGGGAAAAGGTATCAAGGTGATGTCCCTGTCGCGTTGGTGGGCCGAAGGAGAATACTTTTTTCCAAAATATCTATGGGGCAGAAAAATATGCCCGAAATGACGCTATTTCGAGGCTCTATAAAACGTCAAGCCTGCTATGTCATCTGTAATTTCCTTAGCTGACGCCACACGTAGATAGTATGATTAAGAAATGTTTTGTTGGGGGGGTTTGGGGGGCGGGGAGGGGGGCAAGGCTCTCAATCTTCCCCGTGGATACGCTACTGTTTCCAAACTAAGTACTTTTTAGAGATCAGAAGCTATATATTTATGGAGCTCAAAAATAACAATTTTAGGTTTTTCAAGAAAATGGTTTCAATTGTCGTTCAATAGTGTCTTCGGTTTTGGATTAACCACTAACCTAGAAAGACTAGTAGACAACCATCGCAATATTTGTTTCTGAATGATAAAATGCTTCCACTGTTTGTCACCAACGCACGACTTAGAGCGTATAGACGTAGAGCCTATAATTCTAAGACGTTCAATGTGTCAGTTTCTCAGAGGGATCCTCGACTATTTTTGTCATATAATCAGCATCAAGTAGCTCATTGCGGAAGTATCCTTCGCAACACGTACAATGAACGTGTGAGGCCAGAAGTCAACGTTAACGTCGTAATATTGTGAGTGGGGTGGTTACGGAAATAGAATTTAGTTATTTTTTCTTATTAACTCACCGAAGGGAGCTTAACTTATCACTTGCCGTCCGTAGTCGTCGTCGTCGTCCGTCGTCGTCCGTCGTCGTCCGTCGTGAACTTTACATTATCGACTTCTCCTCACAAACTAATGGCCCAAATTGAACCAAATTTGGTGTGCTTGTATCTGATCATATGCCAATTCAAGTTTGTTCAAATAAACCTGCCGCGCTTATAGGGGGCACCACAAGTGGCATAACTCTGATAGCACCCATAATTTCTTTCAATAATTCAAATAGAATCCTCTTTTTCAGATCCACCAGTCAGAATCTTTTCATATTTGTTAGACAACTTCTCTAAGGGGTCAGATTCAAGTTTGTTCAAATCGAGTCCCTGGGTTAAGATTTTGGTTCTCTATTGGAGCCCAAAATTTAACTTAGTGCAATATGTGGAATATTCTTTAAAAATCTTCTTCAGATCTACCAGTTGAAATCTTTTGATATTTTGTATACAACATCAGTAGTGTGAAAACGAGAGTATGACCTACTAAATTTATTGATCTCGATCGCTCCTCACCAAAAACTTAGTTTTTTTTCGAGCAAATCGCGTTCATCACGATCGAAATGTACGGATTTGCACGATGCGATACGTACATGATCACATCGTCACTTTTCCTGATTTTTACAGTGTTTGCGGTAGACGGGGCATCGTGGGTTTAACGTTCTATTCTCTAACGATCAACGTGGGCAGGCGACGGATTTTAACAAACTCTATAAAATTTCCGCTCTCAAAAATTCAGTTTTGGTGGGCTCGTAAAAATCTGACACGACCGTCTTGGAAAAACACTTACCTTTTCACAGAGGTAACACAGACCCGCCATTTTAGGTGAATTGTTTGTACAGAATACCGTCAAAAAGACATCACCGGTGCGGATGGAAGACCAGCGATCCAATGTCGATTCCCGCGGAAAAACGGAGTTCGAATCGAGAGGGTTATTTTATCGGTGGGCCTGAACTCTCCGGCGATGACGTGGTGGGGTTTTTGGCAAGGAGAGAGAGATAGCTCGCAGATAGTCTAAAATGTGCGAGGTGTGCCCGCTCCGGTGATATTGCGAGTTGTGAGACGGACGATAAAAAAATAGTTTTTTAAAAAATATATATAAGCAACATTAAAAAAAATAAGAATACGAAAGGTATATATAAAACAACATTCAAGAAAATAATAAGAATACAAAAATAATAACTATTTTTTATTTAAAAAAAGAAAGAAAAAAATAATAATAAATATAAAAAACAATATTTCTGCACATTGGAGATTCGAAGCGAAAGGACGAGCAGGTTCGCGAATTAATACGGAGTAAGGAGAATATTCAAGCGCAGGATAGGGCCAGACGATTGGGAGAGATGGGATTGAGACGAGAGGCTATCAAGTTGTTCAAACCCGTCACCGAGGTTCGGGAAGAGGAATTGAGACCCATAAAAGAAGGTTCCCTGAGGATGGGTTTGCATCCTAGTACTTTAGCACCGAGAACTTTCTCCGATTTCGTTCCGGGAATCGAGACCGATCGTCGGTAGTTTTACGTTGAAAAGTTTGTTCGGCACTCCGGAGAGGATCCGAGACCGATGCGAGTAGCGTCAGATCTGACGACAGCAAAGAAAAAGATGAGATTTACGGATTTCGTCAGGAAGGTGATGACGATTTCGTTGGTGACATGCAAATATGGTTTGAAGGCGACTATTTGATCGTCGGTCCGAACAGGTACGAAATTACCGATGGATTGCACACTCTGCTTTCTCACAAGAAACCTGGCGATTATACCGAGGAGGATTACAAACATTACGGAGGCATTCTGGTTCAGACTCACGATATGAAGAAGAACGACGATCCCCAAGAGACGAGACCGAAGGACAGGGGAGGTTACAAGTGGAAGCACGTGGTGGAACCCACATAGAAGGCGAACGAGTATTTCGTGAAATCGACGTCTGGGAAGGGAATGACCGACACGATATTTCTTCCGAGCGATACCAATGCCTTGTTGGGGAGATTGAATCTGTTGATGGCAAGCAGAGATGCTGATAACACCGGAGTGAATAACGATATAGTGAGCGTGTGCGACGAATTGTTGAGGCAGAAGGTCTTGACTAAGAAGGATTATCAAAGGATGAAGAATCGTTTGAAATAATAAAATAGCAAGGGAAAAGAAAAAACAAAAAAAATATTAAGTAAATAAGAAAAATATGTATTAAAAAATAATAAATAATAATAATTAAAAAAAAATGTTAGTGATAAATAACAGAAGATACGCTAGATCTTACGTCTACGGCGGATCGGGCATCGTCAATTCGATGATGCGATTTATAACTCATAAATTCACCGGCGATGCCGCGAAACAGATCGCGTCGAGCGCTCTGAAATCGGAAAGAAAATGGCGATCGGTGCGGGTAAGAAAGCTGCGACCGACTCGAGCGGTAGAATAACTTTGGAAGCCGGTAAGAGAGGTGCCGACGCATTGATTAATAAATTGATAACTCCACAACCTGCCAATCAATCGAGAATCGAACCGAAAAGCTGGAGTGATTTCTATGATGATGTCGTACCGATACAAGACTTGGCTAAAATGACGAAAGGATCGGATTGAAAGTGATTTATAAATAATAAAAAACAACTTATATATATATATATATAAAATGGAAATTAAAATATAAAAAAAATTAGAAAAAAACATAATTCAAAACATAGTAAAAAACAAATTAGAGAGAGAAAAAATGAATATTAAAGACATGTCTTGGAATGACGTGATGACCAAGAGGTCGAATGACGAGTTCTTTCCCAAGAGCATAAGAGGTCTGGTAGTGGGAAAATCGAATTGCGGAAAGACCAATCTCTTGATGAATCTATTGTTGCGACCTGGTTGGTTGGATTACGAACGACAGATTATTCGTTTTTGGCAAGAGTCTCTTTCAACCGGAATACAAATTGCTTCGAGAGTGCATGAATCGCAAATTACCCAAGGATGTTATGTTCAGAATCTTTGACAATTGAGACGAATTTGAAGGACACGAGACTTCGAATATATTGGAATGAACGGCGAGAGAAATGACCAAGACAAACTTGGAGTGTTCGAACGTGGAATGTCAGTTTTACGAGAATGCCAACGACGTTCCCGATCCTAGAGTGTTGAAGTCGGAGAATAAGAATCTCATGATCTTCGACGATTTACTGTTGGAGAGACAGAATCGATGTGAATCGTATTACGTTCGAGGACGTCACAGCAACGTGGATTGTTTCTATTTGTCTCAGAATTATTTTCGACTGCCCAGACAGACGATAAGGGAGAATGCTAATTTTCTGTGT